>CM036914.1:16040688-16385688 GCA_020800305.1 Porphyrio hochstetteri
TATCTTGTGAGTTACTAATTCAAGTCCTTGGGACCAATTTTTGAGAGGTACCTACCAGTGACCTGACACATTCACTGGTTTTTGTCACAGCTCTGGGAGCTCAGAGCTTGTGGGTTCAGACCATCCACTGTCACACAGCAGTTGTGGATGCTACATGTGAGTGAGTGGAGCACAAGACACCTGAGTGAGAGCAAGGCAAGGACCAAGGGATACAAAAAATGGGTTAAGTCTTCAGAGGAATGGGTACAGCAGACAACTTGCCTGGCTGGGGAGACCAGTAGGAAGAAGATTTTGGGTCCAGTTCATGAAGAACTGTCATGGCTCTGACTGGACCCAGCTTCAGAAAGGAGGAAGGTTTGTGGGGAGGTTCTTGGGTAGTCCTCCTGCTTCATGGCCTTTAACCTGCCCAGTCCCCTGTGTGGTGAGCAGGGGAAGACAAACAGAACCGTGGCAGAGCTAGTGATCGTTGCCTTTCAGAAAGAGTTGACTGGAGAGTGCTTGGAAGGGAAGAGTTACATCTGCTTGGTCCTACATGACCATACACCTTGCCTGCTCTGGGCTGCTTATCAGCAATGCCTCCAGTTTGCAGGAGGTCCCAGGCAGCAGCAAGCCATGGCCAGTGCCAGGACAGGGGTGGCCAGGAGATATCAGGATGGACTTTGAGCTGTCTGTATACAGTCAAGGAAGAACAACCCATCCCTATGCCCATCTTGACGATACATTAGTGGGGAGCAGGAGGTGTCTTTGCTGTACCACAGTTCTCCCTTCCTCACTGACTGAAGGAGACAGCCAGCGTCCCCTGTGGGAACCATCACTGCTGCTCCCTTCTGCAGAATCCCAGAATCACCAGGTTGGAAAAGCCCTTTAAGATCATCGAGTCCAACCGTTCCTGTCCTGTGCTAAACCATATCCCTGAGCACCTCATCTACCCGTGTGCTAAACACACCCAGGGGTGGGGACTCAGCCCCCTCCCTGGGCAGCCTGTGCCACAGCCCCACAACTCTGGCAGGGAAGAACTTTTCCCTCCCATCTGAGCTGACCCTGCCCTGGGGCAGCTTGAGCCCATTGCCCCTTGTCCCATCTCCTGTCCCCTGGCTGAAGAGACCATCACCCACCTCTCTGCACCCTCCTGGCAGGGCAGTGGAGGTGGGGAGAAGGTCTCCCCTCAGCCTCCTCTTCTCCAGGCTGAACATCCCCAGCTCCCTCAGCCGCTCCTCACAGGATTTGCCCTCCAGCCCCTTCCCCAGCCTGGTTGCCCTTCTCTAGACTCACATGCAGTCTCCCAGGGAAGCGCTGGGCAGCGCCTGGAGAAGAGCAGCGTGCCAGCAAAACAAGAGCCTCTGAGTCTCACAGTATTTCTAGCTTGCAGTTAATGAGTACATGAAAAACCATTCAAGTCATGAAAAGGCCATTTAGGCTGGTAATAACCTATGTCCCCGTTGAGCAGGACCTGGCTACAGATGCTCATGCAAGATCCAGGCTGCAGCAGGAAATTCTTTATGGAGTTTCTAGGTTATTAACATAACAAAACCCTTAAGTTATCCAGGCAGCATAGAGCTGTGTGATATTTCTGCTACTAGTGCAAGTTTTATCATTAAATCCTCCCACATAGTTTTGGAAACACAGATTTCCCCCCGCCCCACCCCAGAGTGACCAAACCAGAGCAATTAAAAAATAATTCTGCTTCACAATAACCAATTAATAACAAAAAAGTAATGTTTAAATGCATAGTAACTTCCTACAGGCATAGCCTCTGTACAGCCAAAATACGTCCAGCATGAGCCCAGAGGACCACCGAATATTTAAAGGCAATAAAACCCTGATTCTAAACCTAATTTATTCTACAACCTCCCTTGTATTTATCAGGGTACTTAATCAGAAAGAAACAACTGATTTTCAGATGATGCAAGTTAATCAAGGAAATTATCACCCAGTATAATAAAATTACCACTGTGTAAGCTACAAAAGAAATACCTACTCTAAATGCATGTTCCCTTTCTGTCCTAAAGTTACAACAGTCTATTCCTGGGTTTAGCCAAGGACATATATTTAGTTTGCTGGTGAACTCGGGTGATCAGTGAGCTCAATTCTGCTGTAAAAAGTCAAGTCAGCAGATGCATTAATTTGCATCTTTAAGGTAACATCACTCAGCTGCACTGACAAAGCAAACCTATGGTTTTATTAATGAGTCTTGTGTAACTTTTAATTGCATGCTGTAGTACCAGGCTCAGCAGGGATGGTGCTGTATGCACTTAGTGCAGCACGCTCTCCTGCAGCCACTGCAAGGCACAGGAGTGGGATGAGAATGGTGGTGGGTCCGGATAATGCATCCTGGGGCTAAGGGGAAGATCACAGAATCACAGAATCACAGAATTGTAGGGGTTGGAAGGGACCTCGAGAGATCATCGGGTCCAACCCCCCTGCCAAAGCAGGCTCCCTAGCTCATATTGCTCAGATAGGCGTCCAGGCGGGTCTTGAATATCTCCAGTGAAGGAGACTCCACCACCCCCCTGGGCAGCCTATTCCAGTGCTCAGTCACCCTCACTGTGAAGATCTCGGCCCTCCAGCTCCTACCTGCTGGAGAAGAGCTCTGTGGAGAAGGACCTGGGGGTCCTGGTAGATGACAGGTTGGCCATGAACCAGCAGTGTGTATGGGGGCTAAGAGATCCAATGGGATCCTGGGGGGGGTTCAAAAGAAGTGTGGCCAACAGGTCACAGTGGGTGATCCTTCCCCTCTGCTCTGCCCTGGTCAGGCCTCACCTGGAGTATTGTGTCCAGTTCTGGAATCCCTGGTATAAAAATGACAGGGATCTCCTTGAGAGAGTCCAGAGGAGGCTACGAAGGGGATTAAGGGCCTGGAACATCTCCCCTGTGAGGAAAGGCTGAGTGAGCTGGGGCTGTTCAGCCTGGAGAAAAAACAACTAAGAGGGGACCTTATTAATGTTTATAAATATCTGAAGGATGGGATCTTAGGCAGGGGGAAATGGCCAGCCCCTTTTCAGTGCTCTGTGGGGACAGGACAAGGGGCAATGGCTGCAAGTTGGAGCATAGGAAGTTCCGCACCAACATGAGGAAGAACTTTTCCCCAGTGAGTGTGAGGGAGCCCTGGGACAGGCTGCCTGGGGGGTGTGGAGTCTCCTTCTCTGCAGAGATTCCAGCCCCATCTGGACACCGGCCTGTGCGAGCTGTCCTAGGGACTCTGCTCCGGCAGGGGGTTGGACCCGATGGGCTCTGGAGGTCCCTTCCCACCCCTGTGATTCTATGAGTTCTCACAGTAATGGGAAGCAGAGGCAGCCCTAAGGCATTCATCAGGGATATAACCCCTTACACAGCTGCCAGTGAGGTGATAGTAGAAGATAGAAGTCAACAGTGCAAAATAAACACTTACTAAATCATTGGTCTGTCCCAAACTCACATGGGTGCCAACAGTCTGACCCCACTGACAGCTTGCAGAGGAGGTTCCCCTCATTTACTCAGGCAACAGGAGGATGCTGGTGGAGGGCCCCGACAGCCATCCCCAGTGCCAGAGGGGACAGGGCACTGTGACACTCACTGCTGTGGGGAGAAGGCTGTTAGGACACCTATGGTGTTAAAATCTGAGAAACAGGAAACACACTGAGGGGGGAAAAAAAAACCCAAACAACAAACAATCAACAAATCAATGCTCTTTTCAGCAGAGCTCCTGATAAAACCAATGATGTAACTGCAAATGAACCAAAGCAGCCAGATCTTGAGGACTGTTTCTGGGAAAACCAAGGGGAATATTGTACAAATTACTGTAGCATTTTACCCAAGTTATTGGGGCAGTGTGTTTTAATATTCTCCTAAAAACAAAGCAGAACATCAAGGCTTCAGCCCTTTCAGCTCTTTTAAGCCACCGCCTTTGGAGCCACCACTGAGCTGGGCATCCTCCTTGAGGTCTTGTTCCCAGTCCTGTGACAGCATTTTGTCCTCTCGGTGTGCTACCCCCCACAATACACCCAAGAGCAAACTAATTGCCTGTGGTTTGCTTTCCCTGTTATTTTGGAATAATTATCCAAACAAAATTTTAGATGCAAGTGAGAAAGTGCCAGCATCAGAGAAGCTGCAGGCAAAGCTAATTGCTTGATCTGCTTATGTAGATCTAATTTAAACCAGGAGTTGAACTTCTGGAACCGCTGCTTATTTCCTCTGAGGCACATCCATCAGTGTGATGCGAGTAATTTCAGCATGTAGAGACATTTTTACCCTTCTTTGTAGGTATAATTCTGTTAATGCAGGTAAGTGGGTGCTTCTGGGCATGTAGGAGAGGCTCCAGTCTGAGCAGTGAATCTGCAAATAAGTAAACTTGTAGTATGGCTCATCCCCCCACTAAATGCTTTCTTGGGATTCCATTTTTCAGTGGTATTGAACACCCTAGGGAGACTCTGGGGTGTCACCCCAGGGTCCCCTGGAGCTGGGGGTTTTTGCTCCAGCAAAGTGACAGGCAGGACAAGGGGGAACAGATTAAAGCTGAAGGAGGGAAGGGTTAGATGAGATATTAGGAGGAAGTTCTTTGCAGAGGGAGTGGTGAGGGGCTGGAACAGGCTGCCCAGAGAGGGGGTGGGTGCCCCATCCCTGGGGGTGTTCAAGGCCAGGTTGGATGGGGCCCTGGGCAACCTTGTATAGCTCCAGGCCTGGAGGTTGGTGGCCCTGCCTGTGTCAGGGGGTTGGAGCTCTGTGATCCTTGGGGTCCCTCCCAACCCAAATCATTCTATGATTCTGTTATGATTTTATGATCACAAACCACAGCCAGAGCTACATCTTAAAAGAAAGAGGAAAAATAATTAAAAAGGTGCTGTTCAAGCAGGTTCCTTAGTTGCTTTGGGTTCTCCAAACCTGATGTGCAGATGCCTAATCCCTCAGCCTGGGGTTTCTTGCCCCAGGGAGCTACAACTGTTCCCACCCAGGACCCCAAATCCACGAATACATCTTGGCATCACCCAGAAGTGAGATTCAGGGAGCTGGCTGCATCCTGTGGCCAGCAGCCTAATATCCATGGTATGAATTATAGCATATATTCTTTAGTGGACAATAAATAATGACTATTTGAGACACTGCTCTTCCAATTTTTAGCTACCCTTGGGCTCCCTCCTCACTGCCCTTTAAACCACTCAGATCACAAAGTATAAAGCCCCAAAAGCCATTCTCATGTTGGGTTCTTACTGCATTCCCACCAAAAGGTTCACATGAATGTATGCAAATATATGTGCAACATGATTAAAATAAAAATGTTGCTTCACACAGTTTAATCAAACCATAAAATTAATCAGCAGTGTGGCTTATTCTACTCTACTTCTTACAGGGAAGTGAATGCAATTAAAATGTTGCCCAAATTCATAATTGTTGAGCTGGTGTAATAAGCAGGTACAAAAAGGGACCCTTGAGACACACAGTTGAGCCCCCAAATTGCTTTTTTTATTCAAGATGAGCCCCAGCATCATGGGAGCTCCAAGAACAGCAGCAGAGCTATCACAGGAAAGCTAATTACTTTTGCAAGACCTGCTCTATTTAAAAATAAATTAAAAAAAGGAAAAAAAAGCCGCAGAAAAGCAGGTGTCAGGATCAGACCTTGTGACAATGTTTACCCTCTGCCCATTGGTCCCTTACCAAGAGCTTTTTGCCTGTGAGGTACAACCCCATGAAAGATGCAGGAACAGGGCTTTGTCCTAATAAAAATCATGGGGTAGCTGAGGTATTTAAATAAATAAATGCCATGAGCATTATTTTCCCTCTAGAGGTATTAGTAAGAAAGACCAGCAAGAATAAGCCAAGGATGCCATTAATGGGGGTGGGTTATGGGGTGATTTCAGCTCTAGCTCACGTTACCAGTTCTGGGCAGCACAGGTACTTGCTGGCTTTCAGTGGAGAACTCATGTGTACTTGTCCCAGGTTCAGCTAAACTGTGGCAATAAATCTCCTGAACACTGAAGGTTCAAAAGAATAGCAGACTGGT
The DNA here is from genome assembly GCA_020800305.1 of Porphyrio hochstetteri. Taxonomy (NCBI): domain Eukaryota; kingdom Metazoa; phylum Chordata; class Aves; order Gruiformes; family Rallidae; genus Porphyrio; species Porphyrio hochstetteri. Next base: position 16,046,663 of record CM036914.1, read on the forward strand.
CTGGGCTGGAAGGGACCCCAAGGATCACAGAGCTCCAACCCCCTGACACAGGCAGGGCCACCAACCTCCAGGCCTGGAGCTACACAAGGTTGCCCAGAGCCCCATCCAACCTGGCCTTGAACACCCCCAGGGATGGGGCACCCACCCCCTCTCTGGGCAGCCTGTTCCAGCCCCTCACCACTCTCCCTGGAAAGAACTTCCCCCTAATATCTCATCTAACCCTTCCCTCCTCCAGCTTCACTCCATCCCCCTTGTCCTGCCAGTCTCTGCCCTTTAACAAGCTGAATCCCCTCCTGTGTCTCTGCTCCCTTCAGGGACAGGAAGGCTGCAATGAGGTCCCCCCACAGCCTTCTCTTCTCCAGGCTGAACCAGCCCAGCCTGACAGTAAGCAAGCTTTAATCCCTGGAAGGTACCCAAAATTCCCATAATTGGGGTAGGGGAGTTAGATAGGTGAGCTAATCATGAGTACAAGGAGAATTTAAGAATCCTACAGCCATCAGCAGGTACAAAATACTGTATCTAGATCCAACATCATGATACACAGGTACTGATTATGGATAATACTTCCCAAAGAATTCAGAAAAAGCTCCAAACCAAAGCTGCTCCATAGCTCAGCATGGCTAAAGCCTCTTTTATTCCATTTCTCCCCCTCTGTATCCACTTATTGCAGGAAATACAATACCTAAATTGTACTTTTTTCCATAATTACACCCTGCAACAAGAGTACAGGGAAGGAAAGGTCAGTTCTTCCAGTGTCTTCTGCCAAGCATGTTTCAGCTATTACTTCCCAGTGATGCCAGCCCAGCTTGCAGTGCCAGGTTTGATGCCAATGGTTCACCACCACTCTGGCTCAAGCAGACACAGACCTGGCAGCAAAACATTTTATGAAGCTTATAGCCTGCATACACCTCACTGCCTGTGTTACACGTGACATTTCTTTGTCAAAACTCCCCAGTAAGTGGTTATTTATCTTAATGGTTTAACCAAGGGGCTTTTCCCCCTTTCCCCTACCTTTCCATCTCCAGTGGATATCCCAGACACAATGAACTTGGGTGTCTTCCTCCAGATTCAAGGGACAGCCCCAGGATCAGCATAAGCAGGACTGTCCATACTGAGGGTTCCCCCAAAAAGGGTCAGACCTCACTGCCTGCCACTCTTCTGGGTTTTCAAACTGGCTTGTCAGGCTCTGGAATTTACTGTCCTGACCCCAAGATGAAGGGCAGGAGCAACACAACTATTTGCCCAGCAAGGTCCCATGGAACCTTCTCACCCAGCAGAGATGGGCAGAAGTTACTAATGGAAATGTCTGATGGAGAATTTGTCTTGTCTGGCCTCCACATACTTGCTCCAAGACATTTTGCATGGTAGATTGCATATGTGGCTTCTAACTCCCCCCAGCATCAGAAAAGCCTCTTTGGGGAGGCAGAGCTTGCACAGTGCTGCATGGAAGCTGAGGTCTCCTGCAGTGGTTTGAATCTAGGGTGATTTAGATGTAGGAAACCCAGGTTGGTGCCCCTGAAAGCCAAGTGAAATCCAATACTTTGCAGGAAAAGGCAGTGTGGTGCATTTAAAAGGAAAAAAAAAAAAGACCCCACACTGCTACAAACCAACTCAGCTTCCCAGGGCTGCCTAACACAATCTGGTTCCCCTTTGAAGTCCCTAACCCAATCAAGGCAACATTAGCAACAAGCTTTAGTGGAAAGCATACCGCAAATAAGTACCAAGCAGTTATAGGAGGCCACAACTAGGTCTCCTGGAGTGATTGCTTCCCTGCAACGTTTGGGGATGGAGGTCATCAGCTGCCCTCTCCACTTTCAGGAGGACCTGTTTTCATGGTCTGCTGTTTCCTGCCTTGCAGGGACACCAAAGGCTTATGCTGAATCTGAGGTACTATTATAACCACAGATATGTGCTAATTACTTTTCAGTGATTAAGAAAACCTCAACCAAGCAAGCTGCATTTGCCAACTGCTTCTATATAGGAAAACAAAAATTTTAACCAGGTGACAATACCACCATCTCATGGGAAAGGAATTTGGTCTCAGTTTTATAGGCAGCCAAAATACAAGGGGTCCTTGTCAGACACACAACCCACACAGTCAAGGGGGGGAATTCTTGCTGCCCAGCCCACCCCCAGAAAGCTCTTCATGACCTCCAACCGCAGGTTTGGCTGGACATACCATCACTGCTCCCCTGTAAAGCGGCTTTAAAACGAGGCGAGAGAACAACTGCCCATAGACCTGAGAGCTCATGGACTGTGCACAGAATCCCCCCAAAAGGGTCCAAATCCTTGTGCTGGAGGAGCTGCCCTATGTTTGCTGAAGGACATCTCACTGGCAAGAGACCAGCAGTACCCACAAAGTGGCTTTGCTCTACAACTGAAGGCCAGTCCTGGTCTCAAAGTGCTTCTGCCTAAGGACAGACACCAGTCCAGCTGGAGCACAACACCTTCTTTTGATTCAGTGTATTTTTTAAGCTACAATAACTACTTTGCATTGGGGTTATCATCTACATTTCAGGTCAGGGAGGTGAAACACTGAGTAAGTTGGAGAGCAGGGCTGCAGAGCACGCAGCTCTGATATCAGCTGAACCAGAAAAACCCACAGCATTAAGAGCTCCAAACTGCACTCCAAGCTCTTCACTGGGGTGTCACTCATTATTTTTACTTTTTCCAGACCCACAGAACCCCCATCAGCTTTTGTCTTTCCATCCAGACCCACAGAACCCCCATCAGCTTTTGTCTTTCCATCCAGACCCACAGAACCCCCATCAGCTTTTGTCTTTCCATCCAGACCCACAGAACCCCCATCAGCTTTTGTCTTTCCATCCAGACCCACAGAACCCCCATCAGCTTTTGTCTTTCCATCACACACACACTACTTCTATCCAATCACAGCAGCAAGCTTATACCACGGGCACACCCTGAACACACCCCAGCCCCATACCTGGACACAGAGCAAACAGATAAGCTTAACTAAACAAAAAAAAAAAAATCAATGAGCTAGCAAAGGTTTCACTCATCCCATTGATCCAAGCCCCTGGGCAGGCACAGCAGCGTGCAGAATGGTGTTAGCATAACACAAGTATAAGTTTCACTCCCAGGAAGTACAGTAACAAAACCTAATAGCAGCACAAATGCAATCCAGAGTATCATTGATCCCAAAACATTAGAGGACAGCATCAGATAATTTAATGAGCAGTGAAAACCTTTTAAGAGTGGCAGCAGCCTGTTTAGCATTGCTTATTGTATTTCTGTACCATGCCAAGCTGCATGATGCTGTACATCTTATCAGCATGTTTATAACAACCAGTGTTTAAACACTTATCTACAAACTATATTTGGGCTTATAAATTCTTACAGTATTTTCCTAGTAAATTTTTTTTTAAACTTTATTTCCCCACCTAGATGTATTGCTAGGGCTTTTTCAGTACACAGCAGATACTTTCTGCAATACTACACAGCCAAACCTACATATGTTGCCATTGAAAAGTCTCTTAAATAACATCTGTGGTAGCCTAAACCTAAGGATCCATATGTAAGAGCACATGTGCTCCTCTCCAGTTTTAGGTACTTGGTGCAACTAGGATGTTTGCTCTCCAAAGTAGGGGCAGGATGGGGTTCAAGGGGTACTTTGCATGACACAAGTTGAAATGTTTTGATGTTTTGGTTCTGATGCTGGTGATTAGATTGAGGTGAATTAACCTCTGTAGACTCACCCACAGTTGCCATGTGCAAGGAAATAAGCATTCAAAGGTTTTTTCATATTGATAAAATATTAGACATCTACTGTAACACAGAAATGAGGAGATTTCCTCTCAAAAAAATCTTTTTTTTTTTTTCCAAGACATCTTTCTGCTGCTAAAACTGATGGTTCCTTTTTCATTGACTTAAATAAGAGCAACACCCAGCCCAGATACTTCCCAGGCATTAGTATGGTAAGGAGCATCCACACCACCACATGGCAACACATCAGAGAATGGATTTCAAAACAACATTGATCTGCTCCAGATATTTACAATAGTCATTAAAATACTTCGTCAAGGTGACCCTGCTCTGGCAGGGGGGGATGGACTAGATGATCTTTTGAGGTCCCTTCCAGCTCCTAACATTCTGTGATGCTATAAACAGTTAAAGCACTAATAACTTAATGCATTAGAAAATTTATAGGAGCATGTCACAGCCAGCAACAAAGGCTTTCATAAGTCACCTGAAGTTTTCATTTGTACCCCTGGGAGAAGTGGCTGGTACAGGGGAACACGAGCTTGAAGCAGCAATAAACGTGGGTAAGAAAAAGGTGAGCTCCTTGCTGTTGTACTCAAGGCCAAATGTTTGCAATAGGTTGAAGAAAGATTCCTGTAGTCAGTTTTTCCAAGTTCTCTTAACATTTTCAGAGGAACCTGCTCAAGAGCTGGATGCAGACTAACCCCCTTGCCCATCAAAGCGCTCAGCCAACAGGCAGCCACCACTGGCCAAAGTCCCATGGACCTCCAGAGAAGGCACAGGGACAGTATTCCACCTGATAGGACGCAACACTAGGTCAGATGGGAAGTTCTGACTGCAGTTCTCCATCTTTAGCCCCAAAACCCCACATCTACCTTTCTCCACCCTACCTCTCCTCATGCATCACCACACATCTCCACCCACTGCACTGTCTTAGACCCCCAGCACTGGGTCACACCAGCTCAGAGCACAACAGACAGCCTATTTCCAGTGAAAAATCACAGTTGTCTATGTCAGTGACTATGCAAACATCATTTTCTCTGCAGCTGAACTCTGCTGAATGGAGAGTTAATGTTCTCATCTGCACGTCAAGCCCAGACATGACTAAGGCTCCTTGTCTCGCTTCTAGAATACAGTGATTTATATTTCAAAACATTGCTGACTTGCACCCTTCTCTTCCTAAAAGATCCCTTCTGAGGGGCTGTACAGATTTGATTTCCTCAGCCTAGCTCCCCTGCCTCTTGAAATTGCAATAATTATGCATAGGCAAAGCCTCATTTCTTCCAAAAAAACCCTGGAAACAGCAAAGAGATACACACTGCGCTGCTCCCCTAGGGCAGTGAGCCAAGAAAATAGTAAAAAGTGCAAAAAAAAAAATGAACATGCATTTGATAATCGTTTTTTGATTAGTGGCTCCCAAGCCATAACCTCTAATGACAGTAATTAACTTGCTGAACTCCAACAAGGGCGTTACAAAGGCCCTGATGCTCGCTGGAGACACGATGAGCAGGGCAGCCGCATTGCTACGCAGCTGTGAGCTTTAAGATGTGAAGAACGTGGAGGAACAATAAACATGATTGAAACACTTGTTTGTGGGAACTGCTCAAACACTGTGCTGCAAGCGGCAACAGCAACAAAAATCCAGGAGAAAGCAGGCTTAATTGTCTTCATTAGGACTATCAGACAGATAAGCTACTCTGAAAAGCAATGCATGGGCTCGCATCACCCAACACCATGCTAAAGTGTTCTGCTTTAGTTGCCAGTTGTCACCATGAGACAAGGCACTTTCAAAGTGCAGACAACCAGACAAACCAGTATAACAGTTGTTTTGCACCTCTCAGATGCACAAGCATAATCCCTGGGTTATCTCAGTTCCAGTTGTCCCAGTATAACCTTCCCCAAGTGCCACATCTTTCAGGTTAAAGGCAAGATTGCTGTTTGTCACCGCCTGTTTTACCCCTAAGTCGTACCAGCACACATCCTGATCTCATACCTCTGAAGTTTTAAAGCTTTTTAGGGAGACCTTCTAAAAAAGAATAATGAAATAAGAGCAATGCAGACAAGCTCTGCTGCACCGGAGGGAACACAGGGCTCCCTCAGGAAGCTCCTGGACTGTTACTGAGAAAGCATTTCCTTCACATCAGAGTATCACACACAGGAAAAGAGAAAAGATTCACTAAAGTTATTTTCTCCTGTACCTCCAGTGCATCTGATCCCCAAAGAGCCCACACATGTTCTCGTGCTGTGGGGTAGCTCTGTGGTCCAGCCCCACTGCATTCGGGTTACAGATTGGGAAGGCACTTTTGCATTTCATCTCCCACAAGATGTGGAGCCTGTGAAGCTGCAAACTGTTTCAACTGAGTGCTTGAGGCAGGATGCTACCTACATGCCAGCCCACAGCAAAGCTGCAGCCCCAAGAGGGGTGGCCCTGGGGTGCCCTGCACAAGGGGTCAGGACACATCTCCCCTGCCAGGAGACCAACAGGGATGGTAAGTCTCATGGACAACACCGAGGTCTTATCTCTGCTGAGGGGGAAGCACACAAGCACAGCAGGATTTATTTCCCAACCCTTTCCTGGTGCTTCTTCACAAGGGGAACTCCAGAGGTGTTACAGGCAGTCACATCAGCCCCACCACAACCCCCTTCGCTCCCCAGCATCCCTTCTCTGACCACAGACACACTGGTACTCCCACTGCCAGCAGTGCCTTCCATATAGTTCAGCATTTGTTTTCCCAGGTTAGGTTCTGCTCCCAAGGGATTTCCTCAGCTGCTGCCTGCCCTCAGCCCCCACCCTCCACCACAGAGACAGGGACTTCCCTCCCTTTGCCTTAATTCTTTCATCAGACACAGAAAACACAGCACAGCAAACTCACACATGGGAACACAAATCCATACCTGGAGTGTCCAGGGATGCACTCTCACTTGACAGGATGAAGCCCACAGCCTTCCCCAGCCATCTCTACCGCCAGCACTGCTGAATCACAGCCCATCACAAGAACACTTTTAAACAAGCCCACAGGCTCCAGCTGCAGCTCTTTTACCATCGCAGCACCAATCAGCACCTCCACCACCACTAACCAGGTAGGGATGTCTCTGGTCCAGCTGAGGAGAGGCTCACTAAACCCCCACTGCTACCCTGCCAGAAAACAACTGCCTCTAAATGCCTTACAAATCCAAGAGGCTTCCCAATTAAAGCTGGTGCTCTACTAAATCATTTCACCACTTAATAGCTCAAGGTTCAATCTGCACTTGACTCCTCTATTTACTATTTTCATGCTTTCTATTACTGAAGGCAGTAGGCTTAATTAAATGCAATTACACCTCTTCTGATTAAAAGCTACATGTACCATGTAACAGAGCACACAAACCAGCCCTGTGGAGGGGAGTGGCAGCTGGGGGATGGTATCTCCCCTCCCTCCATGCCTCTCACACCCCATTGCCCCCCTCCCCACTATAACCAGCACATGGACATCTGGTGATCTCAATGGGCTTTCTTCAACATTTCACAAAGATCTGATATTTGCCCTTTGGCTGTGTAACACAGCTTCTCCCCTGCCAGCCCCTGCACTCCAAGAACCCCTCCAGCATCCCACCCACCGCCTTTACCTCCCCTTTATTGCTTCAGCCAAGCAGCTGGAAGTATTTGCTGCCGACCTTGAATGAGTTAATGTTTTCCAGGAAAGAAATACCTTGTTAAATATATACTCAAAGGAAACTTTTCTGAAGGCATTGCAGCCAGAATCCTGGCAGCACCTGGCTGTCAGCTCCCAGGCAGGGTCTCTGGATCTCCCAGCTCTGTGATGCAGCAGCCTGGAAAGCCAGCAGCTGCTTCACTGGGTTTGAAATGGGAGAGTTTTGAGGAGGAGAGGCAGGAGCAGTTTGGAAGAGGCTGCATGCTGTTTTGACGTGCGGTCCTTCCCTGGGGAAGGCCGGCGGGGACACACGTGATGCCTCTCTGAGGCTGCTAAAACCATCAACAGGAAAGCAGCAGCTCTAAAAAAAAACCCACAAAAGGTGGTGATTTTAGTTTCCAAGGGACTCTGATGGTAAAGGAAACCTCTGAGAAGTTAAACCTACCAGCCAAAGTGAAAATACTGTATTGATTTACTTTTCTTTATGATTAATACCACAGGAATGGAGCAGTCAGGTTTTAATTAATGTAAATTACACTAGAGCAGTCTATAACTTTTTAATTGACCCCCTGGCTCAGTGGAACATAAAATAGCTGAGTAAAGAGTGACAGACAGATGTGCAGTGGTGTGGGTACAGCAGCAAGGAGTAGCACTGCGGGGTGAACACATCGACCCTTCATCCACCTCCTCCTTCCCCCCTCTTCCTCCCAGCCAGGGAGATCACAGAATCACAAGGTTGGAAAAGACCTTTAAGTCCAACCATTCCTGTCCTAAGCTAAACCATATCCCTAAGTACCTCATCATCCTTGCAAGCAGGTCCTACCTGCCCCTACCTCTTCACTACCTTCACACCCACTGGTGCCTGGAAGCTCAATATAATAAATATTTTATATTAATCAGGTGCCCTTTTGATTCCAGGCATGGTATGTGGCTCATTAATAGTATGTGTGTATGTGTGGAATGTGTTCATTTCTAGCTTAGTCCCTTCAGGAGAGTTAATATTGTACTCAAAGTGATCCAGCTCTTGTTTAGGTTGGGGAGGGGACAACTCAAGTGAATGGCACTGATACCCCACGCCCAGGTACTGATAGACCCAAGAGTTGGCTGCATGAGGAATTCCCTGGAGAAAAGTCTTGATTGCCATTTTTATGGTCAACTGGTTAAAGTCTTGCCGTGGGCCATGGTCATTTAGTGATGCGTGGTCAACAAAAAAACTGTGGCTGAAGAATGCTTTTAAATCCTTCTTGAGTTCTTCAGTGGAAGTCTTGAAAATAAATAACTGATTGCTGAGACGTTGGAACACGTCATTCGCAGATGTTTGGGGTACTTCACAACAGTCAACGGCATGACTTGGGCTTTGGAGGTGTTTGGCAATATTGCCAAATGTTCCCTCCGTGTTCTCTCTGCAGAAACCCCACTGAGCACTGTTCCTCTACAGGAACCAAGAGAAAATGAGATTTCAGCCACTTCTGTGCCTTCTGTGCACCCTGAGATCCCGTTATGTGACCCAGAAACATCAGGTGCCACCTCCTCCAAAATAATGACTGACCTCATCAGGAACTTTACTCATAGTGCTCCATCAGACTTTCCTGGCAGAGTGATGCAATGCTCTGGGGTAAATGCAATGGGATCTGACCAAAACAACACATAATATTTCCTTCTTTCTCCTGTCAGGTCTGAGCACACCTTCTTCTCATGGGCAGCATCCTCCCAGCTGCCTGCAGCAGGCAGGACAGGCAGACAAACCAGCAATTTAATGGGGATTTTACAGCAGAACTTTCCAGAGCCTGCTTAAAATAAGGAGAGAAGTCAGCAGAGTGAGTGTGATGCTTTGGTGTCACCTTATTATTTGAGTTTAAAGTAGAGAGGAACCAGTTTCAGGCCTGTGCTGAATGGCTCCAGCAAAATGCTTGTTATCATTTAAGTGATAAATAAAACCAGATAGCCCAAGTGCCACTGCCTTGCCTGGGAAAGTTATGTGAAAAGAAACTCAACAAACAATCCCCTATCTGTTTGGAAAGATAAATGGTCTTCCTGGTAATGACTTTTTTATCAAAAAAAAAAGAACAATTTCCTTTGCTAGGTTCCATTTCTCCACGTACTGTCAGGCAAAATAGCTGGTGGACACTAAACTTTTTCAAATGAGAGCTGTCAGGTTCTTTAAATATATTTTTAAATATATTTGAGTCCAACACTTGATATAACTCACAGCAAGTGTGATCTGCAGCTCCCACGGTGTCAATTTTTCCTATTAATTGTTAATGAAACAGCCAGATCTCCTGAGGGCAGGGGAAGGTGTTGTTTTCTAATTTTTTTCAAATCAAGAGTATTGTAATAATCCCTCATTAACTCAATCATCTTTTCTGTCAGATAACTGCTGTATAATTTAAGGGATGAGATTTTAAATAAAAATGCTGGCAAAGCTGTCGGGTCGATTTAATACAAACCCTCCATCTAAGTGAAACCCATAACCCTTGGAAACAGGTTTGTCTGAAAACCAAAGCTAGGTGGCAACAGAAATGTCATAACTCTCTGCATCTCTTTTCTCTTTCACCCCTTTTCTTGTTCTCAACCTCTTGTTTTGCTTTTTTACATTTTATAATTTGGAAAGAAACGCTGCTCATGCTTCACATCTGTTTGTGTGGTCCCTCCAGCTCCTCAGAGGATGTCTTTTCCACCCTTGACCAGTTTCCAAGGAGAAGCAGCAGATCTTGCCTGGTTTCAGCTCTGTGTTGCTCCCCAGGTTGGTAGAGATGGCACCAAATTCTGCTCCATCCTTGGCAAAACAACCTATAAACGGCACTGATGGAAGCTTTGCCCAGAATTATTTGCTGAATCTCAAGCATTCATCAGCCCAGAGCCTGACTGGAGACAATTAGGAATTGCTGAAATGCAGCAAACACCCAGATCTCCTGTTTTCTGGGACACATGCTAAGCCCTGTCAGCACGCAATGCAGTGCTAGTATTGGTTAACCTCCCTAAAAATACCACCCAGTGTCTTTAAATGGGTGCGACGCTCCCTGCCCTCATTTTTCCTGGCTGTCAGGTTATGTCACTTGGGGAATGTGCTTCAGAGCCCTTCTCATGGAAACGGGAGTCTGCTGCTTTTCCTCTGCTTTGCCTGGCTGGGCACGTCCTGCCAGAGCCAAACAGCAAGAAGATGCTGTGAGGTATTGGAGGGGATTGTCCCTCTCTACTCCGCCCTTGCCAGGCCCCAGCTGGAGTCCTGTGTCCAGAGCTGGGGCCTCAATACAAGAAAGATGTGGGACTGTTGGAGAGGGTTCAGAGGAGCCATGGAGATTATCAGAGGGCTGGAGCACCTCCCCTACAGAGAGGGGCTGAGGGAGCTGGGCTGGTTCAGCCTGGAGAAGAGAAGGCTGCGGGGGGACCTCATTGCAGCCTTCCAGTACCTGAAGGGAGCAGAGAAACAGGAGGGGAATCAGCTTGTTAAAGGGATAATGGCAGGACAAGGGGGTTGGATTAAAGCTAAAAGAAGGAAGGGAGGTTTAGATTGGATATAAGGGGGAAGTTCTTTCCAGAGAGAGTGGTGAGGGGCTGGAAAAGGCTGCCCAGAGAGGGGGTGGGTGCCCCATCCCTGGGGGTGTTCAAGGCCAGGTTGGATGGGGCCCTGGGCAACCTTGTGTAGCTCCAGGCCTGGAGGTTTGTGGCCCTGCCTGTGTCAGGGGGTTGGAGCTCTGTGATCCTTGGGGTCCCTTCCAACCCAGACCAGTCTGTGATTCTACGTCTCCTTCTGAAGATATGTGAGATATCTCTTCCTCCTGAAAAGTGTCATGGCTTTGCCCCAGTTGAGAGCTGGGCACCACACAGCTGCTTGTTCTTTAGGGGTGGGAATCAAGGGAGGGGGAAAGGCAGGGAGAAGAAAACCCAAGGGACCAAAACCTCATGGGTTGGGATGAAGATAGTTAACTGGGATAGCAGAGAGAGATATATATTAGTAACAGGACTTTATAGCAAAATATATGAGACTGTGATATACAATGTGGTTTCTCACCGAACCATGCAACTCAGGCCATACTGCTCAGAGCCATCCCAAAAGTGGATCAACCCCAAACCTGCACATCCTGGAGCTGCCTGCTGCTCCCCCCACCAGCCCCACTTTATGCTGAGCATGATGCAATTGGCATGGAATACCCCCTTTGGCCAGTTCGGGTCACCTGTCCTGACCGTGTCCCTTCCCTTCTCATTAGCAGGGAAATATGGACAACTGAAAAGTCCTTGATTGCTTGGCAACAACTAGAAACATCGGTGTGTTATCAGTACTGCTCCCATCCCAACTCCCAAACACAGCATCCACCCACTGCTAGAAAGAAATTAACTCCATCCTGGCTGAAACCAGGACAAGGAGGCCCCACCTGGAGTATTGTGTCCAGTTCTGGGCTCCCTGGGATAAAAGAGACAGGGATCTCCTGGAGAGAGTCCAGAGGAGGCTACGAAGATGATTAAGGGCCTGGAGCATCCTCCCTGTGAGGAAAGGCTGAGTGAGCTGGGGCTGTTCAGCCTGGAGAAAAGAAGACTAAGGGGGGACCTTATTAATGTTTATAAATATCTGAAGTCTGGGATGCAGGGGGAATTGGCCAGCCCCTTTTCAGTGCTCTGTGGAGACAGGACAAGGGGCAATGGCTGCAAACTGGAGCACAGGAAGTTCCGCACCAACATGTGGAAGAACTTTTCCCCAGTGAGGGTGACAGAGCCCTGGGACAGGCTGCCCAGGGAGGTGGTGGAGTCTCCTTCTCTGGAGATATTCAAGACTCGTCTGGGCGCCGCCCTGTGCAATATGAGCTGGGGAGCTGCTTTGGCAGGGGGGTTGGACCCGATGAGCTCTCGAGGTCCCTTCCAACCCCTACGATTCTGTGATTCTGTGAAGAGACATCTCTGAGTCAAGGTCACCAAGGAAGTTTTCACGGTCTTTCACTTGAACCAAGGTATGTCTCTATGAACCATTACTGGGGAAGTTTCTCAAGCCCAAGAGGAAATTTCTGGCCAAACACACCAGAGCAAACACTGCGATGATGGATTTACCTCGTGTACACGTGTCCCCAGGCCTGGGATGCTCTGGCTGTCTCATGGATCCCAGTCTCACCCTGTTCTCATGTGAGGAAGGTTTGAAAGGTCCCATCTCCATGCCCACACAGACCAAGAGCAACATTCTCAAAACTAGACAGTTTTTGGTGATTAATTTTTGATTTTAAATTACTGCCATGTGATCAAACTTGCAGCTTCTTATCTGCATCCTCCCTAACAAGACCATATCTTACTGTTTATTTCAACCAGCCAGCTGATAATCCAAGCTGTCCTGTCTTAATTCTTATTCAAAGGTGAGTACATCTCCTCGTGCCACATCTCAAGAGCACTCCTTTCTAAAAATAAAATGAAATAAAATTAAATAAAAAAAAAATTAAAAAAACCCCAAACCCCAATTCTTATTAATGTTTATAAATATCTCAAGTGTGGAACACAGGGGGAAATGGCCAGCCTCTTCCCAGTGTCTGTGGGGATGGGACAAGGGGTGATGGCCTCAAGTTGGAGCACAGGGACTTCCACACCAATCTGGGAAGAACTTCTTCTCAGTGAGGGTGAGGGAGCCCTGGGACAGGCTGCCCAGGGGGGTGTGGAGTCTCCTTCTCTGCAGAGATTCCAGCCCCGTCTGGACGCCGACCTGTGTGACCTGTCCTACGGACCCTGCTCTGGCAGGATGTTGGACCCAATGAGCTCTGGGGGTCCCTTCCAACACCTACAGCTCTGTGATTCTGTAATTCAGTACTTTGGGCTGATATTGGACAATGTTAATCACAGTGAAAGTGCCCACAGTGAAATTATCCCTATTTGCTGTGAAGATGTTCACTGGAGAATGCAGAGGGGGCCACCACACATCTCAGGGTGATGGAAAAGTGCAGCTTTACATTTTCTTTATCTGAAATTGTTGTGGTTGGCCAGATAGAGCTCTTGCCATTTGAACTTTGCAATTCGCTCACCAGGGTGATCGTTTCAACTTGCTGCAGCGAGTCATTATTTATAATTAGAGCTACAAGCCCAGAGATGTAGGTACTTAAAAATAAATATATTTTCCAAATAGCTTCTTAGGTAGAAAGAGAAAATTTAGGCAATTTAGAAAGTAATAATGCTATTAGTCTGCAGGGAGGAGTACAGGGAAGATGAGCACTGCATTTGGTACAGATGGAGGCAAACTGAAGAGTGCAGGACACCCGTGCTGGAAGGAACAGCCTTTCTCCTCCAGCCCCTGTCAGAGGACCACCACCCATCCATGCCCTCCACCTTCCCCATAAAAAGCTGCTCTGCTTCCACTTTTACAAACAGCATCTCTCCTAAATTAAAAATAGAGAAAAGAATATTGAATCTGGAACAAAGCTCCTGGGAAGCACCATAAACCAGCAGCCGGCTGGTTCATCTTCACCTGGCTTAGACAAGCTGGCTCAAGCACGAAGTGCAATGGACTTGACTAAAGACTTATCTGAAAGCTAACGCTGCCAGGCATGGAGGGAAAATGAGCTTTGAAATGGGACTTACAATGAGATCATTTTCTGGATGCACAATAATTAGCATTGCTAGAGCCCCAAAGTCTAATGAATCAGGTATCATTTCCCTTGGCTCTGCAGAAATAGGTATCTCCAGGGCAAGGATGTGTTCAGACACCTATTTCTTTAAAACACTTTGTTGGCTGGTACAGAGCAAAGTCCTTCACGTGCACAGGGAGTCTTAATGATTTTAAAATGTCTCTGAAAACTGAGGGATAAAATACATTGTTAGGAAGATTGAGGAGGGAGCACGTGCATGCCTGTGCATGCAGGTATGTGTGTCCTGAAACTGCACCATGTCACGTATGATGCTGGGTTAGACAAGTGAGGTCCTAACCACCCATTACCACGTGAGCTAAATTGCAATAAAAATTAAAAAATATATGTATTTGCCCTTATTTTAATAAATCTTACTTAAATCTTTTTAATTTACAAGTTTTTCTACTGAGTTTTACATTATGAAAGCAGGGGGATCATCAAAGCCTGAGAGGGGTTCCTGGATCCTGGGCTGTGGTGTGTGGTTTATCCAACCAACTAGAACTGCTCTGGAAGTCTCTTGCCATTATTCAGAAAATTCTATTTGTACAGGTATGGTTTTATTTTATTTTAAATACCAGAATCTGTCAACAACTGCTTTAATCTGTTTTCATACCTTAATAAGTGGTAATTGGAAATATCAACTGTTTTCCTCTCCTCTTTTCTAGAAATAAGTGTTGCCATGATCAGTTCAAAGAGGCTCAGCAGATATTTCCCAGCTGACATTTAATGAGAAAGCTGGAAGATTTTAGGTCCTCTGGAGAACATGGTCAGTCTCTGGCACTGGTTGTGCTTTAGCATCCCACCAGGATTACCTCTTGTAATGAATTTTGCTCTAGACTTTCATAGAGACAATTTTTCAGTTATTAATAGTTTTAGTATCATATAACTTCTAGTAAGAGGTTTTTAATATTTCAACTTCCCCTTAAATTACTTTAAATCCTGTAGAAATGGAAGCAGCACAGAGTATATCATACAATGTTATTCTATTGATTCTATGAATCATAGAATGCATAAGGCTGGAAGGGACTTTTAGAGGCCATCTAGTCCAACCCCCCTGCAGTGAGCAGGGACATCTTCACTAGATCAGGTCGCTCAGAGCCTCATCAAGCCTGACCTCTAATGTCTCCAGGGATGGGGCCTCCACTAGATCTGTGGGCAACCTGTGCCAGTGATACACCACCCTCATACTGAAGACCTTTTCTCTAATAACCAACCTAAATCTCCCCTTTTCTAGTTTAAACCATCACCCCTCATCCTGTCACTCCATGCCCTTGGGAACAGTTCTTCCCAGCTTTCAGAGAGGCACCGTGCAGGGACTGGAAGGTGCTGTAAGGTCCCCCAGGAGCCTTCTCTTCTCCAAACTGAATTACCCCAACTCTCCCAGCCTGTCTTCACAGGAGAGGTGCTCCAGCCCTCGGATCATTTTTGTGGCCCTTCTCTGGACACACTCCAACAGGTCCATGTCCTCCTTGTGCTGAGGGCTCCAGAGCTGGACACAGCACTCCAGGTGAGGTCTCCCCAGAGCAGAGAGAGGGGCAGAATCCCCTCTCTCAACCTGCTGCCCACACTTCTGATGATGCAGCTCAGGATGTGCTTGGCCTTCTGGGCTGAAGATGTACATTGGTTGCTCACATCCAGCTTCTCATCCACGAGTACTCCCAAGCCCTTTTCCTCAGGGCTGCTTTCAAGCACATCACCTCCTGACCTGTATGGATAACAGGGATTGTCCCAACCCAGGTGCAGAACCCTGCACTTGGCTTTGTTGAACCTCATGAGGTTCCCCTGGGCCCACTTCTCCAGCCTGTCCAGGTCCCTCTGGATGGCATCCTGTCCCTCTGGCACTTTTCCTATTTCAGCTCTTGTTATTATCATACGTGGTCGAAAACATTGCATATCCCACCTCTATTTTTCAATGCTCAGAACAGCTACTTGTGTCCTCGTGGCTGCTGCTGGCTGGTGGAGAGCAACGAAAGGCAGGTAATGAAGAAGACTGGACCCATAAAGTGCCTTGAGGGCTTGCTGCTAACTCATTTATACAGTAAATCTGTAATAATAGATAACAACATCACAGGGCAATTGTAGAAAATAAATACTTGGCCACAAAGGTTAAACTAAAGGCTGCTTTGTTTGTATAAAAATCATTGTTTTCATAAAATGAGGAGCAGATTAAGCTTTGAAATAGTGGAATTAATTCCTTGAAGAGCCTACATTGCTCTCTTAAGACTGATCTTTATTGGCAGAGGGGAGAGCGTGTCCACTCTAATGGAACAATTTAAATGCATAACAGTTGAAATAAACCCCTTAAAGTATGGATCCATATTCCTTAGGTTGACTCATGAGCGTCGCTGTTTCATAAAATACTGTATCACTGAGGGATGTTTAAAGAAAAAAAAAGGGGGAAAAAATTATACTGTCCAGTTTATAACAATTTCTGCACTTAAAGGCATGATTGATTGTGTGGAAGGTAAAACTCCAATGTGCTCCACAGGGCTTTGCAGATTTAAGCCTCCTTTCTCTTTATGCATATGTAACATTCCCTGGGAATCTGCAGCAGGGAAGGATGAATCAATGGGGAATGTGATAGAAGGGGGAAAATTAAAAAAACCCAAACCAAAGACAAGCAAAACACAACAAAAAAGCAACCAAAAAACCCAAAACACAACAAAAAAGCAACCAAAAAAACCAAAACATGACAGAAAAGCAACCAAAAAACCAAAACAGCAACAAAAAAACCCAAAACACAACAAAAAAGCAACCAAAAAACCCAAAACCCAACCCCTGATCCCACAAAACCAAGGTAAACCAAACCTCAGTAACCTATGTACCCCCTGTACAAGACCTACGCCATGCCCAACCCAGGCTGGTCGAAGGAGGGAGAGGACACTATGTGGAACTCTTCCCAGACAACCTGGTGAGTCCCCAGGGCCCAGGAAGCTGACCCTGTAGCTCAGTGTGTGTGTTGGTGTCACTGCTACCCCAAAATGATGTCACCCTGTTGGGACTCACAGGGAAGCATAGCTTGATGACTCGTGCTTTTCCTCTTAAGGGTAATCAGGAACCTCAGAGTTGATGATTCATGGCCAAATAAATCAATTCTGGGTACTTCTCATTCTAAGAAGGTTAAATAAATAGATAAACATTTAAGCAAATTTATTATCTGGCTAATGCATTGCAGTTCTACTCTGATGGAAAGGTAGAGCAATCAAATCCAAGTCACAGATAGGATAGAAACAAATCAATGAATCAGAATGATCAGATCTTCTTCATCAGCCATAAACCAGACCTAAGGATAGGTTTATGTTGACAAGGAATTACCTTCTGTCAGGAGAACTGACACAGGCTTCACCTTTCTGCCAGAGTAGGACCCTGACTTCAGTTGGGAACGTGCCAGGTTGAAGGCATCTCAAAACTTTACTTAAGATATAGTTATTTCAAATACAAGACAAGGAGACTTCCTAGGGATAAGTGGAGATGAAAGAATTTGCCCATCCTTGCCCATCCTTACAGGCAGGAAAGCTGGTACCTGCTTACATGGAAGGGGACCAGCTTGCTGGGATAAGGTATTTCCCCTGTGCTATGCTTTTGGTGCAGTGAGACCCTGCTAAGGAGCCTGGTGTCCCAGCCACAGAAGACCCAACAACAAGAAGGGGGTTTATTTGCACTTGTGACTTTACTTTAAAAAGCCTAGAAAAACAACCAGCTCTTGAACTTTCAACAGAGAGTGGAAACAATACACCAAGCCCAGCTTGCTTGGTAGAAACCCTATTTTTAATTAAAAATCAATTTCCCCACCCCATTTCCAGAGACAACTAGTAAATCCTGAGCACTCAGCTTCAGACCTTTGTGTGCACCAAGACACAGCCGCTCCTCCCCAGGACACTTCTCTAACCTTGAGCAATGCCCCTAGTCTGGCCATCTCCCTCTCCCTTTGTGTTTTGCAATGCCATCAGCTTCCCCATTACACACATCCATTGACATGCCAAACAGCTATCAGTTGCCTGCTATGCCACCCAAACTGTGCTTCTCCCATGTGCTGTGCCCTGGCACCACACCACTGTCCTGCTCTCCCACCCCTTCTGCAGCAACACAAATGACCTTACACGATTGCATGCCCTTTCCTGCCTCTTCTTCCAGCTGTCTGGGCTCAGACTTGCTGTTAGATGTGCATCCTCCTTACCCACTCTTGGGATCATGCCCACCCTTGGGATCATGCCCACTACTCCTTGGGATCACCCCCTGGTTAGTGCACTGCAGGGCAGCAGTGTCAGAGCCCACTGAGATCCCAGATAAAGCTTTAAGTATCAGTCAGAAGAATTAAGAGTAGTTATTTCCACTAATTAGGAGTGGTATCAGTCAATTTTATGCATGGGTGGTTAAGACACCAGGGGCTATAAAATTATATGATAATGAAAAGAAAAATCCTAACAGCTTTTATTTATTGCTTTTTTTTTTCTATCACACCACAACCACTGCTGGAAATGTGTAAACAATACCAATGAAGGCTTTAATACATTTTATCACTGATTTCCATTGTCTGGAGGCGGATGAGACATAGCTTTGTGCTCCACATGTTGTGTAATTAAAATCCTGTTAATGAAAAGCAAAGCCAAGACAGTTATCAACCAATTTATGTAGGAAAGGGGAAGCATCTAGCGCAAAGACATGGCATGGAGTAAGGCTATTGTAGATGTTAGATGCTTAATTGTATTTATTATGTGTTTACTTGGATGAGGGGCATGCAGGCAGAGCCCACCCCAGGCTGCTGCTCACAACTGTGGGAAGAGGACAGCAAAACCCAGCAAAAATAGTGGGATTTGGGCTGGAGTGGTGGGGAACACTCACAGCCCACGTGGCACAAGTGGGGTCAACCTCTTTCCTCTGTTTTCTCCACCACCACCCAACAAAATACACAAAAGAACACACCTGGATGGTGCCTCATTCTCTTGGGCTAACTTGAAGGGGGTGTTTGGGGCACCCTGGGAATTTGGGTTTGGTTCTGGGGTTGGTTGTTGGGGTTGTTTTTAGGTCATTTCAATCAGATTAGTCAAGCTACAAAAAAAAAAAAGCCATCTTTCTAAAAAAGTTTGCCAAAGAAAATATGTTTCACAGGTTCTCTAAATACTGTCAGATGCCTCCAGGCTAAACATATTTGAATTAATTCTGGTACATCTTTCCTGGCTGAACTATAATTATTGCAACAGTGGGGATGAGTCATCACTAGCTGTAGTTTATCACCGGGGATATAATGTGTACTGTACCTAATACTGCGTGTGCTGGAGCTAAATCAGCTACTTACTCCAATATCTTTATTATTAAAAGAGAGAGTCAAAGAGAGGATCTACCTGTCCTTCATATGCAATGTGTAGCACCAGCCCTTAATTTGCACCTTCCTTACAAGAATTGTAATAAGATGTTTGATCATATGTTTAACTACTTCTGTGAGCCATGTGTACAAATAAAGAGCAACAGTCTCAGGAGGAGGGAATCAGAAGCTGGTGAGAGAAACAAGGTGGGGGGAGGAAAAAAGGAGGAAACCCTGCCTTGGGTATTCTCCCTTTTCCTTTGGGTGTCCTGATGGGCATGGGGAGGCTCTGGGTGGTCTCAAGTGCCCCTCGGGGTGACTTTCCCCATGTCCTTCTGGAGGAAAGCCCTAGGAACTGGGTGTTCATGAGAAAACAAAGCCAGCCTCAGCAACCACATGCTTTTTGTATGTTCTCAGAAGTTCAGATTTCCTCATTTCATCTCTGGTTGAAACATCTTAATTTAAGCTTCCCCCTTTTCGTTAAATTAGCTTCCACATCCTAATTAACAGCTTGTGCACTTGAGAAATGGAGCCTCCTGTTTTAAGACTAATGACTCTTTCCTTTTCTAGGTGCCCGCCTAATTTGTTCTGTGCCAAAGACTTTAGAGATAGCAGCTTTTAATTACACGAAAAGGTAAGTCATCAATTTGTCTGTACAACCCTCGTTAAAGATTTCCTTCACAAAAGTTATCGCTGTGGCTTATTGCACTGAAGCCTTCAGAGATCTGCTGCTGCTCTTAATGGGATAACCAAGGGGCTGTGTCTACTCATAGCTTTAGTTTTCCCCACTAAAACCATCTTCTAAATTTATCTTCTCTTCAACACCAGATGTGGTAAAATGTCCTTGTTATAAATGAACATGTCACTCCCAAAGAAAATAAGGAATATTTCTGTGACCACATCAGCTTTCCCTCAAAAAAAGTGACAGCTCACAAGTCAGACATCACGCTGATGGGCAAAAAACTCCAAGCTTGGGAGAGCATTTAATGAGCTTAACGCTAGGAAAAGGCACAGATATCCTATTTTCAGAGATTAACTCCTTGAGGACAAGTCATATTTGTCTGAGAGTTTGAAGGACACCAAAAAGTATCATAGAATGGTCTGGGTTGGAAGGGACCCCAAGGATCACAGAGCACTAACCCCCTGACACAGGCAGGGCCACCAACCTCCAGGCCTGGAGCTACACAAGGTTGCCCAGGGCCCCAGCCAACCTGGCCTTGAACACCTCCAGGGATGGGGCACCCACCCCCTCTCTGGGCAGCCTGTTCCAGCCCATCACCTCTCTCTCTCTGGGAAGAACTTCCCCCTAATATCTCATCTAACCCTTCCCTCCTCCAGCTTCACTCCATCCCCCTTGTCCTGCCAGTCTCTGCCCTTTAACAAGCTGATTCCCCTCCTGTTTCTCTGCTCCCTTCAGGGACTGGAAGGCTGCAATGAGGTCGCCCCGCAGCCTTCTCTTCTCCAGGCTGAACCAGCCCAGCTCCCTCAGCCTCTCTCTGTAGGGGAGCTGCTCCAGCCCTCTGATCATCTCTGTGGCCTCCTCTGACCCCTCTCCAACAGTCCTACATCTTTCTTGTATTGGGGCCCCAGCTCTGGACACAGGACTCCAGCTGGGGCCTCATGAGGGCAGAGCAGAGAGGGACAATCCCCTCCCTGTCCCTGCTGCCACCCCTCTTCTGATGGAGCCCAGGATGCCATTGGCCTTCCAAGCTGCAAGAGCACCCACAACACAGGCTCTCTTGAACACCAGCAACTCCCAGAGCCAACTCATCAGGTTATAAACAAGGAAAAATTTGGCTGCCCTCCCACTGGGGCTCCTGCAACTGGGAAGATGAAACGAGTTTTCTGGGCATGCTACAAAACAGTCCTGGTATATTCTATGTTCTTTCTAATCAGATCATCAGAAACATAAAAAAATAAAATTGCCCAACTGGTGTAATCCTCAAGTTACATCTGTCAGGCTGATGAAGCAGTTCACTCTTGTCAACTTGCTCAGTTTTTATTTAATTTTTTTTCCCCAGTTTAGGCAACACTTATTTTAGATACAATAAAACTTCCAGTATTTGGCTGCTCACAGTTTTATCTTTCCACGCTCAGAATTTGCTACTACAGTGCCTATAAACACAGGCAGTTAGAAAAGCCCTGGTAAAAACTACCACTTTTTTCCCCTAAAATTAAAAAGTAGGCTCTGGCTTTCATCAGCAGCATGACTTGAGGTAAATTAACTTTCAGTTTGGCTTTTGATGGATGTATAATGAACTCTGCATTGTTCAGCTAGAAACCTTGGAGCTATTTTTCATTCCAAATGTCTTCTGAGCAGAACGTTTGACAGGTTATTAAGATTTTAGTATCACTGTAGAAACATTTTTCCAGGCTTCTTGGCTAAGATCAGGAGAGGTTCACTGCACCTTCTCCATCTCCACACCAGCCTGCTGATCTCCTTCAGCTTTTTGAGATTGCTGTGCATAGGAAATATTTAATAAGCAATTATTTCTGAATCTGGCTAATCACTGAGATGCACTGAGCAAGGCTTTCAGGGGATGAAGGGCCTGGAGCATCTACCCTGCCAGGAACGGCTGAGTGAGCTGGGGCTGTTCAGCCTGGAGAAAAGAAGCCTGAGAGGGGATCTGATCAATGGGGATCAATATCTGAAGTGTGGGACACAGGGGAAATGGCCAGCCTCTTCTCAGTGTCTGTGGGGACAGAACAAGGGGCAATGGCCTCAAGTTGGAGCACAGGGAGTTCCACACCAATCTGGGGAATAAATTCTTCTCAGTGAGGGTGAGGGAGCCCTGGGACAGGCTGCCCGGGGGGTGTGGAGTCTCCTTCTCTGGAGAGATTCCAGCCCCGTCTGGATGCTGACCTTTGTGACCTGTCCTAGGGACCCTGCTTTGGCAGGGGGTTGGACCCGATGGGCTCTGAAGGTCCCTTCCAACCCCTACAGCTCTGTGATTCTGTGATCATTTAATTTAGATACTTAAGTGTAGGAAGTTCAGCTGTTAGTCATTGGGAAAGGTCAGGTTTCTCTGAAGGGTCACCGAACTATGGAGCCTGGGAGATGCTGGTTGGAGAGCACCAGTGGGAGCTCATTTAGAGATCCAGACCCTGCAGCATCTCTCTGCCCTAGCTGCGAGGAGCCAGTGGACAGGAGGGAGAGCAATGGGTAGGACACCAAATGGCTACTGGATGCTCCTAACTGCAGCTCTCTGGACTATAAGGAGGGGTTTTTATTACCTGAATTACTCAAACCTCTCCTGCTTGTGCACTTTCTCCATAAATCTCACTTTTATAAAGGTTTTAATGATTTGCAATTTTCCATGCAATTTACAGAGCACATTTCACCCCACTGAAACATCACAGGTGAACATTTCCCTTTTCTTTTGGTGTATTATGACGTTAGTGCTTATCTACTACAGACAAAACCTGTCAACTGTGAAAATAACCAACTATTTTGTGAACAGAAACTACAGAAAAATTTAAAATCTTTGTCAAATTAACATATTTGAGTAGATTAAATTTCCAGCCTGCCTGAAGACAGTGCAACCACCAGTTCCTCATTCTCCTTCTTTAGTTTTGGTTACCAAACCGACTTTCTGCTAAGTGAAGATATACCTCTGGAGAGGTAAATGATGAGGTTAGCCCTAAGGAAAGCAAGGGAGAGAGAGGCAGGTGTGGGATGAGAAATGGGTTCCAGAGGTGTTTTCTGAGTTTCCAAAGCCTGCACCTGGCAAAGGAATTTCAGAGTTCTTCAGAAAGCACAGTCTGATGACACATAATATCACTTTCTTGAGTAAAAATGACAAGACGGATGCCTTGTGCTCACTCCACTCTGATATAACTATTTCTTGCTGTCTGAGTCATCTTGTCATCCTGCTCAACTCCAGAGGGATATTTTTATTGGTATATAATGCCCCTGATTCATGCCCTGTATTTCAGAACTATATGAAAGAGAGAAGAAAAGGCTCCAATATATTTACGGAAAAAAATCCAGCACTTGATCAAATTAAAAATTTACCAATTAGCATAAGCCACAAAGCTACCACAACATTAGAGCTGAATGTAGGGCTTGCTTAGTGCCTTAGCTCCAGCTCAGCCTTACCTTAGCATCAGTCACCGCTATTGTTTTTGAAGCCAGCAGCTTGAATTACACTGAGATCATAGAATCATAGAATGACAGACTGGTCTGGGTTGGGAGGGACCCCAAGGATCACAGAGCTCCA
Source organism: Porphyrio hochstetteri (assembly GCA_020800305.1). Classification (NCBI taxonomy): domain Eukaryota; kingdom Metazoa; phylum Chordata; class Aves; order Gruiformes; family Rallidae; genus Porphyrio; species Porphyrio hochstetteri. The sequence goes on from CM036914.1 coordinate 16,070,130, forward strand.
ACCTCCCTGCCATAGGCAGGGCCACCAACCTCCAGGCCTGGAGCTACACAAGGTTGCCCAGGGCCCCAGCCAACCTGGCCTTGAACACCCCCAGGGATGGGACACCCATCCCCTCTCTGGGCAGCCTGTTCCAGCCCCTCACCACTCTCTCTGGAAAGGACTTCCCCCCAATATCTCATCTAACCCTTCCCTCCTTCAGCTTCACTCCATCCCCCTTGTCCTGCCAGTCTCTGCCCTTTAACAAGCTGATTCCCCTCCTGTTTCTCTGCTCCCTTCAGGTACTGGAAGGCTGCAATGAGGTCCCCCCGCAGCCTTCTCTTCTCCAGGCTGAACCAGCCCAGCTCCCTCAGCCTCTCTTCATAGGGCAGATGGCTGGGTGACCCTCAGCTCTGGGACAGAAAGGCCCCAAGGAACTTTCAATTCCAGTGTCAGGGAGGGTTTTTTTAAATTATTTTCTATAAACAATGATAAAATGCCTTCAGAACAGAATTTAGGAAGTGAGCTGAACAAGATTCTCACCAGCATTTTAGTATCTTGGTGATCTGAAGGTCCAAAGTTATTAAAAAGAATTTTCAAACAGAGAATCTGTCTAAAATTCTTCCTGCTTATTTTATTAGCTTTGCCCTCTTAAAATGAGAATAAGAAAGACTGTTTGCACAAGAGGAAGAACAGGGAAGGTGTCTGAGAGCTGTGGGTCATTTGAATACACCTAACTCTGCAGTCAACCCTTGCCAGATGTGGTAATGAACATGAAACTGTAATAGCTTTGCTTTTAACAACCCTCTCTCTCTCTCCCCAGTAGATCTGTTGTTTTTATGTGATGGATGAATTGGATTTTCATCTTTTCTGTCACTTTTCCCCCCAACGCTATAAATCAGCAGTTTATGAATGAATAAATCCCATCTGCCAGCTGTTAAAAATCTGTTTCAAGGCTATGATATCTAGGTCATTTTATTTCATGACTTTGGTGTCACCAACAATAAATAAAGTTGTTGCTGCAACTAAGGATATTTTAGTCTTTCTCAGAAAGAACTGTTAAAATGAGCTTGGAACTGTTTAAAGCACTTGCCTTAAAACCATATGCTGCTCTGAAGGCAAAGTTGTCAGCCTCCTTTCCCCATCAGTTTTGGCCTGTATTTTGAGGTGTGCATCATTAATTAGCACCACAATAACCACAGCCCAGCAAGCTGGGGAAATGAGCAACAGCCAGCTGAGATAAAGGGCCATGAAGATGATCCGAGGGCTGGAGCACCTCACCTACAAAGAGAGGCTGAGGGAGCTGGGCTGGTTCAGCCTGGAGAAGAGAAGGCTGCGGGGGGACCTCATTGCAGCCTTCCCATCCCTGAAGGGAGCAGAGAAACAGGAGGGGAATCAGCTTGTTAAAGGGGCAGAGACTGGCAGGAGAAGGGGGATGGAGTGAAGCTGAAGGAGGGAAGGGTTAGATGAGATATCAGGGGGAAGTTTTTTCCAGAGAGAGTGGTGAGGGGCTGGAACAGGCTGCCCAGAGAGGGGGTGGGTGCCCCATCCCTGGGGGTGTTCAAGGCCAGGTTGGATGGGGCCCTGGGCAACCTTGTGTAGCTCCAGGCCTGGAGGTTGGTGGCCCTGCCTGTGGCAGGGGGGTTGGAGCTCTGTGATCCTTGGGGTCCCTTCCAACCCAGACCAGTCTATGATTCCAATATTCTATGATGACACGCCTGAAACCATACTTGTACTGCTTGAGTATGGCTGACTTTACCAAAGCTCAGAGGACAATATTACATGAGCACTGTTATGTCCTAGACCCTCTTGGAGTGTCAGTCCCAAAACACATGTACATTAAAATTTGGATGAGTATTTTACGATGAGATGAGATCAGTACTTCATGGCTTATTGAAGGATAATTTACACTTAAGTGAGGTTCCACATTCCTCCCCTACATGATAACACACGGGCACACGTTTTGGAGCTTTCCCTACAACTGCTGTTCCCTCCAACACCCTGTGCCAGCCCTACATGGGCAGTTTTGTTGTGAAGCTTCAGACCTAAGAGAATATATTTTCTGAAAATTGTGCACATCTGAACACACATTTATCTCCCTGCCTAATTTACATGTACAGTTATTATTTGAGTGGGCAGCAAGCAGCCAATATGCATGTGGATGATTAATGAAATGTGTAAAAAACCCCACGTTTGGTTGCTGTGAATGTCACACAATCCTAATTTGTGCGTAATTTCTGCCCAAAGCACATTTTTTCTCCTCCCCATGCACCCTTAAAAGCCAGTTTGAGTACTGGGAACTTCATGGAGTGCTGGGAAGCACTCTCAACATCGTGCAACCTTGGGATCAAGATTATAAAACATAAAAGTACAATTTCTTACTAATAATATCCCTAATGTTGTGTTTAGTTTGGGTTCTGGTAAGTGGCCACTGTTTATATTGCATATTATGCTAATGTAGCATAAGATGCTATTTCCATGCGTGTCCTGAGCCGGCATGGTATCACCCAAAAGAAAAGGCAGAGATCCTTTCCTGGTGCACATGTCCCTCTGAAACTGGAAACTGTTGTCACTTTGTTTTTAATTAAAGCATATTTCAATTAAAAAGGGAGAACAACTGTAAGTGAATCTTTCTGCCAGATGGTGATCCTTAATTTACCCTCAAATGTGCAGCATGCGCCGTTCCTGATGAGCTGAGGTTGATCAAATTGCTATTAATAATGAGTTGAAATGACCCCAGGAAAGGACCAGGTGGGTCTTTTCTTCTGTTGATATCTGAGCTGTTTAAGAATTCATGGGAATTCTGGCTTTGTCCTAAGACTGTGGCTGTGGAAAAGAACCACTACTGATTCAGCAACCAGGGATGGGGAAATACTCCATGAGTACTGTGACTGCAGGTAGCTATCGAGTCCCTGAATCAGCTCTCCATCCTCTCCTCATCTGCAGAGTGGCAGAGAACACACTAATTATCTACCATTTAGAAAAAATATTTTTGATGAAACAACTTAAAAGCAACTTTGGCTTTTTCTACTTCCTAAGAAAATACAAATACACAAGGTATTTTGTCATATATTATGTTGCTACATCGAAGGGACTTGTACAAATTCCACATCTGGCCTGTGGAGCTCACAACTTCAGCTACAGAAAAACAATTTCCAAGACTCAATGCAATCCAATATTAGATGGCTCCTTTCACTTTTACATAACTTTTTTTCTGGCAGCTCTTAATTTGGCCTGCTCATTGATGATGAATGAATAGACTGCACCATACTGAAACAGCAAATCATGCACACAATGAGCATTAATATTTCCAGTGTGCAAAATACCCCTTACACATCAGTGAAATACATGTTTTATAAATTAAACTGAAAATGTAACCATGATTTGGCACTATATTAGCAGATTATTAGTTGCAATTTATTGCAGTGGCTGAATGCCAGCCCCAAAACCCCAAAGTCTTGGATCACCGTCAGCACCCTTCAGACTTTCACTCTGCTCTGCTGGGGTTTAGATTTCCACTTTTAGGATTATAATATTTATTTTTTTGTAAAACACCTGGTATTTAAGACTATTCCCGTGCTAGAACTGGTCCTGATGCTGTGGCAAGAGGCCAGGATACCAAAACTGCTGCAGAGGCTACAGATCCCTTTGATGCTCTGGTAAATCTGGCCCTGAGAACTGGGCAGGATTAAGGACCATTACATTACATGGAAATTTACTGCAGTCACTGCCTAAATTCCTGCTAATTTTAGAAGGTTTATGGAAGGGTGTATACAATCCTAAACCAGATCTGACCACATTGCTATTTTACAAGTAGAGGACGAGAATGGAAAGATGTGGAAATGGAGCTGAGCTGTGGTTGGAGAATGTTGTCGCCTTTTATCTTTCCCGCAGTGGCTCTTTCTTTCTATAACTATCAATAAAACTTTACCTTAGCAGTAACTCACAGGAGATGTACCTGATAGGAAATTAGAGCCTCTGATATCTTGATATTTGCTGCTGCAATATTACCTGAAAGGTTAGGTGGTATCTGAGACCCGCATCCTATCACGCTGGGTCATTGCGAAAAGACCCTGCATGCCCAGGGAGGAGGTTTTACCATCAGGGCATCGCTAACTACCTGACTCATTAGTTCTGTGGTATTTACAAAGACCCCCAGAGCCTTAATATTTCCAGCCCCATTGGAAATTGGCCAATGGCATCCTGGCTTGTATCAAAAATAGTGTGGCCAGTAGGTCTAGGGAAGTGACTCTGCCCCTGTACTGGGCATTGGTGAGGCCACACCTTGAGTGCTGGGTCCAGTTCTGGGCTCCTCACCATAAGAAGGACATTGAGGGCCTGGAGCAAGTCCAGAGAAGGGCAACCAGGCTGGGGAAGGGGCTGGAGGGCAAATCCTATGAGGAGCAGCTGAGGCAGCTGGGGGTGTTCAGCCTGGAGAAGAGGCTGAGGGGAGACCTTCTCCCCACCTACACTGCCCTGCCAGGAGGGTGCAGAGAGGTGGGCAATGGTCTCCTCAGCCAGGGGACAGGAGATGGGACAAGGGGAAATGGGCTCAAGCTGTGCCAGGGCAGGGTCAGCTCAGATGTGAGGGAAAAGTTCTTCCCTGCAAGAGTTGTGGGGCTGTGGCACAGGCTGCCCAGGGAGGGGTCCAAGTCCCTGCCTCGGGTGTGTTTAACAGCCGGGGAGATGAGGTGCTCAGGGATGTGGTTTAGCACAGGACAGGAACAGTTGGACTTGATGGTCTTAAAGGGCTTTTCCAACCTGGTGATTCTGTGAAATAAATGACTATTTTCAAAAGCTCCATGCAATGGCACAGCACTTGCCCAGCAAAGCAGAAGGTCTCTGCGGGACAGGCAGCATTCAAAGATTTCCAGCTCACGTTTCATAGCATAAAGAACATCCTCTTACCCACCAGCCATGGCAATACTTGGGAGCTAACATAGCTAAATACCTCTTTGCATACTACTGTATTTCTTAGAGGGCAAGGTTTTCAGTTTTGAAACCTTTTTTTTTTAAATTTGCATTTCAAAGTAGCTATAAAATATGAATCCCAGTGCAAAGCATTAGCATAAAGCCATTCAGTATTATATATTCTGTCAAAAGTGCCAGGAAAAATTCCACAACTATTGCATTTCCATCTGGCAACATCTTCCTACCCTGAATATTTGCATAAAATACTCCTACAATAAAGAAAAATTATGAAACATAAACTCTTTACATTATTTCCAAATAGATACCTTCTTCACATTTGTATAAGCCAAGGAACCCTGTTATTGCAAACAAATACCCTCTTTTCTACCTATTTCAGGATAATTTCAGGAAAACACCCCATACTCTGCCTTTCCCATAAATGTCTAGGTGGGTTTTTAAATTTAGAAGATTTTTTTTGTTTTAAAGCAATAAAAAATAACTGAAGAGAGGGCTGAACAAGTAATCCTGTTCACCAATATGTGTGTGTTTGGTTCTACCTCCATTTGCAGCTTAGGTTTCCCAAATTGTGGTTGGTGCACAGCATCATTTTTCCTCCCACTACTTAATCTATTGAATTAGCCATAAATTTTCATAGGCACATCTTGCAAGTTAATGTTCAACCTGGCATTATCCTGTCTCACAGAATTTGATTTTAAGTACTGTATCTCCTGTGGTCTTCCAGATCTTGGGCAGCAGAGATGAAAGTTATCATGCAGCTGCAGCAAAACACAGAGTAAAACAAAGAAGGGAAATAAAAGGGATTAAGTTAGGATGAGATCTTTGGTTGAACTGGGAATAAAAGTTGGGCACTGAGCTAAATTCTGCATCTGGACTAGGCTGAGGGTCCTAGGGAGAGTGGGTGAGAAGACATCCATTTGTCACCACGGCTTTCACACAGATTTGGATGTACCTGCAGAACCCTTCTCCACACAATAAACGCATTTGCAAAGACATATTGCTGAAAGGAGAGGGTGCTCTGGGCACTTGGGTATTAAAACCTGAAACTCTTGACCCAAGATTTCATGCTGCACAGCTCTGTTTGCCACCACAAAAAGCAATTAAAGCAATTAATGAAAGATACCACCATGTTATATTCAGTGATAACTCTTTAGCCCAAGGTTTGGGCATGATGTTGCAATAGTGCAGATGAAACCCCCATTAAAACAAGGTGAATAACTGAGGTATGCTTTTTCTTCCTTCCTGCTTCTCTCTGGGAATGTCATTCACACCAGTTCTGACCAGAGCTTATTCCAGCAAGAAGATCATGTGTGTTTCAGGCACAGAAACAAAGCTCAGCACAAAGCATATTGTCTTTCTTCAAGCATCCACATTTATCTAACTCTTTCCATGACATCAAAGGAGAAATAAAATGTGTTTGGACAAGTCCATGCAGATTATATGGAACAGGCAAACATCCCGCTCACACAATGAATTCCTTCTCTGTTATAAATACTTCTATTAAAATGTAGCTATGTTTCCCAATCAATTACATCAAGGTTAATTCTCAAGCACTCATGCACTTTTGGTGGTTTAAATCAGGTTCAACAGAAATTAAATTTATGGCAGGCACAAGGTGTTATTTAACCAAATAAATACACATCACCCTGCGACACCCTCCCCAGCCCCTTAAAGGGTGCCTGGGTTGACTCCAAGGACCTGTACTCAGAAAAGGGTGGGATTGCAGGGGACCATGTACGCTTAAAACACATAGGAGAAAAACAACAGGGTAAGGGTTCATTTTTGGACAGTAATCAATCCAGAGTGCCCACTCAACAGACACACAGCTTGTCCCCAGTGATTTTGCTGCTCAGTGACTAGGGGACAGGCTAGAAGAGCTGTGATATCAAACTTAAGCTCGAGTTTCTTTCCACTGCTAATTAAGGGGGGAGAAAAAAAAGGATAAAAACATGAGGCTCTGGTAAAAATAACTTTTAAACCAACTATATACAGAGCCTAGACGTGCACAAAATAAGAATTTAAAAAGAAAATTCCTCTTTGAAGAGCCACGGTTTGGGAATAAACCAAGATGCACAGGCTGAAATAAACCTGCCCAGGCGTGACTCATCCAGACGTGCTTTAACTGAATGCTTTCTAGAACTCTTACCTCTCTTTTAATATAGCTTTATGCTCGTGTTGCTGCAATAAAGCATTATTTAGAGCGAGGCTCATGTGTCCAGAAAGATTCCACAAATTCTCAGGAGCTTCTATGTTGTTGGCATCAACCATTCCATCACACACCAGTTACACTCTATGGCAACGGCTTAGGACAAGTGACAGCAATGCTATACAAGCCCCAGATAATGCCCTTCAGTGATGCTGGAAAATATATTCATTGAAAGCCAGTGGGGCTGACATTCGTTTTTCATAGTGAGGACGATTCAGTAACAGCCTCTAATTTCTTTGCCATGATTACACAGAGTCTCATGTTGTGCATGCCCTCTAATGCATGAAATAATGCTCTTCTGTTTAAGAAAGTCAGCTATAAAACAGTGGCTCTGCAGAAATATACTCCCAAAGACAAGGACAATTGAGAGGAAATCCATACCACATACAGTGTTCAAGGAGCAAAGGTCTATGCTTGTGCTAAAAGCTATGAGGAAATAAAGTATGAGCATTTAAAATTAAAATATCTCTTCGTTGACAAGATGTGAACACTCCTAATTTTCTGGATCACTAAACATCCTTCTGGAAAGTAAGTTAAGAAACTTTTATTTTTAAAGCATCAAGTTGGGTTTGGGGATGTTTAATAATGTGGCAGTTCAAGATCATATATGCAGGAGATCAGTGCCCTAAGAAAGCCTTCTCCAGGAGGGAGCAAGAGTGTCTCCTAAAAGCTCACAGTGTGCACACAGAATACCAGTGGACCGCTTCACTTCTGGGTTAAGGATCAGCCAAACATCTGTTTCATTAGAAGAGAATGAAGGACCTCCTGAAGATATACTTAACAGCCAAGTATATCAGGATTAAATGTATTAGATGGAAATAGAGACATGGAAAAGACAGGCTGGAATTTGAATATGCAAAACGTAAGCTCTTCTGAGCCTCACTGGTTCTTGCCATTCTGGTTTAGAGAAGATTTATGTCTCAATCAAGTGGGTTGGGGTTTTTTTCAGAAATTCAGAAAGCTCAGAAATGGGAAGGGGCAGACAGATGCCCAGCGCTGCCCAACGACAACTGATGTAACTCCACCCTACAAAGCTAATTTTAAAATTGTTTCAGAAGAAAATCTAGGAAATATCTTACCATCAGGAAGAGACACATCAGAATGGATGCCAAATGGGCAGGGAGTCATGCCAGGACTTTCAGTGTTGTGTTCTGCAGCAGTCTTTGGTAGAGCAGTCACGGTCATAGTTTCAACTGCTTTGCATGCCAAGAAATACAGCTCCGGACTAAAACCACTGAATTTTCTTTAGCACTTCCATGTTCCCTTTCACTTTCCTTTCTGGTAGGAAATCTGGTTCTGAAATTTGGCTTCAAGATTTAATCATTGGGTTTGCATTCCAAGTTTGCAACATGAAACATAAGAGACAATATAAATCCCAAGGATCCTGGGCTGCTCAGGAATGCATGCAGCAGGTTTTTACAGGCTAGGGCAAAGAGCACTGCAGTGTATGGAAATACCCTGAAGTCAGTATGCAAAGTATTATGACATGCTACTCCATTTATATTTCATCATTGCACTTACTTTGCATAAAAATAAAATTACCAGGAAGGATTTTATTCCTGCATACAAAAACCTTCTCTTCCTTCCCATCCCCAAATTGCTCTTTAGAAAAAGATGCTGCTTTTGTTCCTCACTAAACCAGTAATATTTTATCCAACAGGCAGTACAATATCTAAGACTTCTGGACACTATCATAATCAAATATAAAAAATAATATGATATTGTTAGCTCCTCAGAGTACCAAAGTCTTTTTATTATTTTGAAGATGGTTTGAAAGCATCTTAACTACATCTTTATTGAAGCAACATAAATGTCTTTAAAGCTATCTTGGTGCAAATGTATCAAGAATGCTCTTGAAATTCCTTGTTATACCTTGTACCTGAGAAATCTATTTGAAACATATTCCACTGTATTGAATTTCTGTCTGAAACAGCTGATTTAGGCAGCTGATAGAGTATGGCAGGTGCCCCATTCATTGCGTTATCATTTTATACAGTCTGTCCATAAAACCCCCAAGAGAAGGATGTACTGTCTGTCCATGAAAAATAATCCACTGTCTGTGGCTTATGGGAACAGCAATAGAATTTTAAATACCTTGGAAAGACCAAAGCTTGGCCATTTACATTATTCTAGCAGCATTTTTCTAGCTGAATGGCTATATTCAATCTCACAATGAGAGGAGTAATGTAATTAAACCAGCACCATAATGAGGAACTGGAAACATGGGTTTTAGTTTGAAAAACAAAAGCTTCTAAATTTTAAAATAATGAAGCAACATGACTGTTGCACACGATGTGAAGAATGCCTTATTAGACATAGCAGTAAAATGTCAAATATAATCTTCTACAGCAATATTCTACAGTTCACCTATGGCTCTTTTTATACCCTGCACTCATGTATTTCCTGATGTTAACTGCTCAGACCGCTGTCACGTTAATTTTATTAAATCCACCCAAGGATTTTAACACATATAAGGTGACATGGTCCAAACAAATGAGATCATTACGAGCAAAACTTCTTCAGCTACAAAAATTTAACTTCTTTCCATTATTTCAAGTGTAAGTCCCCCATCTGCTTTCCCGTCCATGTAGCTGATTTCCGACGGGCTGCCACATCCTTCATAGAATCACAGGGGTGGGAAGGGACCTCTAGAACTCATTGGGTCCAACCCCCTGCCAAAACAGCTCCCTAGCTCATATTGCACAGGCCGGTGTCCAGACGGGGCTGGAATCTCTCCAGAGAAGGAGACTCCACCACCTCCCTGGGCAGCCTGTCCCAGGGCTCCCTCACCCTCACCGGGAAAAAGTTCCTCCGCATCTTGGTGTGGAACTTCCTATGCTCCAACTTGAAGCCATTGCCCCTTGTCCTGTCCCCACAGAGCACTGAAAAGGGGCTGGCCATTTCCCCCTGCATCCCATACTTCAGATATTGATAAACATTAATAAGGTCCCCCCTCAGTTTTCTTTTCTCCAGGCTGAACAGCCCCAGCTCACTCAGCCTTTCCTCATAGGGGAGATGCTCCAGGCCCTTATCATCTCCGTAGCCTCCTCTGGACTCTCTCCAGGAGACCCCTGTCTTTTTTATCCCAGGGAGCCCAGAACTGGACACACACTCCAGGTGGGGCCTGACCAGGGCAGAGCAGAGGGGGAGGATCACCTCCTTTGACCTGATGGCCACACCCCTCTTGATGTCCCCCAGGATCCCATTGGCCCTCTTAGCCCCCACACACACTGCTGGCTCATAGCCAACCTGTCATCAACCAGGACCCCCAGGTCCTTCTCCACAGAGCTCTTCTCCAGCAGGTCATCCCCCAGCCTGTACTGATACAGATGGTTATTCCTCCCCAGGTACAAGACTTTACACTTGCTTTTATTAAACCTCATCTGGTTTCTCCCTGCCCAGCTCTCCAGCCTGTCCAGGCCTCGTTGGATGGCAGTGCAGTGTTCCTGCGTGTCAGCCACCCCTCCCAGCTTTGTATCATCGGGTACTTGATGAGGGTAGATGCTATTTCCTCATTCATGGACCTCACATGCCTGGTCTCCATGTTGGGAAGCTACATCATATACAGGGTATATGCATGGCAAGGAAGGGATGGGATGCTTAAATCTGTGCTATCGAACCCACATTGTCTGTGACTGTATCCATGCCATGTGTTACCACATGGCAGGAATCAGGCAATAATTCCATCCCTGATACCCACAGCATCAGTCCTCAAACAAAACAATGACCAAACACATCAGGAAATGGTGTCTTAATCCATTAAAGTAAAAAAATTATCTCCTCAGGGAAGGATCTTCTCACAAAACTATTACTATTAGCACCCAGTTGTGCAGGAACTCATTTGGGAAATGATTCTCTCCTGTGCATTAACAGCACAGAGAAATAATATACGACCACGTTTAATAGAAAAACCTGACAGACAGTCTGGATCAAGCTGATTTCATAAAGTAATTTGTTCTTGGAATTTGACCAAAGGAAAAATGGATAGATAACATTAAGAGGTCAACCAACCAAATAGCAATTTACAGTTAACAAATTCAAGTTATGACTAAGATTTGATAATTCCTGTATGGAAAGTTCATGTATCATCTTAATGTTAAAATTAAGATCTTTGCAAAAGTACTCAGGGCTTATAAGCTGCTGTTCATAGAAAGTCTGTTCATTGAGGAGTGGTGCTGGAGGGATGCTGAGCTGCTGGGCAGCAGGCAGAGCTAAACCTTCCCTGTCCAAAACCACTGCTCATGTGGTCTGGGCTCACCTCCACCATGTGCAGAGCAGATGGGAAATGAATCACTAACAACGAGGCTCTTCAGAGCTCCAGTTTGGGCTCTTTGCTAAAATTATAATGGTTTCTTTTTCTCCCAGTGTGAAATAATTCACTACTTGGAGCTGAGAGAAATTGCCTAGGAAAATAAGAGCTTTTGCCTTAAATGCATTCCTTTGGCAGAACTGCTCAGCACATTCTCCCTCCTAAAATGTCATATATGTCTCACTAATGAACTTCAGCTGACCCTAAGAAGTCACTTCATCTGTGTAAGCAGTCAAGTTGGCTCAAAAAAAATGTAGTTATTGAAAGAGGTTTAGAATCTCAGGAAAACCAGGACAATGTTTGCTCTTTGGTTGCTTCAATCCATAGCAGTGAGAGAAATAGTTAAAATAGCACTTATTCAGGTAAAAATACATGTTTCCAGTGTATTTAATCTAAAAAATATATAAATTTATGAGCAGAAATAAACACTTTCCTCTTTGGGAGGATATAAACTGAATATATTTGGAAAGAGACACTGTTCTGTAATAGACACTGTTAAAGTGGCGCTGCCACATTTCAGTGTTGATACAGCCACTAATATAACTTGATGGCTCTGGCTATCTCTAAGGTTTCCCCTGGATACTTAAAGATTTCCATTACATATATTTTATATATGTAATTCCCTCTAGTCCTGTTAATCATGGCTGTATTGTCTGTTACTTAGATTTCTCACATTTTTCCCCCTTTTTGATAACATCAGAATATAATTAATTTCAGGGAGTGAAGCTAATTGCCTTGGAGAAAACCTACAGCTGGAAATCACCCAGTCTCAAATAACCTAGAGCTGGAGACATACCACCATGTCCTCTTCCCACACAGCTGATAGATGGAAAAATTAACCAGCAACAGCAGATACTGGAAAGAAAAACAATTCTGCAACCTTATCTTCTCTGTAGTAATTTGTACCTACCACTGGAGGAATACCATAAGAGACCCTGTTAGAGAGAACAAACCCCACGAGATGAGAAAAGCAGTTGTGGCCAATGGAGTGGTGAGGTTAAATGGATGTGTTACCTGCAAGATGCTGCCAGGTCAGAGTAAGCCACAGAGAACCTCTGTTCATATTTTGGGTTTTCCCATGCTAAAGCCATTCCCCTTTTCTGCGCTGCTCAAATATTTGTCTCCACAAATTTGCTCATCTGCCCTCAGTCTTTGCAGCACTGTCCCCACATGCAGGGAGGGGCAGATCTTTGAATTTGCCAAGCCCTGCTCTTCCCAACACTCCCTAGGAACTGGGATTAGCGTGCTCTGCTGTACTCTCTTGCCATCCGTGCTCAGCCCTCAAACTGTCACTGACACCCAGGGTAAGACATCAGGATCTCCAAGAGTCTCATTAGTAAGTGTGAATGTCAGAATAGTTTAGGTGCACACCCAAAATAGCAGGAAAAGACCTGGTCTTTTCAGGTCTAAAGAAAAATAAAAGTCGGGTCACTTTCAATGGGAGAGGGATCACAGAATCCCGGACTGCTCTGGGTTGGAAGGGACCCCCAAGGATCACAGAGTTCCAACAGCCTGGCACAGGCAGGGCCACCAACCTCCAGGCCTGGAGCTACACAAGGTTGCCCAGGGCCCCAGCCAACCTGGCCTTGAACACCCCCAGGGATGGGGCACCCACCCCCTCTCTGGGCAGGCCGTTCCAGCCTCTCACCACTCTCTCTGTAAAGAACTTCCCCCCAATATCTCACCTAACCCTTCCCTCCTTCAGCTTCACTCCATCCCCCTTGTCCTGCCAGTCTCTGCCCTTTAACAAGCTGATTCCCCTCCTGTTTCTCTGCTCCCTTCAGGGACTGGAAGGCTGCAATGAGGTCCCCCCACAGCCTTCTCTTCTCCAGGCTGAACCAGCCCAGATCACGCCACAAAGAAGTTGAAAATGCCATCACTGAGATGCACTGGCCACTGAGCATTTCTCAGTGCTCAAGGCTGCCACCCCAGCTGCCAGCACATGAGCTTGTTGGCAAATAACTGTAGAGCAAGGCAGACCTCCACGCCACACACCACTCAGCTCTAGCCCTGTTCTATGTGAGAACAGCAACATAGAAGAGTAAAAGAAAAGATGCATAGAACGCCTCATAAAATGGTGAAATGGGATTTTGGGGGATGCTTCTCAGAGATGTGACATTCTGGATTTTTCAAGATGTTGCCACAGGGCTGGAGAGAAACACTTCTCAAGAGAGAACTTCCAAGGACTTTCCATAGTGATCTGATTCTGCTCTGTGCCTGTCTGCTTGATTAACCATTAAAAGTCTTCATTACTATTGTTTTAATTCTGGGGCCTTGCCAAAGGCAAGGTGTGGAGTATCCATGCCACGGGAAAAAATGAGAGATAGTAGAAATAGTAGATAATTTTTTTCTCTCTCTAATTCTTTGTCTTAGAAAACATTTATGAAGTATTCAACATCATTTTATGCAGTGGAAACTCTAAAATCAACCCCTTATTTTTAGGTAGGTACCAAACATGAGCCATCTCAAGCAGCAAGTCCCCGTGGAAGCATCACTCAGAAATGTCTCGTTAGACATTTTGTCATCAGCTGAGATAATTTTTGAATTGATTCCCCTGCTACTAAGCTGCAATGTATCAAATTGACTAACCACATCAACAGGCAACGTTCAATATACACAACACAAAGGAAAAGAGATCTATCGGCGTTCCGTTACCACTAGCACAAAGGATTTGAGATGGTCCTTTTGTATCCTGGTGTTTTAAAGCCCCATGGGACACTATTTGGGAGTTAAACATACACAGCCATTCCAGATTATTAGATGTAAGTACACATATATACACTAACTTGTTGCAAGAACTATTTCTACATAAAAACCCCATTTAAAAGACAAATGTCGTATTAGGCCAGAGGATTGTGTGTTGTCTGCTCACGTTTAGGGCTGAAATTATCTGAAGTGTATTAAAGGAACTGAGAATAACATTTGTTTCCATGTTCCCTTAATTTCAAATGTTATCTTATAGCCCACACCAGCATTAATGTTTCTCTCAAAATCATCAAATATTTGATTTCTAATTAAGCCCTTTTCAACCCAATGCCGGAATTTGTCTCCCTCATCTATAATTATGTTTCTGTTGATGTTATTCAAGAGCAAATGCAAAGATTTGCATTTTTATATTATATAGAAATCAGACTGTAAATATTCTTCAGGCGGCTGGCTCTCTCCTCTGCTGCTCGTGGACTCAAGAAGCCAGTCACATAGAAAAGAATCACTCCCATCCCAGCTTCTGGGGAGAGCTTGAGCCACTTCATGTCCCTCAAGGGGCTCCAGGAGAGCTGGAGAGGGGCTGGTGCCCAGGGCAGGGAGGGCCAGGCCCAGGGGAACAGCCTTCAGCTTCAGGAGAGGGGCTGGGAGGCAGAAATCCTTCCTGGGGAGGGGGGAGGCCCTGGCACAGGGTGCCCAGAGAAGCTGGGGCTGCCCTGGGATTCCTGGCAGGGTTCAAGGCCGGGTTGGATGGAGCTTTGGGCACCTTGTGTGGTGGGGAGTGTCCCTGTCCGTGGCCCTGCGGGGTTCTGATGTCCCTTCCTACCCAAACCAGTCTGGGCTTCTGTGCTTAACCCATTCCAGTCAGAAATAACAAATCTTCCTTTGACCTTCCAGAACAAGATTGTGACGTTTTCTGGCACAGGCCTCAGTATTGTGCTAGAGCCTACTTTGGTTTGCAAATACATAAAACGCTATTATCATTAAGAACATTAATACATGTATCACAATTAATGTCTCTGAGGTTCTTTGTAATATTGAGTCACAGATTCATAAGCAGTGAATCAAGTCACGCTTTCTGTTTGGCACTAGAGCTCATTCTGCTAATCATCACAAATTACATTAACTGATGAAGTTCCACCTAAACAAACTACCCCCCTCTTGATACTGCCTGGTTACTGCCAGAGGTAAAAATAATCCCAGCTCCCATTGTGTACAGCCTTAATCCCTGTCTGTTTAAACCTACACAGGATTACTGGGCGTGTTGGAACAAATGCTGCTAATAGTTTAATACTTACTCTCAGTAGCAAACCAGCCATAGAGGAAAAAACACGCGAGGTAAAAATTAGCTTGAATTCAGGCAAAGCAAAAGGAGTTCATGATTATTAGTTTCTGGCTCATTACAAAATCCTGCTTACAATTTCACAGAATCGTAGGGGTTGAAAGGGACCTCCAGAGCCCATCGGGTCCAACCCCCTGCCAAAGCAGGGTCCCTAGGACAGCTCGCACAGGCCGGTGTCCAGACGGGGCTGGAATCTCTGCAGAGGAGGAGACTCCACACCCCCCTGGGCAGCCTGTCCCAGGGCTCCCTCACCCTCACTGGGAAGAAGTTCTTCCCCAGATTGGTGTGGAACTCCCTGTGCTCCAACTTGAGGCCATCGCCCCTTGTCCTGTCCCCACAGACACTGAGAAGAGGCTGGCCATTTCCCCTGTGTCCCACCCTTCAGATATTGACACCCATTGATCAGATCCCCTCTCAGGCTTCTTTTCTCCAGGCTGAGCGGCCCCAGCTCACTCAGCCTTTCCTCATAGGGAAGATGCTCCAGGCCTTTAATCTTCTTTGTAGCCCTTCACTGGACTCTCTCCAGGAGATCCCTGTCTTTTTTATCCCAGGAAGCCCAGAACTGGACACAATACTTCAGATGGGGCCTGACCACGGCAGGGTAGAGGGGTAGGATCACCTCCTTTGACCAGCTTTTTGGAATGACACTGTTTTTCTCAAACATGTCCCTCTCACCAGACCTGCCCTGAGGGCTCACCCTCAGACAAGGTAGGAATTCCATTTGGAAAGCTGGAGCTAATTTTGGTAACTCAAACGTGAAATCTTAATTTTTCCAATTATTTCCTTTTTTTTCAATGCACCACAGCATATTCTCTTTTTTTTTAAGGCATTCCAGCATACTCTGTTCCTTATTTTAAGCAGGATATGAGGACATGGTTGGTGTGTAGCACTGGAGCAGCTGGAACCGAGGAACAGAACATGAAAGACTCTACAGGGGGGAAAAATCCCAAACAAAAGGAATTAGGGGGAAAGCTTTATGTGAGGGCTGTCACTTCAATCAAGAGGGACAACTCGCAGAGGCAGGACTGGTTACTGTACCTATGCTGCACTCAAATTAAGGCACGTTCACAGTTCCACAGAGGGGGAGAGTGTGAGCAGAGGGTGCAGTCAGCAGACAAGGAGGTTAGAAATAGCAGAATGGGAGATACACAGAGGGTGGGGGAATGTGCAAGTGCTGGAGTGAAGGAAAAGGAGTTGTTATCTGTGCAGAGGAATGTCCCACAGACCAGGTTTGATTAACCTGAGCTTGTTGTTGGTGCGTTGACTTTGGTTTCGGAGTCATGAGAGATGAGCTTCAGAGCCTCTAAGGGAAGCCAGCCTCTGCAGTGAGCTCTGATGTGATCCAGTAAGAACTAAAAATCTCCATGTTTCTCATCATTATGTCACAAGTCCTGCATCAGAACCGCCATTACAGGTCAGGGTGGCACTAAGGTGCAGAATACCCCACCCATGGTTTTACTGGAGGAGTCGGTGCTGTGATGGGAGGAGAGCAAACCTCCTGCTCAGTTTGCGTGCCATCTGGTAGGGGGTTTGATGGCATCTGGTTTGGACTTCTACCACTTCCCCTTTTCATACCAGAGCTTTGACCACAGGATGTTGTGAAATCCATTGAGGCAAGATATAGCAAGAACCAGGAAATTCTCATGGCTGTAATACAGAGAGTATATTTTAGCCTCCAAAATGAGTGAAATAACCACTCATACAACTCACTAGAAATGGGGACAATCTGCCTACAGGCCAGAGGGACCAAGCCCCATCAGAACATTTAGGGTGGAAGTACCACTGCTGTGAAACCTATTCCTTTCTTTTCCTCTTTCCTCTCCTTTTCTCCTCTCCTCTCCTCTCCCTAAGCAGTACTTTGATTGAGGGCAGGTTTCTTTTGGAAATGTCCCATTTTAAATTATAGCAGGCAGGGTGATGTGTGACTTTCCATCGGTGTGAGAAAAAAGGATTAATTAACAAACTGGAATAATCTCTTCAACCTTCTATATTAATTATTTTTTTAAAAGAAAACTTTTATAATAATGCCAAAAATTCCACTGCCTAGGCTCTGGAGTGTTGGCTCTGTCCTCGTTAAGATGTTTAAACCTGCCATGAGTGAAGCTTAGGTTTTACCCTAGACCTTTCTCTTCCTTCTAAATAGCACTGCATTGCAGTATCCAAAGCCAAGCTCAGTTTAGCTAGAGGTGGCAAGACTTATAAATACCTGATGTTAGGAAGCATTCAGGACACTTTTTTCTACTAAGTCATAAGGGTGACAACTACTGGAAGAGCAATTCAAAGATGAAAACACACAAAATCATCCAAACCCCTTTTTTAAAAGAAAACTCCACATTTCTGAACTCTGAGGCTACGCTGCAGCCCCAGATCAGCACAGGTAACTTGTATTAAAATAAAGGAATATACTGCATCCAAATAAGACTCAATGTTTAAAAATATCCTCTATTAAAGGGCTGGTGATAGCTAAAAATTAAACTGACTACCATCAAAGAGTTAAATAACATTTAGTGAGCAGCATGTGGTAACAGCATGCCTTTTTTTCTTTTTTCTCTTGCTTTTTTTTTTTTTTGTTCCATCTACAGAAGTTTGCAAGTTATGAAGAAAATGTTCCAAACCGTTGATTTTCTGGATAGATACCCACCCACACATTGTGAGTAGCTGCACATTGTAAATTTTACCATTTAATGAAAAATAGCCACTTAAATTCTGCCCACAGTAAGTAGCTCTGCATTTTAGTAGTAGTTGCATCAAAAGGTTACTATTTCAGATTTGTAGTATGGAAAATTATATATACAGTGGTGGAAGTGAGCAAAGCTGCATATGTACCACTATCAAAGTGTACACATGGAGATATATATATAAAAAACACTTTTATAAAGAAATCAAACACTTTGCATCACTATTTTGATATATTACAAAGAATCCCTCCCTCCCCAACAGCAAACTCAGTAAATTATGCACTAATGCTTGCTAAGTAGGAATGTCTTTTATTGTAGCCCAAACTCCCCAAGCTACAAGATAAGAAATCCAGCCAGATAAGAGTCTTAATTATGAACAGAATGAGCTGTAAATGTTTCTTTGGAGTTGTCTGTACTACCTTAGTGTCAATATTATGCTTCACATCCCGCTATTTCACTCCAGTTCCTACTTACAGAACTGAGGTTAGAAGGCATTGGAGGTGACCTGGTCCAAATCCCTTGCTCAAGTGGGGCCAACTGGAACAGTTTGCCCAGGACCATGGATGGAGACTCTGAAGTCTGTCTGGTTCACCTGTGCCAGTACTTGGTCACCCTCACAGTAAAAAATAAGTACTTCTGAATTTTCAGATGGAACCTCTTGACTCTCAGTTGGTGCTCATTGCTCTGTTCCTGAATGTTACAGTGTGACTAACAGGTACTCGACACTGTAATTAGCTAGAGGTAACATATCTTTCTTTATCCATAGTATCCTTGTGAGACAAAACAGGAGCCTGGTCACCAACGTGGATTTGGTTTATGTTGTATTTGCAGCTGATCCAGCTTGTGAGGAGAGACAACCTTGGAAATCACTTTCTGCAGCATCAACCAATGGAGAAAGGGCAGAAAAATAACCCCATGGTCACATCTGGTCACACAGTCACATTAGAGCTAAAGGAGGGGAAGGTTAGATGAGATATTAGGGGGAAGTTCTTTCCAGAGAGAGTGGTGAGGGGCTGGAACAGGCTGCCCAGAGAGGGGGTGGGTGCCCCATCCCTGCGGGTGTTCAAGGCCAGGTTGAATGGGGCCCTGGGCAACCTCGTGTAGCTCCAGGCCTGGAGGTTGGTGGCCCTGCCTGTGGCAGGGGGCTGGGGCTCTGTGATCCTTGGGGTCCCTTCCTACCCAGACCAGTCTATGATTCTCTGATCTAGAAACACGTTTCACATGCTCACAGCTCTCACAAGTCTGTTCCTTCATAGGTAGAAACGCATCCAAGCGCTGCCCTCCGGGGAAAGGCGACCGTTCCACAGCATCGGTTACCGCTCTCCCCGTGAGCATCAGCGGGACCATCACAGCGGGAAAACCGCCTGCGCGGCCCGGGGCGCGGGCAGGAGCGCAGGTGCGGGAGGGGGAGCCGCGGGCAGCCGGCCCGGCCGTGTGCCGCTGTCCCGGTGCTGAGCCGCGCCGGCCGCTGTCCCGGTGCTGAGCGGCACAGGGAGCCGCCTCGGGAGGGAGCGCGGCCCCGCCGCACCCATCCCCGCAGAGGTCAGAGCCATAGAATCCCAGTCTGCTTTGGGTTGGAAGGAACCTCAAAGATCATCGTGTTCCAACCCATGGCAGGGACACCCTCACTAGCCCAGGGTGCCCAAACTACATCCAACCCGGCCTTGAACCCTGCCAAGGATCCAGGGGCTCCCACAGCCTCTCTGGGCATCCTGTTCCTTACAGCATCCTCACAGCAAATAATTCCTTCCTAATGTGTAACCTACCCCTGCCCTCTGTCAGCTTGAAGCCATCGCCTCGTGTCCTGTTCCTGCACTCCCTGGTGACCAGTCCCTCTCCCACGTCCCTGTAGGACCCCTTTAAGGATTGGGACACTGCAATTACGTCTCCCCAGAATCTTCTCCAGGCGGAACAAGCCCAACCCTCTCATCCTGTCTCCAGAGCAGAGGTGCTCCAGCCCCTTGATCATCTTTGTGGCTTCCTCTGGACCCCACCACTGTTTCCTCAGAATTTAGCAAGGTGGGAGCTGCTGGGGGACACAAACACATCCTCCTGGATGTGTAATTTCAAATCACACACAGTAGAAGCCACCTCTGCCCAGAGCAAAACAGATTCATTTTGTTTCCATGCCAATGTTTCAGATTAAAGTTTAAAAATAATAATAATAAAAAATCTAGATGCCACAGCAATTCCATAAAAACTCTGGGTACAGATATGTCCTGCTTGTCTGTTGAGGATTATTAGGTTTTCAGAGATCATGTCTTTGCAACTGAACCATTTAAAGAGTCACAATGATGTCATCAGGAAATAGGTCACAATCACATGCTAGTGAGACAGATCTGGCATCGTCTTTCTTTTATTGGTAACTATAGATACAGTTATTTGTTTATGGGGGGGGACAAGCAGAAACTCCAGCCACACTGCACAGGAATGTGGGCTTTGCCACCTTACTGCACAATAAAAAGAAATCAAGTGTTTATCAGGAAGAACATTGTTTTCAAATCTATTATTTTTCTTGCTCCTATTTATTGAGGTTTTTTTGGTGAAGGAATAAACCTGCAAAGAGGAAAGAAAATCATCTAAAGATGGTACAGATACAGCTTGTGTGCTCCTAACACAATAATCCGATAAGTGACTGACAGCAGCTCTTATCCAGCAGTTAGGAAACTGCCTGTACTCCACAGGCACAGTCGGAAAATCCTTTCTTTGCCAGCTTACAAGGCAGTAGCCTTACAAGAAAAGGTTTGTTCACCATCTCATCACTCAAGCTCCTTCCTTTCCCTGTCATTCTGCCCATTATATCAGTTTTCTACAGGGAGGCTGGCCCAAAGGTACTATTTTTCCCCAGTGTCAAGAATGATAAATCTGTTTGTAAACAGAAAGCATGACCCATTCATTACCTGATGATTTGATCTACATTAAAGGTTCTTGGATGAAGAGGGTAGTAAGGACTCTGGCAGGAGACTAGGGAACTAGAGTATGCATACATCTCTTAAGACCTGACTGTGGCAGCCTTTGTGAGAGTCCTTCTAGGACTGGCCATGAAGAAAAACAAATGAAAAGGTGGGATATTCTTAATTACAAGTCAGAGTCCAATCCACCTAACAGCACTGCAGCAGAGCAGGCAATGCAGCCTGACTTATTAAAAGAAAATCAATTTATTTAAAACACGGGATGAAATCTCATTAAAAATCCTCACAGCTCATTATCCTCTTAAAGTTTAACTTCAAAATACTAAAAAGTTAAGTTCAGGATTTCATCAGCTCTACGATGTATATAATACTTTGTATATAATACATTGTATATAATACTTTGTGTATAATACATTGTTTTTTCTGGCTGTGAGTTGCTGATTGCTAGGTACACAGCATTCTTCCTCCCTGCTCCACATCTGACAGGGACCTCGTATTGCTTTTCACTGTGCCCTATTTTATTTATGTCTCAGAGTCACAACAGATGAATCCGTGCTGTTTTAACAGAAATACATGTTGATTGGGTGTGAATCTAGAAGAGGAATACTTCTCGGTGACAAATATTCAGATCAAATTGAGTGTACTTTATTAATCACAAAACTCTGCCTAAAACCTAGAAAACATTTGCAAGAGATGTCTGTGCTACTCCAAGTAATTTTCCAGCACAGCAATCATTCATCTTGCTGTTTCTATCACTGCATCCCAGAATAAGGCTTCCCAGCCTCTCTGGTTTTTCTTAAACTATATTATCTGCAAATAAGTTTATTTTAAAACTTCAGTAACAGAGCAACTGATTTCCAGGTACCTTCAACAGTTCGAGGTCCTTGTGATCCATCATCTTGAGCCTGAATTAAATTACCTACTTTCCTCAGTCGCCAGTCTGACCAACCCTTAAGCCAGAAGAAGGAAGAAAAAGGTAGTGCCAGTCCAAAAAAAATTAAGGGTGGCCTCATTTATCTCCTAGTGCCTTCAAGCCAGCTGACAAAGGGTACCAGCACAATGGTAACACAACAGTGCTATTGAGGCGAGATGCTCACGCTTCAAGGGCAAGAGGTATATCACAGAATCACAGAGTTACAAGGTTGGAAAAGCCCTTTAAGCTCATCAAGTCCAACCGTTCCTGTCCTGTGCTAAACCATATCCCTGAGCACCTCATCTCCCCGGCTGTTAAACACACCCAGGGGTGGGGACTCAGCCCCCTCCCTGGGCAGCCTGTGCCACAGCCCCACAACTCTTTCAGGGAAGAACTTTTTCCTCCCATCTGAGCTGACCCTGCCCTGGCACAGCTTGAGCCCATTGCCCCTTGTCCCATCTCCTGTCCCCTGGCTGAAGAGTGACAGGAAGGAAGCCTGAAGGAATAGTCTCTTTCCTCTAATACCAGCAGGAGATCCATGTCCCACAGTCCAGAAGATGCTGTTCCTTTGCCATAAAATTAAGACAAAACTTCACACAGACAACCTGCTGGGAATTCTAAAGAACAGACAAAAATAAGGAATTATTTCATTTGTGAGGGGATTTTTCCTTCTTAATCTAGTGGTTCCTCTTCTTTTTCACAAGTTTCTCATCAGTGTCTCATTTTAAGAGCAACAGTTTTTCTCTGCAATTGTGAAGGCAGCTAGCTGATCCAAAACAAGTTCAAACACTTGATTGGAAGGTACAACAATTAATGATTTATCAAGAGGCTGAGTCTTAGAATCACCCAATTAGGTTGTCTCTCTGAACTGAAATACAGTATCCGTCATCAGCAGGGCTCAGCTACAGGTTTTTGAAGCCAAACACATAAAAGACAGACAGAGAATCTCAGACTGGTTTGGGTGGGAAGGGACCTTAAAGCCCATCTAGTACCAACCCCCCTGCCATGGGCAGGGTCACCTTCCACCAGCCCAGGTTGCAGGTGTCCGTACATGATCTTTAGCAAGTCAAGGAGAGCTCACATCACCCTCAATCCATGAACCAGTGAGGAACTGATTGATTTCATGGCCAGTGTGAGACACTGACCAGAAGCAAAGCCTATTTCCCTCGCTCTCCCCATCTCATGGGAACAAAAAGGCTTAAAAAAGGTGATATGAAAGCTGCTATCCATGAAAGTCATGGTATGGCTGGCCAGAATATCCCCACTGCTGTCAGGTGGAATAAGAACTGATCCTGGTATGCCCCCTTCTCCTCAATTCCTTAAAGTTACTCTATAATTGTTGGGCTACACCTTGGATTCTGAGCATTTTTTACATTAGGTGTATGGGTTTTTAACTGGATTTCAGTGTCCTTTGGGCTTAATTACTTTTCCTACATCATGTTTGCATGGTTTGTCTGATTATTTTAAGAATGGAAAAGTTTCAAGGCAAGAGATGAAACTCTGACTTCTCTCAGTCCTAACAATTCCCTTACAAAACGCCTCAAGGGGTTTGTAGTAACCATGGAAATGAGCTCAAAGACCTTCTCTTTCAACTATAAGTGACCAAGCATCATTCTTAACTCCCCAGCTGCAGACTGCACATGCTGACACTTTCTGTTGTCCCCATCAGTCTGAATAAATCTCAGGTTTAGGTATTATTCATCCAACTCAGAGTACCAAGGTTCTACCTCACCACAAAGGCTGGTCCCACCTACTGGTACAAACAGATATTTGGTGGGCATCCTGCTGCAGGAACATGCATTTGTGAGTCCACAGGCTCTCCTTTTTTCCAGGGGCACGAGATCCTTTCTGTCTCTCAATATTCAAGTAGCCAACTACTTTTTTGCCCCCAGGAGTGTGTGAGATCCAACTGAAGATCCAGCAAAGCTTGTGCTGAGAAAGGAAACTGAAAACCAGGATAAGATTTCAGCTGAATGAAGTGGTTGTGTTGTGACAGTGGTTTCTCAAAATACTTCATAAATTTCTCTCTCCCCTCTGCTGCAATGCCTATTGCTAACTTATTTTGACATGCTGGTTGCTTTCCACTTCTCTGAATACAGATGGAAAACCTCCAAAGAGTCCAAACTTCAGTCTCTCTCCCTCCTCCAAGTTTTTCAGAGGGAGGTTGCCAGACAGCAGGAGAAATTTGGGGGACTCCACACTGCTCAGCACAGTGTATTTTTATGCAAAGACTAGGTAGGCACAGGCGTATTTCTGTGGGCTCCAGCATCACCATTAATGCAAAAGAAAAGATCTTATAATGAATTTGCCCTGTTTTTCCAAGGTATTCTTCTGGAAGTTAGGCCAAATTGAGGGCTTGGTGAAGGGATGTGTTTGACTGCTTGGCTATACCCCAACTCCCCTTCCCTGCTTCCAGCTTGGGTCTTACAGACACAAAGCTTTGAGAGTGTAAAGTTACAGATGGGTTCAGGGTTCAGCAGGGGTTCTTCTGCTCTCAGACATGGGGTTTTTAAATCCCTCCTTAATTTTACTTTATACTAGAGCAGAAATTTCTGCCTAGGTCTTTATTCAGTCAAGACAATCAATTGCTCTCCCACTCAGATGTCAATAGTTCAAAGTTAAATGCCCCTGGTTTGTTCTGTCTTTACCCCCACCCTGCCCCAAACCTGGCAGCATCAATTCCAAACCAAACCACAGTGATGTTTGCCATCAGGAAGGCACATGGGTACCACACAGAAATACAACTGCACTACATCAGGGTCTGTCCTTAGCACGTGTGCCCAAGGGCTGGCAAGGCTGACCCAGCCCAGCTCCAAGAGGCACCCACACTTGTGATGTTTCTGTGCACACAGCTATGTACCCAACCACACACTGTGGGAGATGAGAGCGTGACCCACACTGGGCCAGCACCGCTTTCCTTTATCAGAAGCAATCAAGAAACACAGCTACCCTACAGCATTGCCTTTTTGCTTTGTGGCAGTAGCTGTTCTCAGACCTTTCCCAGTACCACACATCCCTGCCAGGCCTCACACCTTCAATGGCCTGCTGAGCACCCGCACCAGGGGCTTCTCCTCACCTCCTTCATCTGCTCTCTACTTTCAACGTTACCACAACGTTCTCTGATGAAGAGAAGTCATCATCTTAAATCAGTAGGTTTGGGTTTAAATGGTTTGTGAAGACCTTGAAAAATACCACAACATTTACCATCTCAGAACTGGGGACCATCCTGCACAGGACAGTGTGGGTCCCTCACAGCCCCAGATATCACAATAATCAGGGATACACTGAACAGATATGGGTTTATTTGCCATCAGAAACGTCTCCTGGTTTTTCAAAGGTCATTGTCAGGCTTGGCACTACAGAAGTGTATTAAAACATTTCCATCTCCTTGCTTTACATTAAACAAGTAGGATGCAGAAGTGAGGTGAGCAGGTGCTGCATCAATACTCCAGCAACTCCAGCGTCCACACTTCGTTTCCCCACAAACATCTAACTCCCAGACGTACTCAGTTTACCCCGAAAGACCCGCCTCCCCAAAAAAAGCAGCATCGAAACCGCACCGTTTTCCAAATTATGCTCCTGAAGGAGAACCTGCGGGAGCATCCGGAGCCTCCCAGCGCAGGGCATGAGGGACCTCTTGTGGTGGCCGGGGGTGGCCCAGCGCTCGCGCACGGCTCCATCCAACCGGCAGATGAAAGAAAGTATCTGCCTCCTCATTTTATATCTCTCATTAGAGGAACCCGACCCGTATAATACAGGAGACGTCAGCGTATAAACCAGTACAGCAACCCAGTTTGTCATCCTCGTCTCCAGCCATGAGCACAAAGCCTCTAAAAATAAAGGAGTGGGCTCTCTTTCCTTGAGCACTGCCAAACCCAACACAGCCTGCCTGACCACGGTGCAACAAGAATAATAGCTACTGGGAATAACAGCTTTCCTTGGAACCTGATTCAGTGGAGGGAAGTCAGATTGTCCCAGTAAGTCCATGAGCTGCTGGCTCAGAAAAGCTACGGTGGATCTGTGAGCCTGCCTGGTGCTTTTGATTAGGTGGCATCGCTCCAGCGATGCTGAAGGCAGAGTTAAACTAACCAAACATCTCTGAACTAAGCAAACCTTGTGCAGGGGCTCCATCTATTTTAAGAATCCCACTAGCGATGATTTTTAGGGGTGTTTAAGTGAACTTGGAAGCCACCAAACGCTGTCCTGAGGCACCTGAGCTTCGTGTCAACACACAAGGCTCGCAACAAACCACTCCCTCCCGTCCTGCACACTTCAGTCCAACAGTGGGACATATCCTGCTTTTATTTAGCTGGGATAACACACACTGTGACAACTTTCATCTCTTGTATTCTTATTTAAACTACTGAATTATGTGATACAGTCCAGTCTACAGATTCCCCACAACTGATATATACCCTCACAAAGAGGAAAGCAACAATTCTATGCTCCATGCCTATCTGCTGACCTAACAGATCCTGTTCCAGAGACTGTCACAAAGCCACATTTTCCAAAAAACAGGCTCTAGATTTGGCTTTCTGGTTTAGAGTCACCTTCAAAAGAGAAGTACAGCCTCCAGCCACTCTTCACCCGGTCTTCAGGGTGGCATGAATATTTATTCCAAAACCATATTTAATTTTTAATCTCTAGACCAATTTATCAAAGTCTCTTCTAGGAAAAAAAAAACCACCCTGCAAACTTACCAAGCACGTTTATTTGTAGGAAACACATCACAATTTGGGTTTTTTGGTCAACACAAAGTGCTAAACACACACAAAGACCCCTGCTTTCAGCTGAAGAACACACCACCATTTGGAAATGCCTTTTCCCATCAAAATCACTGCTAACATCTGCTGAGATCCAGGTCTAACATGCACAGTCACACATTCAGCTCTATCTACAAGAGGCACATCTGCTCACAGGTTCATTGGAGACACTCACTACTCCTCTAAAAGTCCCTCTTTCACCATTAAGCCCATAATTTAGCCTCCCCAAGGAACCCAACAAAAAGCAACAGGTAGGAAAACGGGCCCCAATGCTGTACTCACCGGTGTGCTGCTGTCAGAAAAGGTGTTCATGCTGATGGACCTGCTCATCTTGTCGGAGGAGAGGGAGGGCGGGGAGGGACTGCGCTTGTCCAGCTGCTCCTGGGGAGGCAGGTCCTGGCGCTGCAGGTACTCACGCCATGCTCGCTGGATACTGAGGCAAACACCAAGGCACAGGGTTGGAGGGGGCAATGCACCATCAAAAATGATTTAAATATGTGTTTTCCAGTGAAAGGGTGGGGGGTTGGTGGGTTTCTCTCTTTATTTGGGGTTTTCTGGTTTGGGTCACAATCACCTCTGTAGGTCTTGTATCAGCCCCTGCTTGTATACCTGAGGGACCTGTTAAGCAATTCTTTATTTCACAGCCCTGAACCTACAGAAGGGATTTAAATTCGAGGCTGGACATAACTCAGCAATTCTCTTACACCTTGAAAACAAGCAAAAAATGTAATTATCAGTTTAAAAGAACAAACAGCCTTCAACATCTTATACCACCTTTCAGATTATAATGTAGATAACGGTTAGAAGGTTCACAGCCAGACCAGTGTCCTTTAAAATCTCCTCCTGGGGCCTTAAAACCTCTTGCAAAGCAACATGTGGGGATAGCAGTAGGGAATCTGCTTCCAAACTCTAAACTTCAACCGAGTTTCTAAAACCCAGTGGGAAATTCTGGAAAGAAACTTCATTTTTTATGTCAACCAGTGGCCAAGGAGCAGGAGGCTGGGGCAGCTCTCAGCAGGTGGCAGTGCTGGACAGCCTGTGCCTTCCTGAAGGTACCAGGGACACCAGTGGGAGATGCTGGGAATGCAAACTCTGTGGACAATAGTAACAGCATTACCACAGAGTATCTGGGGCTTCACACACAGGGTGATCTGCATTTACACTTTGCATTGTTTCAGTTTCAAGCTTTCCTGTGTAATATATACAAGTAGCATTTACATATTCATATTTCCATCTACTTTCTATTTTAAAGCTTGAGAGTAGACCAAGGTGAAGTCATAACTCCCTTCTAGAAAGCTCCCTGAAAATTTATTGTTTCATCTGGCTCATATTTGCATGACTAACAGACACTGGCTGGATTTTAATTTGAAACTCCATGTCCTGTTAATATTTTAATATGGCATTAATATTTTAGCATCCTGTATAACAAGTTAGCTGCAGCTTTTCAACTGGAAGTGAAATTCTGCCTGTAACGTAGCGGCACATACAACCTGGCATAAAGCTGTGTCTGATGTCCCAAAATTTTCCTGTGAAGGAGGTGGGGGTCGGGGCATAAAGATTTTAATATTTTTTTGATGTGAGTGAACCCACGTTAAGGTTTTGCAGTGTGCTGTGATAGCACCAGCTGGGTGGAGCCAGTGCCCACACTGGGGATGGAGGAACAACGCTGGAAGATGCTCAGAGTCCTCTGCTCTGGTAGACACGTGGGTAAGCGAAGGGTGCCCCCAGTGTTACCTACCACACGTATCACAGAATCACAAGGCTGGAAAAGACGTTTAAGATCATCAAGTCCAACCGTTCCTGTCCCAAGCTAAACCATATCCCTGAGCACCTCATCTCCCCATCTGTTAAACACACCCAGGGGTAGGGACTCAGCCCCCTCCCTGGGCAGCCTGTGCCACAGCCCCACAACTCTTGCAGGGAAGAACTTTTCCCTCCCATCTGAGCTGACCCTGCCCTGGCACAGCTTGAGCCCATTGCCCCTTGTCCCATCTCCTGTCCCCTGGCTGAAGAGACCATCGCCCACCTCTCTGCACCCTCCTGTCAGGTCAGTGGAGGTGGGGAGAAGGTCTCCCCTCAGCCTCCTCTTCTTCAGGCTGAACACCCCCAGCTCCCTCAGCCGCTCCTCAGAGGATTTGCCCTCCAGCCCCTTCACCAGCCTGGTTGCCCTTCTCTGGACTTGCTCCAGGGCCTCAATGTCCTTCTGATGGTGAGGAGCCCAGAACTGGACCCAGCAGTTGAGGTGCAGCCTCACCAGTGCCCAGTACAGGGGCACAATCACTTCCCAAATACTGTGCTATATCGCAGCACAATTGAGCCTTTTGGAGTGACCGACCCCAGAGCAAACCACACAATGCAGGGAAAAGTATTAAAAAAGGCTAAAATTGTTGTATTTGGAAGTTGGGAGCTTGTTACCAGAACAGAGTGATGCTTACCCCTTCCTTCCAGCTAGGTGTCATCTCTGTGCCTTGGCTGAGTGCTAGCAACTGCAGTGCTTTCCAGTGAAAACCTGCTCAGTGCCATACAGCTGAGCTGCACCCCCAGCCCAGGGAGCCTAGTCCACTTACATCTCCATCCCCACACACACCCAAGGACCTCTCTTGGGTCCATGACCACCTGAGGAGCTTTAACTGGGCTTCATGTTAGATTTGAGAAATAACACTGAAGAAATCTCTGCTTGCTCTGGAACATACAGCATCACAGAGCTGTAGGGGTTGGAAGGGACCTCCAGAGCCCATTGGGTCCAACCCACTGCCAGAGCAGGGTCCATAGGACAGGTCACACAGGTCGGTGTCCAGGTGGGGCTGGAATCTCTGCAGAGAAGGAGACTCCACACCCCCCGGGCAGCCTGTCCCAGGGCTCCCTCACCCTCACTGGGGAAAAGTTCTTACCCAGATTGGTGCAGAACTTCCTATGCTCCAACTTGCAGCCATTGCCCCATGTCCTGTCCCCACAGACCACTGAAAAGGGGCTGGCCATTTCCCCCTGCATCCCAGACTTAAGATATGTATAAACATTAATAAGGTCCCCTCTCAGGCTTCTGTTCTCTAGGCTGAACAGTCCCAGCTCACTCAGCCTTTCCTCATAGAGGAGATGCTCCATACTCCCCTCCCCTCCTTAATGTTCTCTGAATGAAGGAGAAAATCTAGGAGATTTTCTGATATTCTATAGTTTCACAGAAGAAATGGCAAAATTATTGCAGCATTAAAGTTTAACATTTGAAATTAAATTCAAAGGGAATGTTCATGTTCTTAAAGGAAGAGGAGAGCTTACCTACCTTGAGAAATTTGGGCTGTTTTATACTTAAAGCTACACAGAAATCGATGGCAGACACAGTCTGGGTTCTGTGGTTTGAGAATCAAACTCAGAATCTAACGTAAAGGCAGAAACAAGAGTCTCCATTACTCACATTTTCACTTTGGACTCCAAGGGCTGCAAGTTGATAAATTTTTCGATGTTGTTTTCTTCATCCATGGCAAGCTGATGGCTGTGAAAAAAAAAGACAAGGAAAGGGGTTTAACATGTCTCAGCATGGTGCTTTTTGCAATCACTGTGAATTAATTCTAAAAGTTGGACAAGAATGTACAAGAGCTACTTATAATAAGGTATTGCTGTCTTTGGAGGAAGGCATCTGGGTCCCTGTCTCCAGTCTCATTTAACCAGACTGGGCGAGGAGCTCCTTGAGAGCAGCTCTGCTGAGAAGGACCTGGGGGTTCTGGCTGAAGAGAAACTTAATATGAGCCAGCAGTGTGCTCTTACAGCTCTAAAGGGCGATGGGACCCTGGGCTCCATCAGGAGAGGGGTGGCAGCAGGGACAGGGAGGAGATTGTCCCTCTCTGCTCTGCCCTCATGTGGCCCCAGCTGGAGTCCTGTGTTCAGAGCTGGGGCCCCAGTACAAGAAAGATGTGGAACTGTTGGAGAGGGTTCAGAGGAGCCACGAAGAAGATTAGAGGGCTGGAGCCCCTCCCCTATTAAGAGAGGCTGAGGGAGCTGGGCTGGTTCAGCCTGGAGAAGAGAAGGCTGCGGGGGGACCTCATTGCAGCCTTCCAGTCCCTGAAGGGAGCAGAGAAACAGGAGGGGAATCAGCTTGTTAAAGGGCAGAGACTGGCAGGACAAGGGGGATGGAGTGAAGCTGAAGGAGGGAAGGGTTAGATGAGATATTAGGGGGAAGTTCTTTCCATAGAGAGTGCTGAGGGGCTGGAACAGGCTGCCCAGAGAGGGGGTGGGTGCCCCATCCCTGGAGGTGTTCCAGGCCAGGTTGGATGTGGCCCTGGACAACCTTGTGTAGCTCCAGGCCTGGAGGTTTGTGGCCCTGCCTGTGGCAGGGGGTTGGAGCTGTGTGATCCTTGGGGTCCCTTCCAAACCAGGCCAGTCTATGATTCTACGATACCATGAAAAGTACCAATTCAGACCCAGTTTCAAGATTGGAGCCTATTCAAGTCCCTGCAATAAACCTTCCCGATGCCCCAGCTCCAGAGACAGGCACACCCAGCAAAGAAGCTGCTGCAAATAAAAAAAACCCAAACCCAATACTGGCAAATATAATAGATATTCTTGCTAAATTAACTTTCATCCCTGGGGCTACATTTGAAAAGCTGAAGAGTAAAATGGAAAGTAACAATGGTAATGCCAGTAGCAAATGAATTACATCAGCAAAAGCCATCCAGGGATATGAAGAGAAAAGTCTTTGTAATAAATGATGACTGAGGAATTGGTGCTGCAAAGCCATCACTGTAAGAAAGCAATTTTAAAAGGCTGGGAGATCAAAATCAAACATCTCAGGATGCTGCTTTGGATGGGACCAGCAACAATGAATGAAAGGTCTTTGCGTGAAAGTTTGTAAGATCAGACCCCAACCTGCAGAGTTATTTTGAGACTTTACTGGAAACTTAATTACATCACTCAATCAGCAGCTGTTTTCAGAAATTATCCTCCTGTAACTAAAAATAAGAATCATTTATGGGAAAGATGCAAAATATTTCGTGCATTACCAAGTGAGAAACAGAGTCTACAACAGAGACTGTCTCTCAGAAAGGGCTTGTTGCCCGACCAAAGCCACTTCACCTTATCACATATGAGATATTGCAGAAATCACACGCTTACCTTTGAAGCAAGTCTTTGCCATCACTGACCTCTTCCAAGGTGTGCTGAAGCCTTTTGAGCTCTTCCTACGAGGAGAGAAAACCAAAACATTTCAGAGTGCTTATGGGAAGCCCTTGGCTGACATTGGAGATTCCCCCTCAACATGTTGTGAGCCAACCACTAAATTAAACGGTTCCTCAGGTAACATCTATGGGGTTGCTTTAAAATTTACACATACAAAACAACTATAAAGCAAGCAATACATTTATCAATATGTCCAGCATGTAAATTTGAAAGAAAATATCGGCTCTACAAAAATAACAGGCAGAGCAAAAGAGGAAAGGATTCGTTCCTGTCTTAGGTGTGCTTTGATTTCAGAGGAGATGGTCTTGGGAAGAAGCAAGTGAGCATCAGCTCATACTGTCAGGCACTTCTCTTTGTTCTGCAATCAAACAGTATTCACTCATAATTAAGAGAGTCACTGGCTGAGATTTACAGCCTGATGTCTTTACCAGGGTATTTGCATCAGATCCAGCTCCTGCTTCAATAGCAGAAATGTCACCAATTTAACTGCAGGTGCATGGCTGGGGTTCCCTCCATCCATGCTAATGTCCCAGGAAAAATCTTCCCATGATGTTCAAGCACAGCAATACAGCTTAAAAGACTAAACTGTATCTGCCTGGTTGGGTTTAATTGTTCAGAAGGGGTGGGACTTGTGGAGCAGAGGAGAACCTGGTCACAATGGAGGGCATGGTCCAGGTGATGCCATTCCTGGGATGAACTTCCCATCCCCTCGCAAACCACGATTGCACAGAGTGCCCTGGCATCACTGGGACACACATGTGCCACACACACATGCCCCATCTCCTTAGGAACTGGGCAGAGAAGCACACACTGACACACACACCCCCACAAACACCCTCATAGTGCATCCCTGTGAGGTAATGCAAAGAGGACCAGTACATCTCCATCACAGGATGCAGGATGTGTTCATACATCAACTGTTGGGTAATTAAACAACACTGGAAAATGAGAAGTCTACACAAAACACAAAGATCCTAACTCTGGTTTCTTTTGCTCATTAAGCTGGGAACAAAATGCAAAAGCAAAAGCTATTCAGAGTAAGGAAGGAGGGTGATTTACCTCATACCTACCATGCATACAGATACCAGATTCCCAGGAAGGCTAAGAACATTAAAAAGGCAAAACAAGGGCAGCTTCATCTTGTAGATCTTATCCAACCTGGGGCTGAATCAAAGATTTGTATTTCCAGTAAGACTGTTGCAATTGTTGGAGCACAACAGACCAGTCAGCTTTACCTTCTGCTTCCCCCAATAAAGCTGATTTTGTGAAAAAGAGGGATTTTACGTGGCCTTTTTTTAATCCCATACAAGACTCTGCCCTGTTCAACACAAACCAAGATCACAGTAGGTAGCTGATTTACTCCTAACACAGCTTCCATTTCTTTCCAGCCCCTGGAAGGACTATTACTGCCAAATATGTTTTATGCATAAACAAGATTTGTCAAGGTGACAAGTTAGATGTTTCCCCAAGTCTTTGCCCCTCTGGGTCTCTAATAGTAGTACCATTTTGTGGATGGGCTGCAGCTGATGACACTGTGTGTGTTGTTCAGGGTGGGCCTGGCTGACACCTACTCCTCATCAGCCACTGGAAACAATCCAGTTGTGAAATTTCTGTTTATTTTTGTCTTTTTTTTTCTTTCTTTTTTCTCTTTTTGCCTGCCCTGAGGAACATCCTCTCCTAGCATATAAAAACCAAGCCACCTTCAAAACTGTTTTCACAGAATCACAAGGTTGGAAAAGACCTTTAAGATCATCAAGTCCAACCATTCCTGTCCTGTGCTAAACCATATCCCTGAGCACCTCATCTCCCCATCTGTTAAACACACCCAGGGGTGGGGACTCAGCCCCCTCCCTGGGCAGCCTGTGCCACAGCCCCACAACTCTGGCAGGGAAGAACTTCTCCCTCCCATCTGAGCTGACCCTGCCCTGACACAGCTTGAGCCCATTGCCCCTTGTCCCATCTCCTGTCCCCTGGCTGAGGAGACCATCACCCACCTCTCTGCACCCTCCTGTCAGGTCAGTGGAGGTGGGGAGAAGGTCTC
Source organism: Porphyrio hochstetteri (assembly GCA_020800305.1). Taxonomy (NCBI): domain Eukaryota; kingdom Metazoa; phylum Chordata; class Aves; order Gruiformes; family Rallidae; genus Porphyrio; species Porphyrio hochstetteri. The sequence goes on from CM036914.1 coordinate 16,104,068, forward strand.
CCCTCAGCCTCCTCTTCTCCAGGCTGAACACCCCCAGCTCCCTCAGCTGCTCCTCATAGGATTTGCCCTCCAGCCCCTTCCCCAGCCTGGTTGCCCTTCTCTGGACTCTCTCCAGGACCTCAATGTCCTTCTGATGGTGAGGAGCCCAGAACTGGACCCAGCAGTTGAGGTGCAGCCTCACCAGTGCCCAGTACAGGGGCACAATCCCCTCCCCAGACCTACTGGCCACACTATTTTTGATACAAGCCAGGGTGCCATTGGCCTAAATTGGTTTTCTCTGAAGCACAGCTCAGTTCAGCAGATAACCTTTTCTTCTTCCGTATTATCCCACCGGTCATTTTATTTTCAGCACATCCCAGAGCTATGCACAGTCATTTAGAATGTGAAAACAATTTGCAATTGACTTTATATATAGCTCTGGGTGACAAAACCTGCATGACTTACATAAATCATTTCTTATGTTTGACATCATTTTCTATTAACCTCAGGGTGAAGACTGAACATGCACCCAACAAAAAAAAAGAGTAAAACCCAAAATTGGTTGTGACATTTTTGCCTATTCAGTCTTTCAATTAAACATCACCAGACAGCCTTATAAAAGCTGTAATATAAGGCAACTACAGAGGGGGCATAGTCATGTTTGCATAATTGGGAAGAGGAGGAGACATAAAATCTATACTAATTTCAGTGTTGCGTCATTAAGCGTGAAGTATTGATTATTGCTCCTTGCAACAGAATTTATGAAGCCAGCTCTGCTGCTCTGCCCACAGAAAGTGATTTGGGAGCTTCACCCTCAGCCCCCCTGGCGTGGTAACTGATGGGGTGGCAGCGACAGCTGGGATGCTGCCGCTCTTCCAACCCACAGCCTTAGGAGATGCATCTCCCAGATTACACTGGGAGTGACCCAGCTGCAAACTCGAACTTTGGAAAATTAAATTGGAAGAGATCCATACTTGTGTTTGGCTACACAATGAGTTACGATGCCTCTATAAGCCTGGCTATAATGTAAACACACTGTAAAATTTACTGCAGTTTCCCTTTTCCTTCTTCAGTTGAATACAGACATTTATAGCGATTGGGTAGCTACTGACACGTGGAGATACATCAAGAAGGAAAAGCCATGAAACCTTGGCTTGCCAGACCACCATTAAGAGCAGACTAAAGCTCTTTAGTCTAAAGCTAGACCTTTTCTAGCCTTTAACACGCATTCTGCCTACTTGTTAATTCTTTGTTGAGCCTGGAGACCTCTTTTGGGAACGAGGCTGTTGACTCAACTATTGCCAGGAAACCCTGTAACCTTGTGGGACAGAACAGACCAAGGGGCTCAAGTCTATAGGCTCCTGCCCATGTGTAAAAGACCTGTCTTTAGCTGCACAGAGCTGGCTCAGCACAGCCTGCATGCTGTAGAAGCCTGGCTGGGCTTTGCTGTCAATATTTACAATTAGAGCAAAAAGACTCTGGGTGCCTCTGTCTTTTTCCACTGCGAATCAGCTGTTGGGCCCCACAGAGCCCAAGGACAGGCTCTCTTGGTGCAATGATTTAGCATCCTCACCCTGCTGCCTTCAGCAGCTTTCACAGGCTTTTTTCCTTTTTCTTGAGTGGAGGGACCCAGAGGTTGCCACAGACTTTGGTCCTTGTTTGGGCTTGCACAGAAGCTTCACCTCTGTTTGACCTGCTGTGGAGATGACAGCAGCCAGCAGATAAGGGATCACAGAGATAGAAATCTAAACCAATTTAAATGCTCTAATCCCTAAACTCCTTTTCAAGGAGTCCTTTTCAAAAACCAGCTATTAGCCCAAATTCTAAGTAAGAAATCTGCAGAGATTAAATCATACCTAGAGAAATATTTATGTCCAGTAGCAGGCAGTGATTTATTTTTTTGTTGTTGCTGTACCCAAAAATATCCATTCAGGTCAGCAGAGCTGTTTATACCTGTGGGTTTAGGCCAGCACAGAGAAATCAGAGCAGAAGCCACATATTAAAAATTAATTTTAAAAATCTTTTTTGGACATGCATGCTTTTGCTTCTCTTTGCCTAAGAGGTCTGTTGATTGGTGCTAAATAAATATACAACAGTGCTTCTTGAGAGGAGAGAGAGACTTCAGTAGAGCCACATCCCAGAAATAGCAGTAAAATTGATTTGGTTTTCCATTTTTTAATTAAGAGTGAAGGTAGCAGTTACTCAAACACAACAGCTTTGGGTATTTCTCTATTCCGTTGAAGTTCTTACAAATTTTAATCAGAATTTTGTTGAATGCTGATTTTCTTGTGACTTGTATTTCCAGGCTTTTCTTCCTCCCCTTACCTGTAAGTCTCTTAACAAAACATCAGGGTACCAGTTTAAGATCCTCCTATTCTGGTGTGTGAAGGCCACACTGAGCAGAGAAACCCTATGCTGGAGCAGCATGGTTGCTCTCACCCCTTTGGAATGGGATGTGCCCTTCAGTTTGGGGTGCAGGGTGCTGCTGAGAACAGGCAGGGTGTTTGCAAGGGGCTGGAGCATCAGTGCTGCCCAATGGTACCTGGTGAGATGCTGCAGAGCACACACCAACCACAGCCTTGAACACAAACTATGTCTCATCAGGGGGTTTCAATCAGGAAAGATCAATAAAGATCATTGGTGCTTTGCAGTCATTCTTGCCAGTGACCATGCAAATCTCATCTCATTGTTCCAGTGCACTTAAAGGCAAACATCCAAGTTGTTCTCCATAGCACTGACACAGGGACCTGCAAAACCCACTGCTCCTCTCCCAGTGCAGCCTCTGAAGTGATAGCACAACCAAGCCCAGCTGAAGGCAGGCTGCAGCCAGCAGCACTGCAAAGCCTGGCTGCCTTGAGAGCAGAAGACACAGAGCATCCATCCTGATCAAAGCTACCTGATGCCTCTTTCTGTCACCTATTAGGAAGCCAATTTAAAGGCTTAAACAGTCTCACCTCCTGCCTTTTTCCAATCCCATGGTCTTCAGAGGTGGATAGGAGACAATGAAGAAGCTCTTTCTGCTGCTGCCCACCTCTATCAGTCCATCACACCAGCCTGGGGACAGCACACTCAGTGCTAAACCACCTTTCACGCCAGCTCTGATCCACACACCCCTCATATTCCAGTACAGAATCATCAGCCTCAGCTGCTTTTGGTTACAGAAAACAGCCCATCACCTATGCTGTTCTGAGCTGCCTACACACAGGTTTGCCCTTAGCCATATTTTCGTTGTTCCCCATTTTCCCCATTCACCCACAAATTCTCATGCCCACAAAGCATCTTGGGGTTTAATACTTTTATTTTTTCATTTTATTAATTTTCATTTATGCTTTGCCCTGGTTTCCCAGTGAAGACCATGGCCCCTGCATTAAATGATGTAGAGTCTGCATCTCAGTCTAGCAAAACCTGTCAAGCAGTGTGTTAATTAAGCCTATTAGCAGGATACAATGAGTCTAAAGAGGATAGAAAGATCAGGAGCCTTTGCAGTGAAGGCTTTTACTCACTATGATTTTGGGCACCCATTCATGCCAGCATAGAGAGGCTCCTCTCTGTACAGAACAGGGGGGTTGTCCCCAAAGCAGCATCTCTGGTAGCATTGGTATGGGGGTACATCAGAGACACAAGGAGCCCCAGTTAGGGCAGACAGAAGATCATCTGTATTAATTTCCTTTTCAGGGATGTGGAGCATCCCATTTGAGGGGCTGGACCATAAAAGCTAACATTATACCCTGAGTACACTGAGCATTTCATACTGCTGGTAATTAAATGTTGTGTGGTGACAACTGCTTCATATCCTGGAACAAAAAACCATGTCAGATGACAGTGCCTTTTGTACACGGAGGGTAGGATGGGAAGGTCCTGTTTTATTTACTCTGGTAACCCCACAGGGACCTTGAACACTTCAGCTACAAAAGTTCAGGGAAAGTACATTAACTGCAGAAGATTAACACAGCTACAGAGGTTCTGTGGTCCACAGCTGCCAGGGCCATTTCCCAGATACTTTACAAAAATTATGCCATCAATAGAGCTACCAAAACCTACTGGAATGAGTTTCACACTCAGGTTTAGAAACAAAATACAGAAATAGATTAATGGCTGCAAGGAGACACAGCACGGACACTGAGGTCAGATCCTGTATCCTATCTTGCCGCTGACCTACAATGGCACCTTAGGTCTTTCCACCTCCTTTCCTATGTGTATCTCATCCATTTGGGTCCAATATCTTCAAGGAAGAGCCCTGGGACAGGCTGCCCGGGGGGTGTGGAGTCTCCTTCTCTGGAGAGATTCCAGCCCCATCTGGCTGCCGACCTGTGCGACCTGTCCTAGGGTGCCTGCTCTGGCAGGGGGTTGGACCCGATGGGCTCTGGAGGTCCCTTCCAGCCCCTGTGATTCTGTGATTCTGTCATTTAACTAATCTTGGTTATAATGGTTATTAACCACTATTTAATATCAAACAATTTCACTCTTCCATCTCTTTTGCATCAAATACTGTCTGCATTTCCCTTCCAGGTCTCTCTGCAGGAGGACCACAGCCCCTCTGCTACATACACTACTCCCAATGAGCACAGGGTAAGCATGTGTTGGCCCTGTCCATGCACTCAGCTTTCCAAATAACCCAAAGAAGGGGCCAGCCAAAACCCAGGGACAGCTCCAGGAAAGGAAGCATCGCACTGAACAGAAAATGAGGCCAGGATAAGAAAGAAAGGGCAAAGCATCACCGAGACATTTCAGGCTGGAAAGAGGTTACCACTAATTTGAGTGCCACCAGGATGAGTGTCACAGCTGTTCAATAAGACCAAGCGAGTACAGCAAGGTTTCTAAGGGTCCAGCTGATCAACGGAGCACACATGGGAACAGGAGCATTAGCCAATTACCTCTCACAGTTTATTGCTTATCTCTGCATTATTTGATATACTTAAGAGATGCTTTGCTCTAGGTGCATTTTCTTAGTTCATTGAGAATCAAGTTATGCCTGTAGAGCCCAGTCACTATAATTTAGGTTACTCTCCAAAGAGGAAGAGCACATTGCTTTCAAAAACAGCCCAAGTCTCAGTGATTTTTTTCATAAACAAGATTCCTGTAAGTTTTCTAGCTAATATCCTTACAGAATGTGGTCTAGTGTTCCCGAGGCTCCCTTAGGTCCTTGCTACAGTGTGATTTGACAAGTCTTTTGTGACTTCTTACTCATTGAGTTCAGTGTGGTTAGAGACCTGTTCTACCACCTCTTTTTTTCTGCTGTGCCCCCTTCTGTCTTTCCCCCTCCCCATCCTTCACACGTGGTACCTACCTGTAATGTCCCCACACACTCAGCAGTGGAGCGTTACCTACAACTGAGAAATCCCTTCTGGCTAAGGGACTTCTTGTACAAGTTCTCCAAAATCCACAGGATGCTTTGGACTGCTTTCAGATTGAATCCTGACTCCTGACAGAAGTCCAGGATGGAGCTAAGGGGGAAAGTTTGGGACTGTTTGAACCAGGTTTTCCTGCATCACTGTCCCGCAGAGAGGAAGAAACAATTACAAAAGTCACAGCAGAAATACCCCAGGACTTCTGAGAGTTTCTGGATGGCTTTCTGCACCCTGTGCTGTGCAGAACACGGTGTGACCCACCACAACCTGTAGCTGCATCCCTCAGACTGCTTTTGCTAACCCCACAGGGCTGGCTTGGGTTTCACAGCTGGAAACCAGCGCTGGGCTGTAGGTACACCCCTTGGTTCTTGGAAAACCAAAGAAGCAGAGAAGGAGAAGCAGCTAAATCGCTGACTAGGCACAAACCCAGCATAGGGAACAAAAGCCTCCTTATATTTGAATTGAGCTCGTGCTCCATACCTGGGCACCCAGCTACGTAAGGGTGCCCAGGACAGCTGATGTACTGATTCCTCTCACAAGCAGGTGTAAGCAGTGGGAAGGGAGATGCAGCAATGCTGGTGAGATCTCCTGGGGGATGGGAGCACTCACAGGATGACCTGTTGAGCTCTTCTCCACTTTATGTGATATCAATAAATTGTTTTCTCTTTCTTCCTTCACCTCTGCCCTGGGGAAGAGTAATTTATTGTACCGTGGCTACAGAACATTATTTCACAGTTACAGCAGCTCTGGAAACCTTGCACAAGGATGAATGCCATTAAAAAGGCAAGTTAGATTCCTTTTAAAAAGCCTCTTCTTTCTGATGCTGTCGCTGCGGTCAGGGCTTTCAACAGGACTGCTTCTGCCTTGAAATACACAAGCTTTTAACTTTTGCCAAGGGAACCAACTCGAGAGAATGAAGCCTCTTGACATCTTGGCTTCTTTGTGCCTCTTGACATCTTGGCTTCTCTGTTGCCAAAGTGTTTCTGAAACTACAGCCAGTCTGAACACTGAGGAAAAGGTCTGGAATAGCACGAGAGCTACAGGAGGCTCAGCAGAGAAAGCATTTCATGGGTTATAGTTCAAGGGAAAAAGCAGAGAAGAAAAAAATACACAAACACATGCTGGGATTCCAGTCCATGGCAGGAAAGCCAATTTCTCACTGAAGTCCAGAAATTTTTGGAGTTGGATGTGAGCTACCCTACAAGTGGCAGCAGGCACCGAATGATTCCCTTCTGAGATGAGGAGATGCTATAACCATATCTAAGATTTTCATGTCGTTTGTATGGGACCTGATGTGACAGTGCAAATGTCTGGTGTGAATCATCAGAGCTTCACCAAAACAGAGATCACTTGTTACATGTTGTCCATTCCCTGTTGCCTTTACTACACCAGAGCTAGATCTGGTCAAGGCAGCAACCAATGTGCTGTAGGGAACACCGATGTTTTCAAAAGCAGGTTTCCATTTGGAAGAAAACCCAACAATTTTGACGTGTTGAATGCCACCACACCCACTGTTAGAGCAACCATCTCCCCCTGCAAGTCCTGGGTAGCAAAAGGCAGCCCCAAAATCCCCAAAGGGCACATCCAGTGCTAGAACAGCCATGAAGGGAACGGGGCTGAAGCTCAGCACCTGTGAGCATCACATCACAGAGAGGACAGTGAAGCCTAACAACAACAAGTTTCAGAAGAAATGTAGCTTTCCAACCCAGCACTGGGTCATGTGGATCTGTAGTCTCCAAGAAACGAGAGCAAACAGCAACCCTGGTTGAGTTGTGTTTTGCTTTATGGCACAAAAGCTGCACCTTGGAGAGAGCAGCGTCGGCCAAGTTACATGTGGAACGGCTGGGGAAGGTTTTTATTGAGAAGAGACGTGTCCATCCTTAAGTACCACCACCAGTCCAAGTTTCTTTACCATTACTTCACCCTTTGTCTGAAGGGCTGCAGAACCACGTCTGCTAAAGGGACACCAGCACTCTGGTCTAACCATTACTTCACCATGAACACAAATCAGAACCCATCCCACTGGAAGAAACTCACACTTTCCATCCCCCTCTAAGGTTTTTACTGCAAACTACAGTTGAGTCCAGCTTAATTTTGAGAGAAATATGATGAGATTGCAACCAAGACAGTGTGGATTTCAGCACACCAGGAAGGGGAAGGCAGGGGGAAAATCTGACATGACAGATCCATCTTCCAAACTCCCAGGGGAGGTTCCCCCCCCCACCCGAAATAGTAAGCAGCTCTTTTTATAGCTCATGAGCCTATTACTTTTAATGACAACAACAGATGACTGTTTCAAAACTGCAAAGAAATGTATTAATCCAATTTTCAGCTTTTCATACTATCTACTAATTGTCACAAAATGAACTACTTGAGGAATCAGAAGGTTACTCTAAAAAAATTAAATTAAAATCACACATCTGATTAGGGGGCTGTAGCAGCTCCCCTATGAAGAGAGGCTGAGGGAGCTGGGCTGGTTCAGCCTGGAGAAGAGAAGGCTGCAGGGGGACCTCATTGCAGCCTTCCCATCCCTGAAGGGAGCAGAGAAACAGGAGGGGAATCAGCTTGTTAAAGGGCAGAGACTGGCAGGCCAAGGGGGATGGAGTGAAGCTGAAGGAGGGAAGGTTTAAATTAGATATTAGGTGGAAGTTTTTTACAGAGAGAGTGGTGAGGGGCTGGAACAGGCTGCCCAGAGAGGGGGTGGGTGCCCCATCCCTGGAGGTGTTCAAGGCCAGGTTGGATGGTGCCCTGGGCAATCTCATGTAGCTCGAGGCCTGGAGGTTGGTGGCCCTGCCTGTGGCAGGGGGTTGGAGCTCTGAGATCCTTGGGGTCCCTTCCAACCCATGCCATTCTATGATTCTATGATCTGTTACAGAAATGGTTTTCTATGCTTCTCACAGTCCTGAAAGTCCTGTTTAGACCAAGCAGTATGTATTCTGTCTGCAACCAAAGTGCTTTTCAGAAAGCATGCACAAATGTCTGTGACATTGCACTGTAGCTGCTCTTAGAGAATCATCCCCAAGTCATCAACTTCATAGTGACCACCTTTGCTTGGGCAATTTAATTCCCAGGAGCCTTGCCCTCCAACACTGACTGCATGCATGGGAATTCCCACCCCTGGGTAGCAGAGTCATCCCCTTGCCAGGGTGAGAAGGACAGTATTGCTGGGCTCAACCAGCCTTTCTGTGCAGCTTTGCTCTTGGCTGCAGCACCAAGGAGGAACGCTGGCACCCAGAAGGTGCCACCAGTTCCCAGCCAGCCCAAACACACAGGACAAGGGGCAATGGCTGCAAGTTGGAGTATAGGAAGTTCCACACCAACATGTGGAAGAACTTTTACACAGTGAAGGTGAGGAAGCCCTGGGACAGGCTGCCCAAGGGGGTGTGGAGTCTCCTTCTCTGGAGATATTCAAGACCTGTCTGGACGCCAACCTGTGTGACCTGTCCTAGGGACCCTGCTTTGGCAGGGGGTTGGACTCGAAGAGCTCTGGAGGTCCCCTCCAACCCCTATGATTCTGTGACCTGTTTTCAGGTGTCGGAGGCCCCTGCTCCTCCAAGGCACACAGTGAGCAGTGCCAAATCTCTGGTCAAGAACTCCAGAGAAGAGCAGTCACATCTACAGCTCTGGGGCTGGTGGAAGAACGTGTGTGTTCATAGAAACACTACTTCCTCTGTTATGATGAACTACGTACCGAGAAGTTTTGATTAGGGTCTTAATCTTTATGTATATTGTAATTCCCACCAAACACCCTTGTGTTTGTCTTTGACATGAGAAATAGCTTTTCCACTCTGATAATAATGAAACTACTCACTCATTCTGATGCTTATAACTATGCAAGCATACCAAGAAACCAGCAATCCCTTTGTTAATGCGCCAGTGGAGCTGAGCTTGCCAGGGACAGCAAGCACAAGTCATCTCATCCCTACACTACCTCCCTTTCCATCCCCACCAAGTCTTGATCACACAATATCATATTTTCTAATACAAGTGCAATTATATTTAGCAGCCAGCAACTGCTCAACCATAAAGATCGTTACAGCTGCAGAAACAGAGAGAAACAGTCCTCTGAGGCCACATCTCTCTGGGCGGACAGCACCCTGCATCCAGCCCGGCCAATGTCCCTCATAATCCACTCCAGATGTTACACCCCAGACCTTAAGCAGTAACAGACCTTACATTACATCCCAGACCTTAAGCAGTAACAGACCTTACATTACATCCCAGACCTTAAGCAGTAACAGACCTTACATTACATCCCAGACCTTAAGCAGTAACAAGAGACTCATGGTTTTCTGTACAGATCTAACTGGAAGCTCCAAAAAGCTTTGTCAGCACTCTCAAGAAGTAAATTTGCATTGTATCCATTATAAGGATGGGCATAATTATGCTAAGAGGCACACACAGGCCAATTAGATCAGCAGGGAGATTAGCAAACGAGCTACCTATGATAAAGGCAACACCACAGCCCTCGCTTAGATCCCAACACCAATGGAACTTCAAGATTGAGCTCAGTGAGGAGTTGTAAGTCAGGGAGTCTACAAGGACTCTTAATCAGCTCCAGTTCTTGCAAGAACCACCAGCTCCAGCTAATAACTTCTCAAAAAACCCCATCAGTTGAATTCAGAAGAGATTTCTATTTTTCTTCTTCAGTCCCCAGCTTGCTGTGTGGGAACCAGATAGGGAACATGTCACAGCAGGGACCCCGTGTTGGTAGAAGAGTCTCCACATATACAAGGCTTCCTATACACAGAGCACCTTGCCACATAGAATCATAGACTGGTCTGGGTTGGAAGGGACCCCAAGGATCACAGAGTTCCAATCCCCTGCCACAGGCAGGGCCACCAACCTCCAGGCCTGGAGCTACACAAGGTTGCCCAGGGCCCCATCCAACCTGGCCTTGAACACCCCCAGGGATGGGGCAATCAAAACATGGTTGTTTTGTTTTTAAGCTACGTCATAAAGAGATTGTTTATGTGCTGGCATTTCACCCCAACACAATTGGAAGTGACTGAAGGGGACAAAAGCAGCAGAAATTCCTCTAACTTTTGTAGCCCTGCTGGGGACTGCTATAAAATGGTACTGAGCTAATTAGACAAGTCATAAAGATGTTCCCCTGACAATCTCAGAGGTGAAATAATCTAATCTTCTACACCCTGCCTTCCTAGTTAATCTCTTGATAACAGTCATTAACACAATTGCTCAGTCTACCGTAGTCCCTTTATAAGTGCATATAATTTACAATCCCATTAAAAAGATGGCCACAGATTAGTCTCAGAGGCAAATTACAAAACTGTTCAGTTGTGGTTTTAGCACATTAGCTATATGAATCCCAGAGAAAAAAAATAGTCATCATAGAACATAGTTTCCAGAGCAAGCATGCCCATTGCACTCCACCTGGACAGGCTGGAAAGGTGGGCCCAGGTAAACCTAATGAGGTTCAACACTGTGAAGTGTCAGGTGTTGCACCTGGGCCAGAAGAATCCCAGATACATATATACAGCCTGGGAGAAGAGCTCCTTGAGAGCAGCTCTGCTGAAAAGGACTTGGGGATTCTGGTGGATGAGAAACTTAACATGAGCCAGCAGTGTGCTCTTGCAGCTCGCAAGGACAATGGTATCCTGGGCTCCATCAGAAGAGGGGTGGCAGCAGGGACAGGGAGGGGATTGTCCCTCTCTACTCTGCCCTTGTGAGGCCCCATCTGGAGTCCTGTGTCCAGATCTGGGGCCCCCAATACAAGAAGGATGTGGAACTGTTGGAGTCACACCATCCCTGTTTAACACCCCATCCCTGGGGGTGTTCAAGGCCTGGAGGTTGGTGGCCCTGCCTGTGGCAGGGGGTTGGAGCTCTGTGATCCTTGGGGTCCCTTCCAACCCATGGCATTCTATGATTCTGTGAGCTGATTTTCTGCGTAAAAATTAAATCTAATGGCAAATTGCAGGATACTCTGTTCAACAGCTGAGCAACCATGAGGATGTTTTTATTCTGTGCATAGCAAGGAAAAAAAACCCACATACTGAAAGAGGATAAAAGGTATACAAACTTTTTTCATGTAAAAAAGCTAGAATTTGGTTACTTCACAGCTTATGCTGAATATCTGCTGCTATTCAGTATTCAAGTTATTTTTGCTGTGTAATTTGAGGGCTGGAGGACGCCAAGCATTAGGTGCTTCAAAAGAGCGGAAAGAGTGAAGGCGCTGGACCTTGCAAAGATGTAATGAAACAGATGTTTGCAGCTTTTCTGTGTTTATACTTCTTAGCATCAGCTTCTAAAATCCATCATGGAGAAATTTCCAGTGCTATCACCTTCAGGAGACTCGCTTCCACTCAGTAAAGCGGTAAAGAAGTTGTTTTAAAAAGCAACAGAATGCTCTGGCTTTGCCTGGCCATCTCCAAAAGCTACACAGGAACTAACGAGATGCTTGAGGTAGACATCAAACACTTGAGTCCTGTGGAGTAGCTCTCAAAGCAGAGCTGTGGTCCTGCCTGGGGTCTTAGACAGAAACAGCTGAGGTGTGATTTGTTCATAGGGTACAAGAAAAAGCACTCAGATCCTATTACTTTGCAACAAAATTTAGGTAGTTGAGCACTTTGGAGATTAGAAAATAGGTTTTTTTTAAAAGCTTAACATTATTGAACCTTCCCACATAAAAGGACTCTCAGTGTTGCGCTTCCAGTCCTTCTGCATCCTTCAGCAGTGCTTCACCTCCCCACAAATGGCAGTGTTTCCTAATAAGCATCTTTTTGGGGGAAACCCAAGGAGCCCATGCCATGCAGGATGCAAAAGTCTGTGTTTTCAAGCTTTTATGGGAAGATGCACATCACAGAGTTGGAGTATGAAAACAGCCCATCCATGCTGGTGCCCTTCGGAGCAAGAGGAAGAACTGGCTATGGCCACCGTGGACTGGGATAGATGGAGCAGAGGCAGGAGGTGGTGATGGGCAGAGGTGGCAAAATCTTTTCGAAAATCTTAGCTTGGATCATCTTTTGAAGTTCATCTTGGAGGTCAGTGGTTGATTCAGACCTCTCTCTCTCCTTGGAGCTGTGTGACATTAGCAAAATGTCAGAACTCTGAAAATATTTAATGACAAGCACGTGCAAGAGGCACGTTGCTCACCTGGAGAGAAATAAAATAACAGCTTTATATCACAGGCAAAGTGACAGCAACGCTGCTGCAGGGGAGGAGGGATCTCTGGCAGTATCTTCTAGGTTCAGAGGTTGCTCTTGTTCGAGCTCCCGAGGAGTTAAATCTAATTTCTCTTATACTGCAGATATCTAAAAAAGATGTTTTAATTGAAGGTGGTTGCTTAGCAACTGCATCCCATGTGCTGCAGCGATGCTTTTCACCTGGAGCAGATAAACATCAGGATGGCACTTTACAAACCTGATTAGGGGCAATGAAATAGCTGGCTACAAGGAGCCACGAGTGCTTTTCCAGAAGTTATGCTCCTAACCTGATACCCCATCATCAGGGAAAACCCAATGAAACTCATTTGCAGGTTAGAAAAGCTATCTCTCCTCCTCTTGCCCAGTTTCCAGGCTGCTTCTCACAGCCAGAGCTTATCAAGGAGGGAGATAACCTTGGCAGGGTTTTTTCTTACTCGAAAGATTTCGCTGTGGTTGAACACATAATGATAAAATACTGGAGCACTTGTAATCATGAACAGATGTTTCTCTGAAGAGGCAGATGATTCTTTGAAAAGCCTCAGAAAAAGAAAAAAAAAAGCACATTTCCAGACCACAGAGAAAAAAGATTTCCTCATAACTTCTGCAACTGGACATCACTGTGCAAAGATAGACACTACACTAGGTTTTACAAGCTGTTTAGGAGTTGGTTATTGGTGCCACTGCTGTGATTCTGGAAAAGAATATGAAGGTTTGAATAGCTCATTTTCAACATCTTTACACTATAACGTTAGTGTTAATGTTAACATTTATCACTTCCATCCCTCATGTTTGGTGATCTGCTGTGTTGGAGTCTAATACATCGCAACCGATTACGCAGTTAAGATTCAGAAGAGATTCCTATGCATTTTCCCCATCCCTTGCAAGTCAGCTGTGTGGCCCAGCTACCACCACACTGCAAGTGTAGCTCCAGGCCTGGAGGTTGTTGGCTCTGTCTGTGGCAAGGGGTTGGAACTCTGTGATCCTTGGGGTTCCTTCCAAGCTAGACCATTCTATGATTTGCCATGTAAAGTTTATTCTTGTTGTCTTTGTGTTGTTCCAAACCCCCCTAATACCAAATGCAGAATAACAGGCCCCAGAGAACTGTCTATTTGAATGCTCAGACCCTCATTTCTCAGGTCTCCAGATACCTTCAGAGAGTTGTTCACCAGCAGCACTCCAGCTTATGGGGTGGGGAGCAGTCTGGCTTGGTACTACAGGCCAAGATGTGGCAAGGGGGGAAGCTAGAAAGGGCGTGAATTTGTAACCCAGAAAGCTGGATTAAGGAGCAGGGGACATTTTTCATCAGCACTGATGTGTCAAATACAAAAACAGTTACAAAAAGAGCTCCCAGGAAACTCAATAGTGCTTGGAAAGATACAGAAGAATTATGACCCGGGCAAGCCCCAGAAGGTTTGCTGGGAGGGCTTTCAAGGCAAGTTTAACTTGAGCATCTGCTTAGGGTTTTCATGTTAAATAAGACTTGGGAAGACCTGATAATTTGCTGTCCAGGGTTAGGATGAAACTCAACGTGCACTAGAAGTCTCTCTCAGTGTTACACGTACCAAGTTTAACCTCCACTACCAGAAGCAAAGCCTGAGCTTTTGACTCCTCCAGGCTGAGCCACAGAAACTTTCAGCTGGTGTGGCAAAAGTGGGCTACAAAGCGTGCTTCCTCCAGCGAGTACTCTTGAGTCTGCCTTTGATATAGCATCTCCATACCACAGTACAACTATCAAGATACGCAGCAGGACTCCGTCACGCCTTCTAACATCACTCCAAAGTACTGATCCAAGGACATCCCTGTTGGAGCTTGGCTGCACTTACTGAGCTATTTCCTGAAGGCCAGATTCTGGAGGGCTGGTACTGTACTGTAGACAATCTACTAATTAGCCTGGACCACAGAGAATGTCTCCCAAGTACATTCTCCATCCGCAGGATGAATCACGTTGAATCATTGGTTACAGACCCCGTGAATCAAACTGTAAGCCAGAGTTTCCTTTCCTCTCCATTTCCTCTTCTGTAATCTCTTATATATCTCCCCATTCTTTGTTAATATCCCGAGCCTTAGATCGTCATCTCCACAACTGGCAGAGCTACTAAACAGTTGAAAATTGAGAGACTGTTTTCTATGTGCCTGACACCCAGCGAGTGAAGCAGAGGGGTGGCTGCAGCTGGTTGCCAGCTTTGAATACCACTTGTCTCACAGACAGTAAGGTTATAATGTTTTATGCAAGATGCTGCTGTTTGGTGGTTAAAAGGAAGCTGAAGTAACACTTGGAAAATTTTGTCCTCAGGCTACCAAGGAGAAAATAAACATAGCCAAAGGAAATTATTTCCCTCCTTAAAAATAAGATCCCATAGAGCTGCCTTCCTTTTGACCAGAACGTTACTGGGAAGAGAGTCAGACACAGACATTTTCAGTTCTATTTTGAAAAAGTAGAATCATAGAATCACACAGAATCACACAGAATCACAAGGTTGGAAAAGACCTTTAAGATCATGAAGTCCAATCATTCCTGTCCTGTGCTAAACCATATCCCTGAGCACCTCATCTCCCCACCTGTTAAACACACCCAGGGGTGGGGACTCAGCCCCCTCCCTGGGCAGCCTGTGCCACAGCCCCACAACTCTGCCAGGGAAGAACTTTTCCCTCCCATCTGAGCTGACCCTGCCCTGGCACAGCTTGAGCCCATTTCCCCTTGTCCCATCTCCTGTCCCCTGGCTGAAGAGACCATCACCCACCTCTCTGCACCCTCCTGTCAGGTCAGTGGAGGTGGGGAGGTCTCCCCTCAGCCTCCTCTTCTCCAGGCTGAACACCCCCAGCTGCCTCAGCTGCTCCTCATAGGATTTGCCCTCCAGCCCCTTCCCCAGCCTGGTTGCCCTTCTCTGGACTCACTCCAGGCCCTCAAATGTCCTTCTTATGGTGAGGAGCCCAGAACTGGACCCAGCACTCAAGGTGTAGCCTCACCAGTGCCCAGTACAGGGGCACAATCATCTCCCCAGACCTACTGGCCAAGATATTTTTGATACAAAAACAATCGGCCCAAGATGCAAGCCTTATGCAGTCATCCAGCCCGGACAGCTATGCCCAAAATACACCCTTCTAATTATGAAAAGACACCTGTATTTCAGGATCTAAGGAGCTCTGGCGGGGCCATCTCCAGGCTTGATCCGCCACATGCAGGGCTGGGGAAGTTAACTGCACTGTCCTGCCCTGTAGCCCCACAGGTTTCTCATGAGGAGGTTGAAGGTGTGTTGTGATGCCCTGGTGTGACCCATGGCAATACCTATGCTAACAAGAGGTGGGATGGAGAAGGAGCAGATCTTCATGGCAAAGCCAACAGTCTGACAAGCAGCAGGAATACAAACAACCTGGTCCTAGGGTCAGACACTGATCAGCACCTCTCAGCTTGGCTCCAGCCATGACAAATGCGGTTTGCACAGTGCCAGACGTTCTGAGTTCAACTACAATAATGGAGGGCAACCAGGAAATGTGTTTCAAAGAGACTCTCCTGATCTGAAGTAAAATGCCAGGGGAGAGGCGCTGGTGTCAGTCTCATGCCCTGCGAGCCTTACGTAGGTCTGGGGCACCAGGACACAGAAGACTTAAAATCAACATGTAGCATCTGGAGCTAAAACAATAAATACTTTTTCCTTGGCAGTAGCACTCCAAAGTCAAAGCTGAACCATGGCATTATTTCCAAGGTTTATTAGCTCTTCAGTTATTACATTCCCTTGTTTCCTTGGCTCACCCTCCCACCAGCTGCCTTATTTGCTGTGTGAAACCCTCAGTATTAACCACAATACAGGTTCTTAATGTTTAATGTGTGGCTGATAGAATCCTGCAGCATCCAGCAGAGCCTTTGAATAAAGGGCACCCTATAAAAAACCCCTTAAATGCAAACAAAAAAGCAGCATGTGAAACCATACGATAGAAGCTGGTTGCATTCAATCTCTGGAAGCAAAGAGCTACAGTTCATATGAATAATTCAAAAACAGCCTCAGACAAATGATCCTGGGTCTATAAGGAAATGGTAAAACCTCTGGAGTCTGCAGCTCTTTTTATTACAGCCTGGTTCATGCTGAATGTTGTTTTCTCCAGGGTTATTTTTTTACTCTTTTAGGTTTTTTATATATATATATATATATATATATATAAAAAACTGAACAGTCAGATAGGATGTTCAGATAACATGTACAGCAAACCCCAGAGAAATATTTTAATTTTATATTCATTTCTGCCTGGTAAATTATTCATTAACATGGATCACGCAATTGGGTAACAATTAAAAATTGGCAAATTAGTTTTCATTTGTTTATGTTAATTATTTAGTGTTCTTCCTTTTTATTAGAAAAAAAAACACAGGAGGGGGATTAGTCTTGTTCTGAGGATCTGTGCTTGCTCCCTAGACAACACACACATTAGCATTGCTATAGCTACTTTTATGCAACGTCTATAGAAATATGACTCTGCTGCCCAGATCTGTTGCTGAGACGTCGTGGCAGATGCTGGGTTTCTAAATTGCAGATATGCCTTTGGCTATTTTTCAATGTTTTGGAAAAAAAATAAGGCTGTCAGATCTTTATTTACAGATGAGGTCAAGGATAATTTCCATGACCCTTCCAGGAATTCACCCACAGCCCTCACCAGCACCTGTAACCTCCTCCATCACCCCAAGGCAACTCCAGCTAGTTGGAGTTTCACCTCCCAGTTAAGACACAGTCATTCCACTTTGATGCTAAGCTTCAAAGATGGGGGTCATCTCCATATTAAAACGGAGATGGTTTTAACTACATAGTGAAAAACCCAAGCACAAAGTGCCACCACAGGACGTGTAGAGAGAACCTGCTGGATATACTGCTGGGGGTTTCCTAGGCAATGCACATCAGTGATATTTTTGCATTCAGTAACAGCCATTACTTTTTTAAAATGTTTGGTTTTGGGGTTTGTTTGTTTTGGGTTTTTTTAACTTTATGATCTCTCCCTAGAAAGGGAGGACTCTGTCTACTCTCTACACAAGAGCAGTGGGACTGGCATTGTGCAGCTAGCTATGGGTCTGGCACTGCACCGGGTTCAAGCTCAGGTATCACCATGACAAGTTGGTTGAGTTGTTTGCTCTCCTCTGTCCATGTCCCCACACCACCACTACTTGGGCTACCAACCACTTGTACTCAGCCCTTGAGTTGCCTTTGCTGTCCACCCCAGATCCTTAAAGAGAGGACCAAACGTACTCTCCCAAAAAAAGGTTTTCCACCATATCAAAGAATCACAGGGGTTGGAAGGGACCTCCAGAGCTCATCAGGTCCAACCCCCTGCCAGAGCAGGGGCCATAGGACAGGTCACACAGGTCGGCATCCAGATGGGGCTGGAATCTCTGCAGAGAAGGAGACTCCACACCCCCTGGGCAGCCTGTCCCAGGGCTCCCTCACCCTCACTGGGAAGAAGTTCATCCCCAGATTGGTGTGGAACTTCCTGTGCTCCAACTTGCAGCCGTTGCCCCTTGTCCTGTCCCCACAGACACTGAAAAGGGGCTGGCCATGTCCCCCTGTGTCCCACACTTAAGATATTTATAAACATTAATAAGGTCCCCTCTCAGGCTTCTCTTCTCAAGGCTGAACAGTCCCAGCTCACTCAGTCTTTCCTCATAGGGGAGATGCTCCAGTCCTTTAATCATCTTCATAGCCCTCCAAATAGATAACATGTTATCTATTCACAATATATTCACCCTGCCCTGGGTGATTTGGCTAGACATCAACTAGAAACAGCCCCTTTTGTGAGGGATGAGGTTCATGGTGTTCAGTTAACACCTCCTCAGTTACTCAGACACTTCCCACCCAGCCCACAGAGCTGTCTTCCATCAAACCCATCAGCAGTTGCCAGCCAGACACAAAGGGAGCACAAAGAGACAACACATCTGCTTCAAAATGCTGTTGGATACTGAGGAACACACCCTGCATGGTCAGGCTTCAGCTTTGCTATTTGCTACTTGGTGAGGTTTTAACACAGAATGAAACATAGGAAATGTTTAAAAACCCCATATATCCTGCCAGGGAAAGTGAGTAACCATGAAGATGGCACAATTCTGGGAGCTAAAAGGTCACCTTAGGTTAGAGAAGGAATCTAAAACCATTCCCATGCACATTCCTAATTCCATTGGATGTAAGAGATCAGTGCTGTAGGCTGCATAAGTGCATCAGAGGGCTGCAGATCAATTCCTGGTATCAGCAAATTAAAAAGGAAATACAGCAAATGGAACCCCTGACATGTTTATAATGCCAGTCTCTCCCCCCAAATATTAATAGCTCTTTATGAGATAGCTTCTAAGGAATTAGGATGAGATCAAAGAAAGAAGAGAGAAATCCCAAAGCCCAAAACACAACAGAGAAAGTTATGTCAAAAAGCATTTCCAGCATTTAATTTGAACATGACATATAAGAATATTGATTAAAAACATTGTTCTGAGCCTTTAATTCCATTATTTCTAGGAATTGTCCCTGACATCTGTACAAGCTCCATCTTAATCCTGTTACTGGGGCTGGATCCTCAAGGTAAACAATATTGCTGCTGCTTTTTAAAAGGAAAAAAAAAAAAAAAGACCCAAGAAATATATAGCACATTGCTTCCTCTGGCTGTGTTGTCTAGGCTGGATTTGGAGAAACTAAAGACTGTGGACTTCCCAAGTCATTTCAAGGGCCACTGCCACCTGAATCACAAAATCACAAGGTTGGAAAAGACCTTTGAAGATCAAGTCCAACCATTCCTGTCCCAAGCTAAACCATATCCCTGAGCACCTCATCTACCCTCTTCTTAAACACATCCACAACCCCCTCCCTGGGCAGCCTGTTCCAGGCCCCAACAACTCTTTCAGTAAAAACTTTTTTTCTAATATCTGAGCTGACCCTGCCCTGGCACAGCTTGAGCCCATTGCCCCTTGTCCCATCTCCTGTCCCCTGGCTGAAGAGACCATCGCCCACCTCTCTGCACCCTCCTGTCAGGTCAGTGGAGGTGGGGAGAAGGTCTCCCCTCAGCCTCCTCTTCTCCAGGCTGAACACCCCCAGCTCCCTCAGCTGCTTCTCACAGGATTTGCCCTCCAGCCCCTTCCCCAGCCAGGTTGCCCTTCTCTGGACTCGCTCCAGGACCTCGATGTCCTTCTTATGGTGAGGAGCCCAGAACTGGACCCAGCAGTTGAGGTGCAGCCTCACCAGTGCCCAGTACAGGGGCACAATCCCTTCCCCAGACCTACTGGCCACACTATTTTTGATACAAGCCAGGATGCCATTGGCTTTCCTGGCCACCCAGGCACACTGCTGACTCATATTCAGCCTGCAGTCACCCAACACCCCCAGGTCCTTCTCCACCAGCAGCTCTCCAGCCAGTCCCCCTGAATGCACAGGTACATGGGAGGAGCAGACTCCGTGCATCAGTAGAGGAGCTTTATTGGAGATGGGATTTGCTCCCTCCCCCAAGGTGAAAGAATTGGCCCTCACATTAAAGATACTTAGGAGAAAATAAGACATTCTAATTCCACCCATTTATCCAAGTTAGCTTTGCTGCAGAGCAAGTATTAATATAAATAGCCCTGCAAAAGGCACTGCAATTCCAAATTAAAATATTCTTTACGTTGACAAGTAGAAGCCCATTTTTATTAAGTGATTCATTAAAAACAAGTTTCCTCCCTTGACCCACGCCTTACAAAAATACAGCAGATTTAAATCATCATCAGAAACAACAGCCAGTGATTTACGCTTCCTTTTACATAGTCATGGTGATTAAGTTGTGTGAGTCCGTGGGACTTCAGGGGTCTCCTCCTTGTGTTAAAGATTAGGGCTGCTCACACATGCCCTCCCAAGAGTAAATCCAAGAGGATTTACTTTTTCAGAAGCAAATCCTGAACTTCACATTATGAGAAATTGGGAATTCTGCTTGGAACCCTTAATAAAGTGAAAAGAAAAGAGGAAAAGGGGAAAAAAATACCCCCTACACTCTTGTCCAAGCACAATTTTGTAGGTAGCATGTAGAAATCCCATCTATTTAAAATGAAGTATAAAAAGCAACTGCTGAGCAATCATTCATTTTAGTTAGCACCTCCTTCCAGGTCTTTAATCCTGGTGGGATGAGAAAAGCAGATGCTGCAGAAGAACTGGGATTTACATCAGCTGGGTCCTCCTGGAGCAATGAACTGTGCAGATCCTCACAAATACCACAAATCCCCACACCTCTCTCACTGTAATTACACCATCAGCACTTCCAACCCCAATGTGCTTCTCCACTGGTTCAAGACCTTCTAACTTGTCACACATTTTGCACCAGGATGATGCACCAGCATACAAGCTCTCAGAGGAGCAAAGTTATTTTCATTATTTCAGTGATGTTCCTTAAAAATCCTGCAAACAAACCCCATTGTCTGTGTCCACACACCTGCACATCAGTCCAGACCACAGCCCTACAACTCCCAAACCCCTTGGTCAAACACTACGTGATGGACTCGACTGTCCAGTATAGCCATGGCAATTTGGCCATGAGCAGAAAAGCCCACAAGCATCCTCTTAGCAGCACTTTTAGACACAACCCATCTGGAGAGCTGGGTAGTAAGAAACCAGATGAGGTTCAACGGAAGCAAGAGTAGAGTCTTGCACCTGGGGAGGAACAACCGCTGGAATCAGTACAGGCTGGGGGTGACCTGCTGGAGAGGAGCTCTGTGGAGAAGGACCTGGGGGTCCTGGTAGATGACAGGGTGGCCATGAGCCAGCAGTGTGCATGGGGGCTAAGAGAGCCAATGGGATCCTGGGGGGCATCAAAAGGAGCGGGGCCAGCAGGTCTAAGGAGGTGATCCTCCCCCTCTGCTCTGCCCTGGTCAGGCCCCACCTGGAGTGTTGTGTCCAGTTCTGGGCTCCCTGGGATAAAACAGACAGGGATCTCCTGGAGAGAGCCCAGAGGAGGCTACGGAGATGATGAAGGGCCTGGAACATCTCCCCTGTGAGGAAAGGCTGAGTGAGCTGGGGCTGTTCAGCCTGGAGAAAAGAAGACTGAGGGGGGACCTTATCAACGTTTATAAATATCTTAAGTATGGGATGCAGGGGGAAATGGCCAGCCCCTTTTCAGTGGCCTGTGGGGACAGGACAAGGAGCAATGGCTGCAAGTCAGAGCACAGGACTTTCCACACCAACATGGGGAAGAACTTTTCCCCAGTGAGGGTGAGGGAGCCCTGGGACAGGCTGCCCAGGGGGTGTGGAGTCTCCTTCTCTGGAGAGATTCCAGCCCCATCTGGACGCCGACCTGTGTGACCTGTCCTATGGACCCTGCTCTGGCAGGGGGTTGGACCTGATGGGCTCTGGAGGTCCCTTCCAACCCTTATGATTCTGTGATTCTATGATTTCTTACATACAGCAAAACCCCAAGAACATTCATGGCCAGAACACTAAGAATGTCTTCAAGTGCAGATTTGAAAAATAAATTTTTCCTCCCCTTTGCTTTCCTTTTTCCCCACCATAATGAGGAAGGTGAACTTCATCTAGCTAGAAAGATATTTAGACAAATTAAGTTTTGTGCTAATTTAGGTTTCTCCACCAGGAAGCAGATGCATTCAGAAGACAGACGTAATTTACGAACTCTACCAGCCATCACTGCAAAGTGGAGAAGGAAAAGAAAAGGGATTTAAATAGTTTCAAGCATCATTTTGGCTTCATATATCTTGCTTGCATTCTGGATGTGTGTGAATAAAATAGCTTAATGAAAATTAATGGGGGAAAACTGTTTTCCTGGACAAGAGCCCCAAATGCAGGTGACTTTTTAATAGAACATCACCTTCAGATGAATTAGTTAGCAAGCTCTGTTGTCTTTATGGAAAAGGGAAGATTCCCCTGAACTTAATTGTTTTGTGGCTCTTGGATCAGATCTTTGCAAGTAAAATTTATATTAATTACAAAGCTAGCAGAAACCCTTCACTTGTTAGGTGACATAACTGGTACTTCCTAAGAACAAGGATAGCTTTAGCATCATAATTCTGTAGGAATTATTTAGATATCTGTGCCCCATACTCAAATTATCACAACCAATGTTCATTCTCAGAATGAATTCACCGTTTGTTGTAACTCTAGAGACTGGGTTGTCATGGTGAATATTTATGAGGTTGATAAAACAACCTTATGGGGTGTGTTCTCATTCAGACACACAATGCATGATAGGAAATGCTAGTTTTTTCATACAAAAAGATCTGTAGAAAAGAAAGGTTTCCACACACCCAGCAGTTCCTGCACCCTGTGGACCCTCTATGTGTCCACAGAAACAATTCACCATAGTTCCAGCTCTTCTTTTCTGTTTATTGCTGCCTTTCCCAGAAGGAAACCCACTCAACTTGCCCAGCTTCTTCCTTTATGCTTTTGCAGGAAGAGTGTCTGATCTTCAGGGGGAATTAAATAAAAACATTCACAAGTAGCTGCATACATCCCAACAAATAAATTCACCAGCTGGGACAAGCTCCATCAGAGGTGGCAGTTACTTGTACCATGGCTTGTGATCCCGAAGCATCTTCAAGAGTTGGGTTGACTTTCCTTTGCTTAACAGATGTCCAAGAAGGCATCACTGCAGTGCAGGAGGTTTTACTAACAGAGTTTCCCCAGCACACTAGCATAACTCCAAATATTAGCTTGGAGTTTTTAATGGGAATTTTAATAATTTATCATTTGGATTAGCAGAGCTGCCTTATCTGGGCTTCCCTGTTAACAAGTCTTAAGGCTGAGCAAGCTGACACTGAGCAAGTCATCTAAACAATTTCATTCTTTATATTTACAGTTATAATTGCCAACAGGAAAAAGCTCATTCATGTTCTTTGAATGCTCTATTGAGTGATTTCACTTATTTAAATTAAGACCTTCAACTGGACCCAAAGCATCTCACCTCCAAAAATCTGAACTTTACTTCCTGCCTAGAGAGAGTCATGTTCTGGTTATGGAACTCACTGCCTCTTTTTTTTAATTATTGTGAAATTACCCTTAAAAAAATTAAAATTGGCATGCATACAATAACTTTAGTTGAAAACTATTCTCTTTTAACTTGGAGAAAAATGAAAGTGCTCACCTTCACGTTTTAAACTTAATTCTACCTGCATACATGATGGGTTAATAACTTTATTTCTGACTCTTACAGGTTTTCTTTCCCTAAATGAGATGTCCAAGATAAAATAGGTTTCAGAATAGAAAATATATGATTAGAAAAAGTGTCCACCTGAGGGTACGTGATGCTGACCCGTTCACGTGGTTGTGAAACCTCACAGGGAGCAGCTAAAGCCCAGCTTTACTGAGATGGGAGATGGGCAGTTACCCCTTGCAGTCACTTGGGTCAGTACTCACTAAAGCAAGAGACATCACCCAGTATTCATTTTCAACTGGGTGCCTTCCAGCTCTGCTGTAAGTGTTTTGGGTCTGTTACTGGAAGAGGCACCAAATGTTTGACCCTGCTGATGCTTCCTATTGCAATCACAATCGTAAATCCTCAACCATGCCCAGTCTCAGTTCCCTTTGCAGACTGAAGAGCCCTTGGTGATTCATCCACATACAGAGTCTGCCTACAACTGACTTTGTTTGCTGCCTTCCTCCAGAGTGTTTCCAGCTCTGCTCTGTTGGGATGCAGGAGCACAGCCACATGCAGCAACATCAGGATAACATCATGACATTCTCCTCTGCTAGTTTCCTAATAATGACTAGGGTTGTATTTCCTTCTCTTCCTCCTCCCAAGCATTGAGTTGACATTTTCATCAAGATATCTATTACAGTACTAATGTCTCATTCCCTTGTGGTAATGATCAGCTCAGAGCCCATTATTTTATAGGTGAAGTACATGTTTTTCCTCCCGCATACACAGCACTTCACGTTCTCCATAGTGAACTTCATCTGCAAGTGTAGAATCATAGAATCACAGGGGTTGGAAGGGGCCTCCAGAGCCCATCGGGTCCAACCCCCTGCCAGAGCAGGGTCCCTAGGACAGGTCACACAGGTCGGCATCCAGATGGGGCTGGAATCTCTGCAGAGAAGGAGACTCCACACCCCCCGGGCAGCCTGTCCCAGGGCTCCCTCACCCTCACTGGGAAGAAGTTCTTCCCCATGTTGGTGTGGAACTCCCTGTGCTCCAACTTGAGGCCATCGCCCCTTGTCCTGTCCCCACAGAGCACTGAAAAGGGGCTGGCCATTTCCCCCTGCATCCCATACTGAAGATATTTATAAACATTGATAAGGTCCCCCCTTAGTCTTCTTTTCTCCAGGCTGAGCAGCCCCAGCTCACTCAGCCTTTCCTCACAGGGGAGATGCTCCAGGCCCTTCATCTCCTTTGTAGCCTCCTCTGGGCTCTCTCCAGGAGATCCCTGTCTTTTTTATCCCAGGGAGCCTCGTCACAGGCTCATTCAGTGACTCTTTACAACCATCCACCTTCACTAACCTAGTAACGTAGCATCTTCCGGAGACTTTTTCGCAGCCCTAGTCACCCCTTTTTTCAGAAAGTTGTGGAAGGGCAAAAAATTTCAGATAAAATACATAGCACCTTGACAGGTGATTTGGCAGCAAATAAGTCTCCAAATATCATCAACTTAATTTCCAAAGCTGACTGCCACTGTATCATCTGAAATGAAACTTCAAAGTGGTAATTATTGACCTAATCTGAAAATAGAAGTCCATTTCTTAGGACAGGCTTGCAGAGAAATCAGATTCTAGTAAGACATCAACATTTTTATTAATGTGGTTCAAAGGAAAAAAAAGAATATCTAGTTTGTCACCTAGTGCCATTTCATCCTCTGATAATTTCTAATGGCAAGTTTACAACTAGAAAACTGTGCTTATTCTAATTCAGAACTCCAAAGGGAGAGAGGATATCTTGCTTCATTATTCATCGACCTGAGCAGAGGTATTTGTTCCACTCATCATTCCTTTAAGAGAAATGTTTGAATATTAACAGAAACCTAGACTTCAAACACCTGGCAAAGAGTATTTCTTAATCATCCTGATGTTAAATAGTAAACATCTTCCAGTTTTCTATATTCCACTTCAAGCCTGGTAGGAAAACAAAAGCAAAAAAACTTCCCACAACCTTTCCTGTTGGAGAGGAGTGAATTTGATTTTGCTTATGAAAATGGAAATTATCTCCAGTCAGAAGATGAGAGCTATGTAAAGCAAATGGAAATAAAGAAACACACACTAGATCCCAGAGTAATAAGTCAAGATACAAGACCAGTTTAAGCACGAGGTGAAAACGCAGCCTCTGTCAGCCTGTCATTTATCACCAGATCTGTATCAGTCTGGTTGATCCACTATCACAATGAAATTCCTGCTGGGATTATCACATAATGCCACAGGGTGATTTTTCTCCCCTCAGAGATGGAAAGAGCCTGATAAGAAACATCCTGCAATTGTCTTTTGATTCTTGGGTTTTACATCCAAGCACAACACAGAGGTTCAACAAAAGCAAGTGGAGAGTCTTGTACCTGGGGAGGAACAACCGCTGGAATCAGTACAGGCTGGGGGTGACCTGCTGGAGAGGAGCTCTGCAGAGAAGGACCTGGGGGTCCTGGTTGATGACAGGGTGGCCATGAGCCAGCAGTGTGTATGGGGGCTAAGAGAGCCAGTGGGATCCTGGGGGACATCAAAAGGAGCAGGGCCAGCAAGTCACAGGAGGTGATCCTCCCCCTCTGCTCTGCCCTGGTCAGGCCCCACCTGGAGTGTTGTGCCCAGTTCTGGGCTCCCTGGGATAAAAAACATCTCCAGAAGAGAGCCCAGAGGAGGCTACGGAGCTGATTAAGGGCCTGGAACATCTCCCCTGTGAGGAAAGGCTGAGTGAGCTGGGGCTGTTCAGCCTGGAGAGAAGAAGACTAAGGGGGGACCTTGTTAATGTTTATAAAGATCTTAAGTCTGGGACACAGGGGGAAATGGCCAGCCTCTTCTCAGTGTCTGTGGGGACAGGACAAGGGGCAATGGCCTCAAGTTGGAGCACAGGGAGTTCTACACCAGTCTGGGGAAGAACTTTTCCCCAGTGAGGGTGAGGGAGCCCTGGGACAGGCTGCCCAGGGGGTGTGGAGTCTCCATCTCTGCAGAGATTCCAGCCCCGTCTGGACACCGGCCTGTGCGAGCTGTCCTAGGGACTCTGCTCTGGCAGGGGGTTGGACCCGATGGGCTCTGGAGGTCCCTTCCAACCCCTGTGATTCATCTCTGCACATGTTTGTACAGTGCACATACCCATACACACACCTTATACCTACAAGCCAAAAAGCTCACCAAAAAATTCTTTGTTCGGGTCTGAATTCTTCCCCCCCCCGGAATTATTATTTTTCATGTTGCAATAAACTGTTCTAGAAACTTAAAAGACTAAGGATTTGCATTTTTCCTGTAGTCCTCCCATCAGGAAACAGATTTGCACCAAGAGATTAGCCCTGAAAGAAAGAACAACTATTTAAAAGCAAGTTTAGGGCTTAATCTCACAGCTTGCTTGAGGGAGGAGCTGAGGTGGCCTCAGAAGTTTTTGGTATCTTGCAGTGGGATTCTTCATTTTCGTCCTGAACTTCTATCCTGATTTATTAGACCGATTAGATCTTTTGTTCCACATCCTAATAACCTGCTTTACTATGGCAGTTACTGAGAAAAGTGAAGAACCATATTATAATATTACGAATATTCCTAGAGAGACAGAGCTCAACCTCCTTGTGACCACACAGCTGCAGAGGTCTCTGCATGGCTCAGTGGGAGAGGGACCAGCAAGAGGTACCACGGGTCTGAGGGACACCTGGGGCAGATGGAGGTAGAGAAAGAAACACCTTGTTCATGCTGGGGACAGGTGTGGATGGAAGGCTCAACTGCATGGTCACACTGGAGGATAAGTCATGCCCAAAAGGTATGATGTAGTCATCCTCAGGGCTCAGAGAAGCAAATCCTCAGGCTGTGTAGAAACATACAGCCTTCCCCCTCTCTCTTATCTTCTTTTGTGCATTCCTACTTATCACCCTGGACACAGGTGTCAAGGCAGTGTAGGACCTTAGATGGTTAAGTCATGGTATGCTAGTCATGCTCACACACGTGTTTATGCTATAATAGAGGAGGCTATAATAGAGATTTTTTCTTATTAAAACAGATAATTTACCAATAATTTGCCACCACACACATTTGGAAGTAATGTCAAGGGAGACAGAAACAGCTCAAGAAGGACTAGTATTGGTACTGCCTATCCAGGTGTATAGCACCAAGAAAATCAGAGGGAAAATTTCAACACACCTTGCATAAAGTCAGCACACTTAGCAGATTCACCAGTAACAGGAAAATAATCAAATAAAGTAGTTTCTTCTGTGATCTGCAAGTAAATCCCCCCATACAGCCCTCAGAGCAACAGCAGGGAGGGAAAAGCCCCTCCAGGACAAAGCCAGAGCCTAAGCCCCAGTTTGATGTGCGTAAGGCTCAGCACTCCTGCAGTGCTGAAAAGCACCTACTGAAAAGCTGCAGGTGATGGAGCTGTAGATATTTATGGTTTTAGACAGTGTCAATCAGCTAGAGCCACAGGGGGGTTGTTGGTTTTGCTTTGCTTGATTAAAATGACAAAAAAAAGAAGAAAAAACCCCCATCACTTGGCTTTCTGTTGCACACTGTGCTAACACTTCTTTCCTTTTCACTTCAGAGCTTCAAGTCTAAAAAAGAAATTACAACAGACTCAGTAAGGCTGATAAGACACTAAATCTTCTCCGAAGCCCTGAGCCAGTTCCACCAACTCCAGACACCCCCAGCCTTCCCCATCCACCCCCAGTCTGCTGCAGGGCTTCTTCCCACAGCCTCCCTCCTTGCAGGCTTTTCCATCAGCCCTTTTTTTGTCTGTTTGTGCAGGATTCATGGAGACTGTAACTGGCAAGGCTAGATGTCCCATGGATTGTCAGGGTTTGAACAATCAGAGAATCATTAAGGTTGGAAAAGACCTCCAAGATCATCTAGCCCAACTGTCCCCCTACCACCTATATTACTAACCCATGTCCCAAGTACTTCATCCAATCTTTCATTGAACATCCTGAGGGACGGTGACTCCACCACCTCTCTGGGCAGCCAGTTCAATGCCCAACTGCTCTTTCTGAGAAGGAGTTTCTCCTAATTTCTAACCTGAACCTCCCCTGGTGCAGCTTGCAGCCATTCCCTTTCATCTATTGCTACTTACCTGTGAGAAGAGGCTGACCCCCAGCTCACCACAACCTCCTTTCAGGGATTTGGAGAGAGCAATAAGGTCTCCCCTCAACCTCCTCTTCTCCAGGCTGAACAGCCCCAGCTCCCTCAGCCATTCCTCATCAGACTTGTCTTCCAGCCCCTTCCCCAGCTTGGTTGCCCTTCTCTGGACACACTCCAGGGCCTTGATGTCTGTCTTGAGGGGCCCAAAACTGAACACAGTATTCAAGGTGCAGCCTCACCAGGGCTGGGTACAAGGGGATGACCACCTCCCTGGTCCCGCTGGCTACAGAACATCTCTTTGAAAGTCACACAACTCATGGCAGGGGCGCAGTCTGATTCCTCTCAGGGGTCCAGATCCCTAAGTCTCAGATACTTGCATTAATTTTTTGCCTTTAATTGTTAATGAGCATTTATGTAATTAAAAAACCATAATCTATGTACTGATGTTTACTGGACAGTGGAAGTAGGATTGTCTCAAGTGATTGTGTTTGGGTTTTGTGGACTCTAAAGGACAAGAGTCAGGATAAGTTAATCACAAACATGGGCAGACTAAAATGGATCTTTTCTTCAGAAATCTCTATGTCCCCCTAACCCTGCTTCTCAGCTGGTGACAGTTTTATCTAGCTCCACTGAGCTGACCCAGAGCTGGCAGGAAAGCTGGCTCAACACCTCCAAATTTTTGTTGCTTGCCATCTCTGAGGCTGCTCTGTCCTGTTGAAAAGCTCTTTCTCCTCAAAGCTTTGCTACCCTGACACACAACTCCCAGCCTCAACACTTACATTCCTACAATCCTGAATAAGTGAAACCTGCCATGGAGCCACTTCTATATACGTTTATATGAGAAGCCAGGAGAGAGTCATAAAAACAACCACCCCAAAGCAACAAAAAACCCAACCCCGACTTTGTGGGAGTCCCCAGCCTGGCAAGACTAAATACTTGAACCTTAACAGGTTACAGCTTTCCCTAAGAGATGCAACTGTACTTGCTTCTGCTTGGCCAAGAACCTACTAACAAATAATCCCAGCTGAGACATACCTGTGAAGTTTGATTCTAGAGTCACAGAGCAAAAAGGCTGCTCTTCAGACCTGCTGGCTTCCTGCAGCATCCCATCTTTGTCTGCTGACTTTCCTTGCTGGGAAATCCATAGGTGACTTCATGAACCACACTATCTTCAGTTAATAATGACCACATTATACAATACCAGCTTGATTTGGCTTGTTAATTCTCCCCACCTCCCTTTGAGATTTGTGGCTGTGCTGTTGCAGATTAAATGTGCAGATGGGGCCTTTTCATACACCCAGCTTCCTGAAAATATATATTCTTAGGGAGCTTTCAATGGTGGATTCAACAAGACAGGAAATTAAGGCCCCATCTCCCAAACATGACAAGATCAGATTTAATAAATAAACTCACAGTGTTCACAAACAAAAGAGCTACACACACTAAGCAACCCCAGATGGTGCCAGTTGGGAAAGCTCAAACCAGTCCATTCATTTTATTCATTTTAACACTGAGGCTCTTCACCATCTCAAGGGTGTGGATTTGGACTTAACCCAGGAGTCCCATTAAAGATCCTGAGCAATGGTATGGGAGCTGATCTGGGTATAAAACTGCCCTGGGACACTCCTGATGCATCCACTGGAGCTGCTGGTGACACCAAGCTGAGTGGTGTGGTTGACACCCTAGAAGGAAAGGAAGCCATCCAGAGGGATCTTGACAGGCTGGAGAGATGGGCCTGGGTGAACCTAATGAGGTTCAACACTGCCAAGTGTCAGGTGTTGCACTTGGGCCGGAAGAATCCCAGACATAGATACAGACTGGGAGAGGAGCTCCTTGAGAGTAGCCCTGCTGAGAAGGACTTGGGGATTCTGGTGGATGAGGAACTTAACATGAGCCAGCAGTGTGCTCTTGCAGCTCGCAAGGCCAATGGTATCCTGGGCTCCATTAGAAGAGGGGTGGCCAGCAGGGACAGGGAGGGGATTGTCCCTCTCTACTCTGCCCTCATGAGGCCCCATCTGGAGTCCTGTGTCCAGAGCTGGGGCCCCAGTACAAGAAAGATGTGGGACTGTTGGAGAGGGGTCAGAGGAGGGCCACAAAGATGATTAGAGGGCTGGAACACCTGCCCTATGAAGAGAGGCTGAGGGAGCTGGGCTGGTTCAGCCTGGAGAAGAGAAGGCTGCAGGGGGACCTCATTGCAGCCTTCCTGTCCCTGAAGGGAGCAGAGACACAGGAGGCAAATCAACTTTTTAAAAGGATAGACAATGACAGGACAAGGAGGAATGGATTAAAACTAAAGGAAGGAAGGTTTAGATTGGATATTAGGGGGAAACTTTTTACAGAAAGAGTGGTGAGGTGCTGGAACAGGCTGCCCAGAGATGTAGTGGATGCCCCATCCCTGGAAGTGTTCAAGGCCAGGTTGCATGGGGTCCTGGGCAACCTAGTGTAGATCCAGGCCTGAGGTTGGTGGCCCTGCCTGTGGCAGGGGGGTTGGAGCTTTGTGATCCTTGGGGTCCCTTCCAACTCATACCATTCTATGATTCTATGATGCTGAAGCCTCTCTCCTCTTTTCTGGAGCCACAAAACCACTCTAAACAACATTTTCTCTGATGGGAAACAGAAGACCTTGGTGGACATACTCTCTAGGCAACGTCCAGGGGAAAGACAAAAGCCATCCCTTTCATTTAATATATTCTTGTAAATATTTCCCACCTCTTTCCCTCTGCGATGGGGATCAGCAGAAAGACACCTGAGGATCATCAGGAAATCAGGCAGGTAGAACACGTAGTCTCCTTTTCCACTAATGAGCCCATTAATTTGTGCTCTAAGTGAAGCCTGGCTGGTCAATGAGAAGAGAGACAGAAGTCTTTGATAGAGTGTGCAAAGCTGGATCGCCCAGAGGTCACTCACATGGGTTTACTTTGAAATACCTTATGCAGCTGGGACAATCACTTCCTTTTCCTGTGCAAGATGCACTACAGCAGCAGGTTGCACGCTCTGGTAGCAGTAATATGAGGTTCTGGACTGCTGAAAAAGCCGAAACCAACCAACAAAACAAAAAACCCAAGGTCACACCACTCTCTGCTCACTGAAAACCCCTGGGTGTAGCACTCTGGGCTCTTACTTAGCTAACACAGTCTTGTTCTGGAGCTCCATATTCACTCTTTCTCCAAACTGAACAGAAATGCCACAATAATTCTTCCAAGGAAAAGAAAACCCAAATACTTAGTGACAAGAAAAGCCCTTTCCTCACTGTCCAGTATGACCTCACAAGTGTCTGCCATGAAGGACACTGTAGGCTCTACGTTGGGCTCCCAAGAGCAAAACTGAATATGACTAAAGACCACAGCAAGAATCCTTGCTTTTAAATCCCTGCATTTTTCCTTCCCCTAAGTGGCAGAAAGGGCAAAAACTCAATTCACCAGAAGTTTGAAGTTTTCCCCTCATGAAAAAGCAAGATAGAGCCTTAGGTTCACACATGAAAGAACCTGCCTGATTATCTCTCTTCTTTTCAAGGTGCTTTTATAGTGTCTTCAATTTTTAAAGTTAGCCCATTACACCAAAAATCATTCACAGCTGAGCCTAGAAGTAAAACATCCCGTTTCTTTGCCAAGTTTAATACTACAAGAATCTAAGAAATACCACTATCATAACACAGGACCACTGCCAAGCTACAAGAAGGTCACAGAAGTGAACTTTATTGACTGAAAAGCTGAAGAAAAGGTCAAACGGTCACAGAGTCACATCCCTACAGATTCAGTTCGTGTGTGTGAGTATGGCAGGGTGAGGGTGGGAGCTATAGTGAAATGTTATATAAATGTTGTTGGAGATGCTGGCTTAATGTGCTGGTTATATCTCTGGAAAGTGTGGTATTAACAGGATTTATCTGTCAAAATCTGGAGATTTGGGGTTAAAAAAAAAGCAGCAAATGTTGGTACTGGGTGTTCATCTGCTTCATTTATCATGGATTGCTGAAAGCAGTAAAGGTCAGATCACTACTTCTACAGAAAACTCCTTACAAGTGGATAAACTTTGGCCACGGGAAGGAAAGCAAAGGTCAGATCAATAATGCTATGTAATCTCTCAGAGCCAGCCAACACTCATCATTTGGAAGCCTGCAAAGATCCCTTTGTTGCTGGGCAGTTTTGGGCATACCAGGGGGTACCAGCCATGCAAAGGAAAACCAGCTGTTCCAGCCTCTGTGCTGGGCACTCTGGTGTGGGAGGGAGCCACAGGCTGGGGCAATTTTAAGCAAATAGTTCTCCATCAGACTCTTTTGTAACACATTGCAAAGTTTACCACAAAAAATCTAAACCATGAGCTATGGGCTGAAGCCTAGAAGTATCAAGTGGCTCTCATAGGCAAAGGTTTTCTCTGGCTGGGTGAGCACTGCCTTGCTGGGCAGAATATTTTTATAGGCAAAGGAAGCCAACACCCAAAATGCAAAAGCACCACTGTGACCCCAAAAAGCTGCAATCCCAGCCCAAGAAACTTTTTAAGCCTCACTAGCAACTTTTCTCACTGAGGAAAGGAGTGGGGAGATGCCTCCAGCCCAGCAGCATCTCCTGAGCAGCCAGGAATGACCAAAAAGCCAAAGTTCTCTTAGGATGCTCCCTTACGAGGGGACTTTTGGTTCCTTAAGAGGTGCATAAGAATCACTGTGAATCCTCTATGAGCACAGCCAAGCTCATCCCTGCACCAAAAGAAGCCAACCACAACTGGGATGAAATATTTTTCTGAATTTGCTTAATGATTAAATACTGTTTTAAGAGCAAACTACCAAATGAAAAACCTTGGTCTCATCAGTCAAGGTTCCAGTCCAAGTTGGTACAGCTTCTTTATCATTTATCACTGCCACATGAAGAGCTATCCAAACATTTAAACCTCTGTTGCAAACATTATACCCAAATGTTCTCCTGTTGGATGTTTGGGTGAAAAAAGAAGGTATTTTTCAAGGAGGTTTTCTTGCCTACTCAAGAAACCCAAACCCCCTAACAAAAAAAGAGGTTTCACTCAGACTAATCCCCATACAACAGGATAACCAGAACTACTACTTGTTGCAATGCTACTTGATACCAGGAAACGCTTGTGCATTGGATTGACCACTGGGAAAGGGCTACCAGGAGGAGGAAGCACATTGTTACAAGCACAGAGAACTTCATTAGCACTAAATTTAGAACAGAGGCAGTAAAAGCTATCGAGAAAGTAAATGGATTTCTATTTAAACCTTATGTTTTCCCTTTTTAATTTCACTGGACAGGGAAGCAGCACAGTACATTTAATCAATACTTATTGTATCTGCAGTAGAGTCATTACTTTTCTTTCCATCATGCATTAGGATGTTGCACATTTTCAAGTCTTGGATACCAGTAGTGTGGGCTTTGCAAGACCCCCTGGAGCAATTGGGGACAGTGCGGATGGAGGAGCTTTGTTCTGGGCCCCATTCTTCTCATGGGTAGAACAAGATTTTCTACTATTATCCCATCAGATCCTTTTAGTTAAATATTACAAGGTTTGAAAACATATTTAAAGCACATTTGAGAGCGTTGCCTGGCTAGACTCCAGAGGCTGACACAGGCTGCTCTTCCTTACACCAAAGCACCAAGCCACCTGCTCATAGAGGTTTCACAGAATGGATTTCTAAGGACATAAAGTGGTTTTGGCTGCTTAGTCTCATTTGCTGTTTGCCATAGCACAGAGAATTCCCCCTACCTGTTCCAGCACTGAAGAACACAAGCCCTGGATGAGCAAAGATACCTCTGGTAGCTACCAAACCTTAATGTGGGGACTTTAAGAGAGGACCCAACACACCCATCAGCAAACAGCTCTGTTCGCAGATTATCCTTAGGGCTGTCATTATTTCAGCCTCATTTTCTACTTGCATTCATCTCTTCCTGGCAGCTGAGATGTAAGGGCTGTCCAGGCGAGCCTGAGCTGATTGATGCTCAGGGGGAAGGCAGTGCAGAAAGCAGAGGGAGGTGAGATGGGTTCCTGTAGCCTGGAAAGGCGATGTGCTACAGCTTCTGCTCCCAGGTGAAGTTTCATAGAATCACAGAATGTGTAAGGTTGGAAGGGACCTTTAGAGATCATCTAGTCCAACCCCCCTGCAGTGAACAGGGACATCTTCACTAGATCAGGTTGCTCAGAGCCCCATGAAGCCTGACCTTGAATGTCTCCAGGGACCCCAGGGATGGGGTGTCCACTACTTCTCTGGGCAACCTGTGCCAGTGATCCACCACCCTCATATTGAAGAGCTTTTTCCTAATATCCAACCTAAACCTCCCCCTAAAGGAGCCTAGTGGCATCAAGCATAGGCATAGCTCTCCTTCATCTAGGACAGCTGCAAGGGCTACAGGCTTGTCTCTGTGAAGAAAGCTGGATGGCTTTTGGGGAAGAAAAACCCCCATAGCCTAAAGCCACACAAAAAACTCCCATCACCCCATACCTAAAACCCCTAATGTAAAAAAAAAAACCCCAACCAAACCAAACCACAAAACACAGTAAAGGTGGAAGAAGTGGTGAGCAGAAGGCATGCCCTCTGCTACATGCAACAACCCTGGTGAGGAGCAGCCCTAGGACAGGATTCAGGAGGAAACTCCAAACTGTAAGAACGTAAACTATGGTGGCAGCTAATTAGCAGCTGAGCACGATGCTGCTGGTCTTACTAAAGGATCAAAGCGGAGAATCTTTGGGGGGGAGTTTTTTCCAGAGAGAGTGGTGAGGGGCTGGAATGGGCTGCCCAGAGAGGGGGTGGGTGCCCCATCCCTGGGGGTGTTCAAGGCCAGGTTGGCTGGGGCCCTGGGCAACCTCGTGTAGCTCCAGGCCTGGAGGTTTGTGGCCCTGCCTGTGGCAGGGGGTTGGAGCTCTGTGATCCTTGGGGTCCCTTCCAACCCAGACCAGTCTGTGATTCTATGATCTAAGCTTAAATTACCACACAGACTTTGGACTCCACCTCAAGCAACGATTTATCCCTTTAGTCCTTTCTGCACTGACCAGATAAGTTTTGCCCAGGTTCTTTGAGAAGTGAGGGGAGTGACTCATAGCACGGGCTGATATGTCTCCTCACTCGTTATCCCCACAACAACAGGTTTTACCACTACTCCTTTCAAACCTTTACCACTACTCCCTTCAAACCTTTACCACATATAGCTTGCCTGAAAAGAAAGACCAACTTTGCCAGTCCATTAGCTCAGCAACGTACAGCCTAATCCTCAAAGCCTTGCACAAAACAAGCCCGTGAAGGCATCAAGTTGCAAAGACTCTCCTCTTCAGAACTGTAATCTTCAATCTAAACAGCATTACTGCCTCAAAAAATGATGCTGCTCCTCTGCTATCCAGCGACCCACTCCCCAAAGCTATTAATACAGGCTTTTCAGTGCGAGGTAAAAGCCCAGTGCCTCACAATATTGCTGACCCATTTCATTAAAGAGTGGTTTAATAAACAGTAATGGGAAGAGGGAAGGCACTCAGAGCTGCTCTGCAAGTTATGAGACTGGTAAGCAAAAAATAGCCCCGTGAAGCGTTTATCCCTTCATCTCCCAAATAATTAGAAATACATGAGATCGCGTTACGCCTTTTAAATAGGCTGTGGGAATACAATTCAGTGACAATAGTTTATCATGGTAAGTCAGCTCCATAGGGTTACAGTATGCCAAGTCTAAATGGGAACCATTTGTTTCCCTTCTGCATTGCAGCAGAAGCCGGCGTGCTTTTTATGGGAGCATCATTGACAGTCTCCAACTGTTATCTTTTTAAATTAAACGCTGTGCCTACCGAGTTAATAGGCGTGCAGTCAGTGAGGTTCCTCTCGAAGTTCCTGGAGAGGCTCACACAATACTTTGTAGTAACAGATAATAAAATTTGACAAAGCATTCTGTAATTACTGCTCCTCTTTATAGAATATCACTGATACGAGCGCTGTGCCACGCTTGTAACGAACGACATCAGTGAGAGCCCGCTGCTTCCCTCAACTGAAGGCACACAAAAGTAGCCCAGTTGAGGCATGTAAGTGGGTTGGTTGAAAAGCCAAGAGGCTTTAGTATTCATGTGAGTATGAAGAATGAAGCTGGCTTTGTAGGTGGCCCTACGAGTCCTTATTTACCCCCTGTTAATATTGATTTCTGTAATGTGCTCTGCAGTGGTCTTTTCTTGGGACCCCTTGGGAGCAGAAGGTAAGGCAATACAGAATCACAAGGTTGGAAAAGACCTTTTAAGATCATCAAGTCCAACCATTCCCATCCTAAGTAAAACCATAACCCCAAGTATCCTTTCCCTGCTCAGAAAGGAACGTATTGTCTAGAGGGCATATGTCATTGTGATGCAACTCCGAGACTCGCACTCTTCCAGCTCGTGGGAGCTCTTGCTTTGGGAGAGAAGAAACCAGACGTGTCCGCTCTGACCTAAAAGACACCAGGATGGCTAACATGCTACAGGCACTATGTGCTGTTGCCTTTTACCCTCTAGTTCTCCCTTACTGCCAAAACTGTCACATATAGGGTGGCTGCAGAACCTATCCTCTGCCCAGATGTTTTCTAGCCAGATCTCATCACCTCTGCACTACCCTTACACTGCTGACCAGCCCCAGCACACCTGCAGCTCTGGATACACCAGGTTTCCCTCCTGGCTCCTCCCTTGCATCCTAAGCAGCATTCATCTGGTCCCGATAACAAGGAAGTCTTCAAACTCTAAAGGAGCTTTAAACAATCCGTTCAGTCCTACTAAATTAAACTGGCTATTACACTAGAATAGCTTTGCCACTGGACTGTAGCAGGTGAATAAATTTTCCCAGAGCAGGTGGGTTTTATTCCATCAACCCTTCTCCCTTCTCAATGATACTCTGTCCCTTGCATCGCCCCGACAGATTTTTGTATGCATAACTTTTTCCAGATGGCAGATTCAGTGCAGACAGTAATTTACATAATTTAAATCTGCTTACTAGCATAAATTATATCACAACACACCACAGGGTTTGTGGGGTTGGTTTTTTCCCCCCCTTTCAGCTCCCTGTGCTGCTCACACTGAGGTCTCGGCAGTGCCCGTGCATGATGATGGATCACGGGTGGCCCTGGGGAGCAGCGCTGGGATGTGGGCTCAGCGATTGAGCAGGGCATCTCTGCAGGTGGAAGAGCTGAATCAGAGAAAGATTCCTTTCACAGCCATAATTCATATCCAAACGTGCTCCAAACAGCAACATTGCCGTGTTAAAGTGAAGTCCATTAGCTGGGCAGCTGCTCTGCTGCGAGAAGGTCAAGGAGAGCTTCTGGTTACAGGTTTGGATTTTCTCACAAGGAAAAAACCACAAACTAGGTTGTGTTCCAAGCAGGATGAAATCAGTAAAGTACCCATCATTTTCTTCTTCCTCACCATCCCTACACAAAATCTGAATGGAGGCCTGTGACTAGCGGTGTTCCCCAGGGCTCAGTGTTGGGTCCAGTCCTGTTTAATATCTTCATCAACGACCTTGATGAGGGAATAGCATCCACCCTCAGCAAGTGCCGATGATACAAAGCTGGGAGGGGTGGCTGACACACAGGACACTGCGCTGCCATCCAGCGAGGCCTGGACAGGCTGGAGAGCTGGGCAGGGAGAAACCAGATGAGGTTTAATAAAAGCAAGTGGAGAGTCCTGCACCTGGGGAGGAATAACCGTCTGTATCAGTACAGGCTGGGGGATGACCTGCTGGAGAAGAGCTCTGTGGAGAAGGACCTGGGGGTCCTGGTTGATGACAGGTTGGCTATGAGCCAGCAGGGTGCCCTGGTAGGTAAGAGGGCCAATGGGATCCTGGGATGCATGAGGAAGAGTGTGGCCAGCAGGTCTAAGGAGGTGATCCTCCCTCTCTATTCTGCCCTGGTCAGGCCCCACCTGGAGTATTGTGTCCAGTTCTGGGCTCCCTGGGATAAAAAAGACAGGGATCTCCTGGAGAGAGTCCAGAGAAGGGCCACGAAGATGATTAAGGGCCTGGAACATCTCCCGTATGAGGAAAGGCTGAGTGAGCTGGGGCTGTTCAGCCTGGAGAAAAGACGACTGAGGGGGGACCTCATTAATGTTTATAAATATCTGAAGGATGTGATGCAGGGGGAATTGGCCAACCCCTTTTCA
The DNA here is from genome assembly GCA_020800305.1 of Porphyrio hochstetteri. NCBI lineage: Eukaryota > Metazoa > Chordata > Aves > Gruiformes > Rallidae > Porphyrio > Porphyrio hochstetteri. The sequence goes on from CM036914.1 coordinate 16,142,828, forward strand.
GTCATCTGTGGCGACAGGACAAGGGGCAATGGCTGTAAACTGGAGCACAGGAAGTTCCGCACCAACATGCGGAAGAACTTTTCCCCAGTGAGGGTGACAGAGCCCTGGGACAGGCTGCCCAGGGAGGTGGTGGAGTCTCCTTCTCTGGAGATATTCAAGACTCGTCTGGACGCCTATCTGTGCAATATGAGCTGGGAAGCTGCTTTGGCAGGGGGTTGGACCCAATGATTTCTCGAGGTCCCTTCCAACCCCTACAATTCTGTGTGATTCTGTGAAAGCACACATTCAGTTCTTTAGAGGAAACAGCTTTATTTTTTAGGTCAATTTGTTCCAAGAAATTTTTTTATATATATATATAGTCATAAAAACCTATTTATATCAGGTTTTGATTAGTACACTAGTCTTTATTTGGCAAACCATATTCCTTCAGCTCAAAATAAGCACTGAGAAAAAAAAAAATCTCAGGATATTCTGGAGATCATCCTGTTCCAGGTGGGGTTAGGAGGGGGAGCTCTACCAAGACCAATGCATTTGTTCAGACTTACACAACGCAGCTGTACGTACACATATGGGCACAGATGTGAAGATGGCCATGAGATCAGCAAATCAACATGACAAGAAAATCCTGGAGTCTTCCCATCCCTTCCCAAGCATCTCTGCCACACAATGCCCTCACAGAGCAGCTCAAAAGCAGAATAAATAAAAACTGGAGCTGAATTTTGTCAAACAATAAAGAGGACCGGCTCTGAGAAATCCCACTTGCTGACTCTCCAAGAAATTGTGGACAAAGGCAACACAATTATTCCTACTGAGCCTAAAACAAGCAGAAAGAACGAACTAAACAAGGAATTTAAGATTTTCAGTTAGAGCAACTTGAACCACAAAAAAGTGAGATTAAACCAATGCAGAGCATTGCTCTCTTCACTTCAGTCTGCTTTCCTTAAACCATAGGTAGGTAAGAGTGGGAAACGTTTGCCAGTAGCAGAGGGAAATCTGCTCATAAAAAAACACAAATATCCAGTTTTCTACTGGTTTTAGGAGGGAAGACTTCCATGTCACATAGCAGTCCCTACAGATATATATATATATATAAAAACTTATCTTATTTGCAAACTGACACAGAAAATACTAAGAGCACCCAGTTGCAAGAGCAAGGACAGAAAGTTATAGTGACCACCAAAATCTGTCAGGTGAAATGGTTTTTTGGCCAACCTGTGCCAATGAGATCCAAAGGAGACTGCAACTAGCAGAGGTATCATTTTCACACCTGCCTAGAAGTCTGGAATGAGTGAAATGCTGTTCAAACTTACATATAAAGCACAAAAAATGATATCACACGAAATGTCAGCATTTAAGTTGCCAGAATTAAAGTAGCCTAAACCAAATCACTCATCCTGTTTGTGCATCCTGGGTACTTTTTTCTAACTACAAAACCCAAGTCTACCCCACCTCTATTCTATTCCATAGGATGGAGTCGACCAAAGCTAAACCTATTCCACAAGAAGCTGGTTTATTCTATAAATAATATTCTGTTTTATACAGCTTTCTTGCTTGCTTCTCCTTTTTTTGGTGAGGTTCAAACCACCACTTTTCTTTATGGTCTTTCCTATATGCTCATCGCAATATTGGGGCGTTTCATTGTCCAGTCTGAGGAAGACAGAGAAGCAATTTTCATTTATTGGAGTGAATAAGAAGCACAGAGAGACCAAGAGCGAAGCTTTCCCTTTGTTTTGGGTACAGTCTGGAGTGAGGAGCAAGCGAGGAGAACTAGAGGATATGCTTACAGATTTCAGATGACTGTGACTGCTCAGACTGTTAGGTCACTAGCTGAACATCGAGAAGGGGAAAGATCAGAAGGATCTCTGAAACATGACCTGAGTGACCCATACCCAAAAGCTGTCATTGAGATGAGCTCTGAAGAGAAGATTCACACACACACTCCCCCCCACCATAGCATTCACATCCATTAGCTACGATGATGCTCTTCATCTACCTGCACTCCCTTGTCTCACCCACACACTTCCCAAAATCCAGAACAAGTGACATAGGGCTCGGCCAGCCGTAAGTTCCTGCATGCTACAGCCCTGCTTTATCTCCAGGATGGACTTCTTCATATTCTGCCTCTCCAGCCACCAGAAGCCAGGCTGAGATCAGGGCAATCGCCTCTTTATAATTCAAAGCCACACACTGATCAGGAACGTGTGTCTGCATGGCCAGTTGGGATGTGATCACTCAAAACAGAAGCCTACAGCCAAATATGAAGTTATTCACCTTCTAAAGAGCTCTGGTTTATACTGAACATAAGTTTCTGTCCCAAAATATACCCAGTAGCAACTGAAACATGAAAGCACTCAAAACAGAAATGTGCTGGCAAACATGAAATGCAAATGTGTTCATCTTCCAGAGAGCCCCACTATGTGCAGAACATAAGTCTGAATCCCAAAATAATACCCAGTACCAACTAAAACACACACGTTTCCCCACATCTTGTCTTCCTTCCATCAATTTAGCAGCACAATGAAGCAATTTCCATCGTTAACATATGCACCGTATTAAGGCTAGCCAAGATTTAACATTCTTTTGTTAATTTGGCAGAGGGGAAAGACACAATAGAAGAGAGCCCTACAATTTGCAGCCATCTGTGATACTGAAAACAGTAATAAACTTGAAAAGTGCTGTTATTATACGTGTTATCACTCCTAGCAAGCCAATGTCTTCAAACATTTATGCCTTAGATATCTAAATTAATGCCTCTTAATTTCTGTACTGAGAAAGTGTTGCATACTTCTCTTCCCATTATATGGCCATTAATCTTGCCCACTGGTTTGAGCTGCCCTGGTACAATACAATTTACACTGTCAGAGATCACTGGATAAGTTATACTCTATTAACAAATGTAAGATGCTCAATTTCTTAACACTGTTATTTTTAGGGTTGTGACAGCCACCACTAGCACACGGTGTCTTAGGCCACTTCATCTTCATGCAGAGAAGAACACCTCCCAGTCAGACAGGGCGCATCCACCACCAAACTCGTTGCTTTGCTTGTGAAGCCAACATGAGGTTCCCCAACAGACAGTTAAAACCAATATTTTTAAATTAAAATTTTACGTAAGAATATGCATAGGCTTCTCCTAGTGACAGGCCCCTGTGTAATTGTTTCCCCCACCCCTGCTTGAATATGTTTGCTGCCCTGATGATGAATATCCCATCCGCCTTCTGCCAGGAAAAAATTACACAGGCTTCTCAGCATGAGAGCGCCGTGGGTCACATCTATCATCCTCAGGCCTCTGTTTTACTTTTAATTACAACACTTCACTCAGGAACGTTGCTTCAAATCATAAACCTAAGGAGAAAGTAGCTTTTAATTTGCAGAACAGCCATTAAATTCTCTGCTTCAGTGACATTAATTTGCTGGTGCTCTTTGTACTAAGGAAGAGATGATGTTACCTTCCTTTCAGACCCCAGGAAAAGGTAAGTCACAATCACTTTAAAATTAGTTGAGGTGTTTTGTCCACGTTTCCCATGGTACCACATTTAACTAAGGCCTCCACTGTGAGCCACTTTCAATTAGCAGCAATGTTTGTAAGTGGATAATTTCATAGAATCAAAGACTGGCCTGGGTTGGAAGGGACCCCAAGGATCACAGGGCTCCAACCCCCTGACACAGGCAGGGCCACCAACCTCCAGGCCTGGAGCTACACAAGGTTGCCCAGGGCCCCAGCCAACCTGGCCTTGAACACCCCCAGGCATGGGGCACCCACCCCCTCTCTGGGCAGCCTGTCCCAGCCCCTCACCACTCTCTCTGCAAAGAACTTCCCCCTAATATCTCATCTAACCCTTCCCTCCTCCAGCTTCACCCCATCCCCCTTGTCCTGCCAGTCTCTGCCCTTTAACAAGCTGATTCCCCTCCTGTTTCTCTGCTCCCTTCAGGGACTGGAAGGCTGCAATGAGGTCCCCCCACAGCCTTCTCTTCTCCAGGCTGAACCAGCCCAGCTCCCTCAGCCTCTCTTGATAGGGGAGGTGCTCCAGCACTCTAATTATCTCCATGGCTCCTCTGAACCCTCTCCAACAGTTCCACATCTTTCTTGTATTGCACAGGACTCCAGCTGGGGCCTCCCAAGGGCAGAGCAGAGAGGGACAATCCCCTCCCTGTCTCTGCTGCCACCCCTCTTCTGATGGAGCCCAGGGTCCCATTGGGCTTCCAAGCTGCAAGAGCACACTGCTGGCTCATGTGAATTTTCTCATCTTAATTTAAGAACAATCAATCATCTTGCCTGGGACACACATTTTGGTTTTAACACTCCTGTTTAATTTTACCCAGTTAGTCTCCTTATTTTTGTGCATAAGCAGATTCCATTTTCAGAAGACCAGTGGGACAAGGAGTTTGACACAGCCTAACAGGTTGCCAAAACACTTACCAAAAAACAGGCCCGAGAGAGGTTCACACACACAGACACCCCTGGATGTTCTACCGCCAGCGTTTCCAGCCACCTTTTGCTCCTTTTCCTTTGCTAGTGAACATTTTCCGCCGTGATTTGGAAGCAATTGTGTCCCTGCCCATGTCTCAGATCAATAACCACTGCATTGCTGCTTGATGGAAAATGCCCTCTCCATCACTGCTGGCTTTATTGGGTTGCCACTTATGTTTCCCATCGAAAGAAGAGAGGGGTTAGTAGCTCAAAATGCTTTGGGGAGAGGAACAATGAAAAGATGGACTATCTAAATATGCTACCTTAAAATTTAGGCACCTAAAGTTCTAACTTAGAAAAAAGGAATGCTATACTTTGTGGCTTCTTCCTAGGATGTTATAGCCTCAAGGACCTTTTGCTGTGGATTTAAAATAAAACATTAATAAAACAACCAACCACCCTGCAATCATTACAGTGGTGCCCAAAGGCAGCCACCCTCCCTCTTCAAAACAGAGTCTTGAAGACATCGCTTTCCCAGGCCAGCAATTTTCATCCAAGGCAAGAGAATAAAGGTAAACAGGCCAAAGGACTAGAAGAAAGTTCCACTGCTCTCTCCCCAGCAAAGTGTGATGAAGGAGGTGAGGAGAGGACAGAAGTAACCGACACATGATGGGCTGTCTGAAAACCTTCCCCAGCTCCAAAAGGTGCCTGCTGGCTCCAGAGGGATGAGCTACAGGGAAGATCCATTGCTCACCCAGCCAGGTTTTCCTGTCCATCACACCACGCCAGCATCCAAAGTAACACAGAAGACAATTATTTTTAATATTTAACATATTCTGATTACGTTTTTAAAATCCCCCAAAGAACTTAAAGGGCAAAATTCCCCTCAGTCTACAAACCCAGTAAGACTTTCACATCTGAGAGACAAGCCTAGCTATACGAAGCGCCTTCTACCTCTTCTTGGTATGAAAACAGGTAGGACATGCCAAACCGGCCTCATGTTGATGTATATCTCTCAGAAACTGAGAAGATAACTCAGCTGGTGTGTGATTTAGGATGATTTTTGTAGTAAATCTGGAATCCTTAGATCAAGAAAAACCCACACTTTTTTTTTGGTGATGCTAAGATCATTCCCAGTTTTATTTTAAATACACAGATGGGAAATTTAAATGCTCTCAGCATTTGTCTCAGCCCATTCCTGGCAAGGTTTACAGAAACATCAGCATTGCTATTGAGGAGAATGTTACTTTTAATGAGAACAGAGAGATAAAGCCTTTGGTCATTTGAGTTTGGAGTGTTATTTTTTCCTTCACATGGTGAAGAGACAGTGATACTCAACACACCTCGTGTATCACATGGATGTAGAAGAAATTCCGATGAGCAGCAACAACACGTGTCTCCTAGGTGAAGCAAACAGCTCTAGCAAGCAAAGCATTTGAGTTCAGTGCAGGTACCACAGGGCCAGCAACATTAAGGGGTTGGAATGCTTCGCTTTATACAGTGAGAACCAGCAAGAGTGGCCTCATTCAGAGGGAGAAGGGAACAGCAGGGGAGATGCTTCCTGAGGTAGGAAATAGTATTGCTCTGCCACTTGTATTTCCATATAAATCAAGTCGCCCACCTAGGAGCACTGCTGGCACCAAATTACCTTTGTGCAACAAGCCTTTGCTAAAAGAAAATAAATTCCTTGAAGATATGCCCAAAACCCAGTCACCTTTAACCAGAATGGAGACTGTTTGCCATGGAGCATAAATGGAGAGTCACCTAAAAACAACTCTCACCCAGCAACCGTGTATTTCTACGGGTGCTGCAGAGATCTTCTTCAAAGCTTGCCTAAGGAAGCACTCTTTTATTCAGTAATGAGCACATAAAACACTTTAAATACTTTAAAAAACAGGTCAAATGAAGCTGTTTAAAGTATTAACAGGAACCTCCTCTGAAGCACCCATGTGTTTCTGAAAGCAGCTGGTTTTTACTGTGGATCTTTAAATAAACCAGTTTCGACAAATATTGTTCAACTGCAGGTTTTTTTAGTAAATAATGTTCTGAAACAGGGACAAAGTGGCAGTAGTTGAGCTATAGAATCATAGAATGGCATGGGTTGGAAGGGACCCCAAGGATCATAGAGCCCCAAACCCCCCTGCCACAGGCAGGGCCACCAACCTCCAGGCCTGGAGCTACACAAGGTTGCCCAGGGCCCCATCTAACCTGGCCTTGAACACCCCCAGGGATGGGGCACCCACCCCCTCTCTGGGCAGCCCTTTCCAGGACCTCACCACTCTATAGATGGTGTGTAAATGAATTCCCTGCTTGAACATCAGGACTCATATCTGCAGCATTCAGGAATAAAATGAAGAGACCTTTCACAGCCTGAAGAGAACTTCCCAGAGCTCCATAGTGTTACTTTTATTATTGATACAGGAAGGCAGATGAGCAGCAAGGGCCCAAGATTTGCAGATACTAATATTCCATCAGACCTAACCGAAGACCATAAGGAACACTGAAACTTGGTGAACTTGAGAGCAGATTAAACAACCATCAGCAAGCAAAACACAGCAGGCACTGAAGGTTATCATCAGATTTACATGCAAATCTAGTGGCAACGTTGCTACAGGTGGAATATTAGACCCAGGTGCCTTCACTGAGAAGCAACAGCCTGTAGACAAGTCACCAAACCAGCCAGGCTATGGAGAATTTTCTCATCCCCAGAGGAAGTGTTGGAGCTTCTCCCACCAAAAAGGGGGTGGAAAGGAGCAGTACCCATAAACTGTCTGGCACATTACAGCTCAGCAACTTTCAAGGCTGAATGCTGGCATTCATTATGGCTTAAAATTGCACCAAGGGAGATTTAGGTTGGATATCAGGAAGAATTTCTGTACTGAAAGGGCTGTCAGGCACTGGGACAGGCTGCCCAGGGAGGTGGTGGAGTCACCATCCCTGGAGGAATTTAAAAGGCATGTGGATGTTGTGCTGGAGGACATGGTCTAGAGGTGGACTAGTCAGGGTTAGGCTATGGTTTGACTTGATCTAAAGGATCTCTTCCAACCCAGGTGATTCTATGATTAGAAATTAAGTGGCAAATTCAGATAACACCAAAGATATCCCACCCAACGGGTCCTGAGTTTAGGAGCTCCTCATCAGGAGAAGATACAACTCAGCAGTACACCAAAGGCTAGACAGGCCTAGAAGCACAGGGAGAAAGGCTAGAGTGATGCGTACAGTACCACAGAAGGATGCAAGCCCACCTAAGGCTCTGGACTGTGAGGTGGATGATTGCACCCAAACAGATGTCGCCTGCCCTGGCCACCACCGCTTGGGATCCAGGGCATTTCTGCATGATGACCTGCAGCATCCCAAGCCTGCAGCTTCAGGAAAAGAGAGCTTTTTAGAAAAAAAATAAGGGGAAATAAGAACAGAAAGTTGTATTTATATTTTTCTCCTCCTTCTGACTGCACATCACCCATAATGGCTGGTAAATCTAGATGGCCAGGCAATGCAACAAGAGTTAAAATTAGGCAATGCAGCAATAATTAAAATAAGCCTACAATCTATTACATTTTATACAAAGGACAAGGAATTCTTGTCCTCAAACACCTCATGAAAGGCTTGAAATGGGAAGGAGATAGAAAGTAAAATTCAAAGCTTTGATGTCAGTTTTCCCTCTATTTTTATCTTTCTCCTCCCTTTTTACTTCTTTCTTTCCTTAAATAATTTTGAGGTAATACCTGAGACAAGACAAAATCTCTCAAAACAGGATTTATAACAATATAATTCCATGTTTTAAAAAAAAATTAATAATGTTTTTCAAATGGCAGTGTGTGGCATTTACTGTTAGCTTGCAAATTACTGGAACTGGATCAGATTTGTGAAAGATACTTAAAACACCCAGTAGGTTATCATCCAGAATCCATAAAACCACCAAATGTCATGAAACTCAATTTAAAATAAATAAATAACAACTGACTCTGAACAGCTGGAAATATCAGTGTGTTATTTGCCTTTGGGTTTCTGAGCCTTCGGGCTTCATGATGGGAAGCTGCCCTCTGCAAACACAGAAGGGCCAAAGATGGATTTCTCATGAAAAAACACAAAGCAAGAAAACTGCTGCAAAACATGGAGCTGAAAACAAGCAGCGAGATCTTCTCAATGCTGAGGCATCAACAAGCTCCCACCCAACCCTGCCAGTGCAAAAATCCCTGTGATTTGGCGAAGTGCTGGTTTAGCCAATCTCCCTTTCCCAGGTTTTGCTCTTTCAGGACTTTTTTTGGATGGTATAAAGCTACACTGAAACCTGCCTTTGGGGTTCACGCTAGAGACTGGGCTCCCTGCTATAAAAAAGACAGGGATCTCCTGGAGAGAGTCCAGAGGAGGCTACAAAGGAGATGAAGGGCCTGGAGCATCTCCCCTGTGAGGAAAGGCTGAGTGAGCTGGGGCTGCTCAGCCTGGAGAAAAGAAGCCTGAGAGGGGATCTGATCAATGGGTATCAATATCTGAAGGGTGGGACACAGGGGGAAATGGCCAGCCTCTTCTCACTGTCTGTGGGGACAGGACAAGGGGCGATGGCCTCAAGTTGGAGCACAGGGAGTTCCACACCAATCTGGGGAAGAACTTCTTCCCAGTGAGGGTGAGGGAGCCCTGGGACAGGCTGCCCAGGGGGGTGTGGAGTCTCCTTCTCTGCAGAGATTCCAGCCCCGTCTGGACACCGGCCTGTGCGAGCTGTCCTAGGGACTCTGCTCCGGCAGGGGGTTGGACCCGATGGGCTCTGGAGGTCCCTTCCAACCCCTACAGCAATGTGAGTCTGTGACTCGGAGACCATGTGCTGGCTTGAGAAACCAGAGCTGAGGTCACTATGACATTCCAAAGCTGCTTTGCTTGTACTGAGTAGAGGAGTTTGGTTAATAAAGGATGTGGAAGTATCACGGGGAACAAAGGGATAAATTAAGAATTTTGTGTCTGGCTTTAAAATATCATGAAAGTACTCAGAAACAAGACCAAATTTCTACTGCCTTGCCAGAGTAAGATATAAACTTCTGGGAACATAGAAAAGGAGAACAACCCCTTTACCCATCTTCTTACAAGAAAGGAAAAATAAAATAAAATTTTAAAAGGCAACAAAACCTCATCACACACAACCTAGAAGCCACTCTGCCTGTTCTCACATCATCACATCTTTTGGCCCAAGCCCCAAAGATTTTCATTCTATTGCTTTCCAAGAAGCTGACAGGAAGGATGGAGAGGAGCATCAAATCCAGAGCAGAGAGCAGCTCGCCCTCAGGAATGACTCTGGTAACTCTTGGAGCACTGACTGGATGCTCACTGCTGTGCCAGCCTTCTTAGTGAAATACCAAACGCATGAGGACTAGATTATTTCGAAGAAAGGTCATTCCTGCTCAGCCATTATTCAGCTACACTTAATTGCTCTTTAGGAAATAGGTTAACTAAATTGCATCGCTCAAAATGCCTTAGGAACGACTTTGCTTTCAGAGCTGTGCACTCTGTGTTCCTAGAGAGCCCAGGTATGTAATTTTTCAGGGGAGAAATGCCATTTGGTCGTTAGCTTTAAGTGATGCAATTTTCTCCCAAGGATAACACCGCTGACGTGCAGCATCTGACGTCTGGTGACCTTTGCAGCTGCAGCTTCATCCTGGAAAAGGATGTGAAAACAAAAAGGGAAAGAGAAGTCTTGCAGCTGATGACATCCACCATGACCCACTCCTGTCTGGAGCAGGTACCAGCAGGTCTGTGATGGGAATTGCCCACCAAGAACATCCTTGGTTGCCCTTCACTCTTTCACGGGTTGTGATGTCCTGCTGATCTCCACGTCCCTGGAGCTTGCATTCAAGACAATTTTTTCCTTGTGCTTTCAGAAGTGTAATTTATTTCCTGGTTTAAATATGAAAGCCTGCAATATCTTACATGACACAAGATGAGCTGTGGGAAGAGCTGCCCACATCACGTCATACCAGTAGAGATGGGTCAGCTTGGGAGCTAGCAAAAGCCATCCATCATCCTCCTGCAATGCCAGTGTCTGACTGGCACACAAGCATCAACACAGAAGTTGCTGCTTATTCAAAACTGCTCTCCCAAGAGTGAGAAATAAGACTTTTAAGGGTGTAAAAGGAAATACAAGTATGGTTGGCTTTGCTTTGTGCTCATGACTTACCTGTTTCTAACCAGACGTGCATTCACCTCATTAGGCCGTTTGTTGAGGTGTGGCCATTATTCCTGCTGCTTCCTGGCAAGGGACCTGTTGACAGGCAGCTAGAGTAATCACCAGCCATTTCTGCTGAAAGATTTCCAAACCTAATGTTTCTGGGCTTCTGCCCAGGATGGCAAAAGAAAGATCAGGCTCAGCTACCTCCGGTGCTGCAGGAATTGATGTGAGGGTACCTGCCAAGAGACAACCCAAGGCAGGAGACTTTAACGTGCCCCAACTTGTCTAATACTTATCAGGAATAAGCAAGATGTGGCACCAGAGTTAGGACTCGCTAACATGGGTGAATGTATGGCAGGATTTGTGGAAGGGAGGGGGAAAAGTCACTCCAAAAGGATTTTCCTCATTTCTGAGCAAAGTCGTGTCGGAAACTGTCATTTTTTCATATATTCTAGCATTGCATAAAGGTGTTTCTGGTTCCTTAAACAAAGCTAGCACAGAAGAACCTACAGGAAAGTCACTGGGTTTACTGAAAATTAAACGAAAAAGTACCAGTTTCTTCTAAACTGATTTACCTTTTCCTTAGGAGCTTCTGCAAACACTCCTATTGGACTAGGAACAGCTTATAATTTCTGTATTGAAAAGCTTCTGTCCTGAGCAGCTGCACCCAGACACACAGTCCTTGCCACTTACTTTCAAAGAAGTTGATTGTGAGCCTTTGGAAATAGATATTTATCCAGCAGGAAATAGATATTTGCTACCATACAGCTTATCCAGCAGGAATGCTGAAGCGTGGAAGGGCAGGGACTAATATTCTATGGAGGCCATTCCTTGAAGAAAATGATTAAAACTTACTATCAAGCTTTACAACAGCATACCCTATCACATCTCACTCAAACATCACTGTGGAGCAGTTTGCAAACAATATTCATTTACCCACAATTAAGCTGGCTGTGGGTAACCTCTGTGACTCTGCAGCGCTGCCCAATGTACCTTTAGCACAGGGAATTAAGAATTTTTTGCCCTGAAACTACAGAGGGAACAAAATCCCCAGTTTGTTTTGCCTCTTGTGGGCAGAGCTGACATCCATCCTCACACCAGCTGATGCCATTGAAAACATCCACCAAACTCCCGGACTCCAGAGCCAGGATGAGCAAACTGTGGAGAATGATGTGTGATGCAAGGTGAGAGGCACTGCTGGCACTCTAGATACGCACAGCACCACAGCTCAGAGCAGAACAGGGATGGATGGAACAAGAAGAGTGCAAAAGACACCATGATACTGCCACCATCCAAGTCCCTTGGCAGGAGGGTTGGGCACAGCCAAAACCCACCCGTGCGTGGGTGCAACCACCTTTCACCACCAGGAACTTTCCAGTCCCAGCTATGCCCATGCTAAACGGTTCAGTGGGACCACGGTCATGGTTCATGTCTGCACCCATCTCACCTACCTGGAACACAGTACCCTGTAAGAATATAAGAAGGTCTCTGTCTTCACCCATGGTTTGGGATTTGTTCACTGCAACAGCACCAGACAGGAATCGCAACATCTCCAGGTACCAAAATGCCACACAGCTTCTGGACAAAAAGGAAGGAGCTTTTTGCCCCTTCCCTTGCTAACCACTCTTGTCCCATCTGAACCTGAGCACAGCCCATCCCTGGTGGGTCTTACTCCATCAGGGAGGACCATCCCCAGTCCCACCTATGGCCAGCGGCCCTGTCAGCATCCCTTCACAAGGCCATAGCAGGTGGAAAGCTGGGACAAGAGCAGCATTCCCAGCATCAGCACACACTAACAGAATAACTTGCATGCTTTTGTACAGTTAAGGATAAAAGACTTCTTTTTTCCTTCTTTTTTTCGGGTTTGTGTTCAGGGGAAACTGCTTCACCTCAAATCTGGAGTTTGGCAAATATCTGTCCCCAAAGAAAATATTAGATCATGCTCTCCAGGAAGACAAACATTCCATGTGAACAACGTTACAAAGCACTGCCCATCCTCCCCCATAAACATCTGATCAAACACAGCCATTACGTTTGGAAGCACTCTCAGAGCCACGGTCAGGGACACACTACTGACACCCAACCAACAGAAACACATGAGCTACAGGGTCTGCAGAGGTAATTCAGCTTTAGGTCACAACCACACAATCCAGTCCAGGGAGGCTCAGAAGCTTGGCACAGACAGCATAGCTGTAACCTGCTTGCTCAGAGAAGTGGGTGCTGCCCAGCAGCATCTCAACAGACTTTCTCATCACCACCTCACCATAGCCTGGGGAGAAAGCCTGCCTTCCTGAGAGCCATGGGATGAAGCCAATAGCACAGCAGACCCATCTGGGACCCATGCAGGCACAGAGTGCCTGCAGAAGCAGCCATCTCTCTCCAGAGTCTGCCTGTTATTTCTCTATAGCAATTTATACATTTTCCCCCATGACATACTTTAATATTCCTTCATTTAAAGTGCAGATGGGAAAGGTAAACAACCACAGGAGACACCTCTCCAGCAAGCAGGCACAGCACTCACACCCCCAGCCCTTCCAAGAAGAGGAAAACACTCTCTTACCTGCTTTTCCCCACCACCACTCAAGTAAAAGGGTGAAACCAAAGGTAGAAGACAGCTCAAACATCTGGCAATGGAAAGGCAAACCTTCCCTCTCCCTTCTCCAGGAGACACTGGCTCTTACACAAAGACCCAGGCAAGAATCAAAGCAACACTCCCTCCCACCCCACCAGAAAAGAGAAGCTGGCACCTTGATAATTAACTTCCTACCCCCCAGCCAGCCAGGCTGGGGCTAATTACATGCATTTCAGGTGCAGCAATAAGAGTAATTACAGCAGAAAGCCCTGCAGCAGAAACCTCTCCTGATTTTAGCTTGATGCCGTGACATAGTATTCAACCCACTAAGACAAGAGTGCTTCATAAAAACCTCAGAATCTCTGCAAAAACCAACCTCCCCAGGGGGAAACATGCCCAGAGACCACCATCTTGTTCAGCCTGGAGAAGAGAAGGCTGCAGGGGGACCTCATTGCAGCCTTCCAGTCCCTGAAGGGAGCAGAGAAACAGGAGGGGAATCAGCTTGTTAAAGGGCAGAGACTGGCAGGACAAGGGGGATGGAGTGAAGCTGGAGGAGGGAAGGGTTAGATGAGATATTAGGGGGAAGTTCTTTCCAGAGAGAGTGGTGAGGGGCTGGAACAGGCTGCCCAGAGAGGGGGTGGGTGCCCCATCCCTGGGGGTGTTCAAGGCCAGGTTGGCTGGGGCCCTGGGCAACCTTGTGTAGCTCCAGGCCTGGAGGTTGGTGGCCCTGCCTATGGCAGGGAGGTTGGAGCTCTGTGATCCTTGGGGTCCCTTCCAACCCAGACCCGTCTATGATTCTAGGATCACGTTTCATTCCTTCTTGCTCCTCTGTTTTTTGCCTGGCTGGGAAGGGCAGATTGGGCACAGGAAGTTCAGCAGAACTTCTTGATGGTGGGAGTGGTGGATTCACGCTGCTCTGAATTGTACCGATGCCACAAAGTGTTCTTACAAGCACTTTTGGATAATTCCATAAAGCAACTGGCAACTGTGCTGTCACCCTTTTGAGAGGCAAAGGGCTCAGGAGCATTTAAGGAGCTTAGCTGTTTTCAGATATGTCAGTTAAAATTGGGCATGGTGGGCTGATTGCACCAATCTCCAAGTCCAGCTGGCTCACACAGAGCATCAGGTACAAATATTCTCAGTCCTGGGTGAGAATTATCAGAGAAGTTTCCCATGTTCTCCTGGTTTTATTGTCCTAATTTCTTGCCAGAAAGGTTGAACGGGTGTTGCTGATGTTGAAATGCACCTCAGCTGTGCTCTGCATTTAATAGCCCTGGTGAACACCTACATTTTATAAGTGTTTTAAACACTTATAATTTAATAGTCCTATTTAAACACCTCATTGAATTCTGAAAATAACTTCAAGTTTTACTACTAATTTCTTTTGCCACAGAATGATAATAGAGTTTATTGGGGTGGTTTTTTTCCTAAAGTGAATCTAGTTACCTGATCCAAGAGGTGCCGTATTCATTTGGGCACAGAGCTTGTCACAGCTCTTTTTCAGTGCTTAAGCAGTAAAATTTCATTGGGCTCCCTTTAGAGGTTCTTTGGCATACTATAAAAAGACCCTACAAGAGGGAAATTTTCCTACATTCAGCATAACCCTGCGTTTATAGTCTTATTCATTACTCTACCATGGTAAATAATTCCTTGCAATTCCCTGCCTTGAAAACTACAGAGTTTTGGAGCAGTGAGTGGTTTATGTTCCCAAATCTTTCCTATTTAGCCCTGTTATATGTATTTCACTTTTAGCATCTTCCCAGGAGCCAGCTCCTCCAAGACATCGTGACTGGCAGGACTGACTGCATATGCAGGGCATACTTACAGGCAATGCTCGGGGTCAAATGGCATCTCCAAAGGTAGCTGCATCCCCTTTGAAGCCTTTTGCCCCGAGGGGGTTTCTATATCCACCCACAGAATGCCTGGGAAATGCACCCAGCCATACAGGCTGGGAGCTTCTTTCCACTTTGTGTCCCAACAGCTCTGTCTGGATCGTTTAGTTCAATTTAATGTCCCACTTCAGTGCCTGTGTACAGACCATGTCTTGTCAGCCTGGCTCTGCCAGCACCCCTTTCTCACTGTTCACAGTTCTCCTAAGGACAAATTCAAGCCATGGCTATTTTCACTTCTCTGACGTACCTTTAAGTGAAGCATTGTCCAAGTTCAACCAGCTCCCATTCTGACAGAGATCATTGAATCACAGAATGGTTTTGGTTGGAAAAGATCTTCAAGATCATCGAGTCCAACCATCTGTCCAGCCCTACTCAGTCCAACACTAGACCATGTCACCAAGCACAACATCTACTATTCTTTTAAACCCCTCCAGGGATGGTAGCTCAACCACCTCCCTGAGCAGCCTGTGCCAATATCTGACAACCCTTTCAGTACAGAAACTTTTCCTAGTATCTGACCTAGAGATGTTGAAGAAGAGACTTGATCATTACTTTTACCTAGCAGATACTCTCCCAAACACTGCTGTTCCTCAAAATCACACTATACACTCTTCAAGGGATCCAACCTTGCCAAACGAGATTGTCTCCACACCAACCTTCTGCCAAAGCCAGGGAGAGCAGAGCTGTCTTCATCTGTTCCATGACCAAAAGCCAGTTAAACTCCCAATAACACCATTGTTTCACAAGGATTTTTCCCATTACCTCCAGTGCTGCTGGGGGGGATTCTGCACGCTGCCTTTACCCAACCTGTCGTAGAGGAGTGTGTTTGAACTCAGGTAACAGCCCCCATTGCTCCATGGACACCACAGTGACCTGGGACAACATTTGGAGGCTACACTTCTCCCGTCCACCTGAATTCCTGCCTTTCTAAAACTCCAGGATGCTACAGTGCAGGCCCTTCCAATGTAAAGAAAACATTAAATATTGGGTTTACCATGAAGCTTACATGCAGTTACAAGGCTGTGTGATAGTTGCAGATATACAGAAACAATATGACTTCAGCTTCAGAGAGCTTACTAACAAACGAGGGCGTTTATGACTGTATTTCCTGTGGCATCCAGGGAAATCACTGTTACAAACGTTTTCCTCACATTTGATCTCTCCTCTGTATTCCAGGTCTATAGAAGCTTTTAAACACAAAGCAGACGACCTAGCCCATAAATAGTCTAGCACATAAATAGTCTCCTTGGTTCTATTAAGATTACATGAGCTTACAAACTGCAAGAGCAAGAACCTGAAGGACCCTCAAGTAACATAAAATCAGAGTTTTAAGAGGCCGGAGATTTAAAGCCAGCGAAGGTCTCACATAGCATCTGTACTTGGAGCTGCACAGCGCAAGCAGGTGAGAAAGGTCTTTGACACAGTGCACAAGGCTTTGCAGTGCTGCACTGTGAACAACAAGTGAATCCCAGCATCTCACTACTAAGGTAAATTCTTCTTATATTTCTTTTATTTATAAGACTGCCTATAGAGCTTTTGGAAAGCTGAAAAACTTGAAGCAGGCAATAAAGGGAATCAAAATATAATCAGCTCCAGGTAAATTAGATATTGCTAATGCATTCTTTTCTTTTCCTGCACAATTTAGCAAATTAGTTTACATTTGTCTGACAAGTTGTCCTGGAAAACATGAAAGCTGGGCTTAATTTTAGCTTTGTGGAAATGATAATTCAATATTTGCTTATTTACGTCCACCCACGCTGGAGCTAAGAGCCATATCTTCTGCGCCGTGTCAGATATATCAATACCAACACGTTAAACCTCCTCCTTTCCCACTGAATTAAGAGAAGCAGTGGGGAGGAATTGCCTGTGCAGGATGGATGCATCCTCACCTGCCGTGTCAGAAACCTGCCCGTGAAACGCCTGAGCTACCCCTCACAATTAGCTCTAACTCCAGGAGCACGTTAGGCTGCTCCATCTCCTCTGAGTTCATAGCACCTGGGTCTATATATTGCCCCGTGGTGTTTATGTAGGGTCCCTGCC
The DNA here is from genome assembly GCA_020800305.1 of Porphyrio hochstetteri. Taxonomy (NCBI): domain Eukaryota; kingdom Metazoa; phylum Chordata; class Aves; order Gruiformes; family Rallidae; genus Porphyrio; species Porphyrio hochstetteri. The sequence continues at coordinate 16,159,897 of CM036914.1, forward strand.
ATACATTGCCTTCTGATGGGCAGCATTGTCATCACGCATAACGAGGTGTAAGTGGTCCATTTATAAGCAGAAGAAAATTGGTAAAAAAAAAGCCTCGTGGGCTATTTCTGCACTGAGATGATGAACAGTTTCACATCAGGTGTAAAGATAACACGCTGCACAGGCTGCTCTTGAGGGAAGTGTTGGGAAAGGCAGGCAGGCAGAATTTGCTCTTCAAGGATGCTTCGGTGCTAAATACGTACAAGGAGCCTCCCTGGATTAAATCTCTGCCTGTTACAACTACTGTGTCAGGAAGGCAAACCAGAAATGATATAAAAAGAATCCAGGATTGATTACTCCAGTCCTTTAACCAGTGTGAGAGGCAGGATTGGTCCCCGCAGCGTTTCCTGGATGACTTCATATGATTCCAGCGAGCTGCCGGTACTGCACCCGACAAAAGCTGCGAGCTCTTACATCGTGACAAACAGCTGAACTCTTGGGAGCCCTGCATTGATCTGCACCCATCCAAAGGCTCCTGTTCAGAGGGGCTGACGTGCCCCCTGACTCCTGAGGCTGAAAAGCCCCGTAGGTCACCCCACAAACCACAGCCGTGGGGGCGGGGGGGTTCTCCCCAATAATTACAGAGCAAAAAGGAAAGGGCAGTTAAACCCAGAGAAATCCTGCCATGGCAGCGTGACCACAGCTCAGTGGAGCCCTCTGAATCCTCAGGCATCTTTTGCAAGCACCGCTTCAAATTGTTAGCACCCAAAGACGACCCTCTCCGTGCTGAGCCTACCGCGTAACGCTGCCTGAAATTTCAGCTCCCCTCATAAACTCACTGCAGCTCCGTGCACATTAGGATCCACAGCTGCTGAGCTGTATTTGTTCAAGCCTCCTTATCTAAAGGAAGGGAGGAAAAAAAAAGTGCTGCTTGATTTAAGATTGCTTGAGGGAAATCTGCCTGCACATCTCCGGCTGGCGAGTAAAACAAACAGCATCCGCGTCCCAGTAGGCACCCGCCGCCCCCCGACATCCCTTCATTTAATTAGTTCTAAGAAAGCCAGTCTATCCAAAAGCTGACAAAGCCGTGAGAGAGAGATGCTTAAGTATTTATTAAGGAAATTAAATACGTTACCAGCCGCATCGTGAAGTTCCCGAGTCACCTGCAGGGAAATAAGGCAGGAATCCGGCTCTTACTCCTGGCTGTACCGGCGCCCAGGCTGGGCTCTCACAGAATAGCAGACGAGCGCGAAGCTGCAAACCTTTGAGTTGAGCTCACTCTATAGGCATCAGAAAAACCTCAAAGGGAAAAAAAAAAAAAAAGAAAAGAGCCAGAGAGGGAGCGAGCAGCCCACAGACAGGGAGATGAGAAACTTCTGGCAAGTCTCCAGCGCAGGAATGAATTCGCTGTCATTCCGAGACGTAGAAGCGATGGGAATGAAGGGGAACTTGAATTTACAAGGTGGGTTTGGATCCTGCTTGAATCGTTCCGTAAAGATGCACGGGTTGCAGCCCGGGTCGCTTTACAATGCTCGCCTAGGAACAATGCTGGATCAAATATTAAACAGCCTGGTAGGCTATTACATACATATATACATATCTATAAGCACCAAACAAACTTCAAACAGCTCATTCCACCAGCTATTTGCTGTGAATCTTATTAAACCCAGCACAGAGCTACGGTGGCAACTCCTGTTACCTCTCAAAGTGGATTGGCAGGGGGTTATGACGTTCTTGGGGCACATAAATTTATTTAGGTATGTATCTTTTTTTTTTTTCCCAGTATTGCCAAGATGCTAAAACACATTTTACTGAGATAATTCAGGTGCTTTCAAGCGTGTGGCAAAAGCGTCAGCACACCCAGATGAGACTGGTCCAAACATTTGTGCGTTTTCAGGCAATAGAAGGGAAATAAACAAGTCTGTAGTGGAAATAATGAGCAAGAAACAGCGCTCCATGTACATTTTTCATAGGTCAAAAGAACTCCACAAGGCGTAAGCAGCCACAGTTGCTGAGAAAGTGTTTAAATCCTGACTTCCTCAAAAAAAGGAAAGGAAAAATCCCTGGGTTTAAAAGCCAGTAGGGAATATGTTTAATTTTGGCCCCCCTAGCTCCAGCATGTCTGAGGGATGCACAAGCTGCTGTGTTTAGATATTTTGTGGTCACGTATGCAAAGCGAATGTCAACTCATGAAAAATTTGTAAATAAATGCTTTCTTGGCATGAAAAGGGGAAAGAGGCTCCATACAGTGTGGGTTAAACTGCCTGGCTGAATTCAGCTTCTTTTCTTCCCTACCCTGATAATGTGCTCATTTAAAATCCAGTTACAAGTTCAGACAGTGTCTTGGTAAATATAGTTCCTAATAATTACAGCTCTCCAAATTAGGAGTAAGGTTCCCATAGATTTGGATTGCTTTTAATTTAGCTAACAAAGAGGAGTAAGGAGTCAAGCTAAGCTAAATAACTGGAGGGATTCTTTATTGCCTGTTTTCTTCCTATTAATAAATCAACCCTCTGTGGGAAGAAAATGAAACAGTAACAAACAAACAAGAATTCATTAGTGCCACAGAAGGCGATGCTGAGGAAGGCAGAAGAGCTCTGTGACAAAGAGCAAAACATTTGCCACCTATTTTGGGATGCACAGAAGCAGCAACGCCCTTAACGCCGGCGCTGCTACAACACTTGGTTCCTCTCCAGCTTTTGGTTCCAGCCCCGCAGATGGAGCAGCCAAGAGACACCAGCTGTGCCCAGCTGTGTGGATGTCAAGTTCAAGCAAGGCACCATATGGCTGCCAGAGCCCAGCCTGTCCCCACTGCCCCAGCGCTGGGCACGTGGCTGCGTTCAGTAACCCCCAGGCACATCCAGCTGCCATCCGGATGAGCACGAAGGTGTTTTTCAAGTAATTTCTCCTCTCTTGTAGGCATCTCCCTCTGCATCCAAAGACTGCAAAGGGATGGGAGCTCCACATTGCATCCCAGGGCGGGCTGGGTGTCCTGCTCAGGACCATCATTTCTTCCACATGGACACACACCTCGAAGCCAAGCCGATGCCGCGGGTGGGCTGGGAAGGAGGAGGTGTCTCAGTAGTGGCTGTGCAACCAAACTCACCACGACACCGCTCCCAAAAGAGAAGCTGAGAACTGTGCACAGCTTACTCTCAGGTCTGCATCACAAACCTGCATTTCTCACTGGGGAACATGTGTCGGCAGTAACCTGGCTGCTAACAGCATCACTACTGCAAGCTGACAGTGGTGCCTCTGGCTGGGAAGATCAGGCATCCTGTAGATCCAGGTCTGGAGGTTGGTGGCCCTGCCTGTGGCAGGGGGTTGGAGCTCTGTGATCCTTGGGGTCCCTTCCAACCCAGACCAGTCTGTGATTCTGTGGCACAAAGAAACTGTTGAAGGCAAAACCAGTGATTTACAGACTGTGTGTACCACTGGGTTCAGTGGATACTGAACACTTTTGTCTCACACTGCTGGCAAACTCCGCTTCCAGCGCAGGACCAATGGCTTTTCCTTCCTCCCCATTGGACTGACATTACTGAGCAAACCACAGCCTGACAGCAGGAATGTTGGAAACCAAAGATGGAGCATCTTGGATGGCAGAAGCCTGGGAACCTGGTTAAAAACTCTGCTGTTTCCCAGCAGGATCCCAGGTTGGGGGGGCTTGGGGCATAGCCCGGGATGTTGTGGCAGTGTGAGCTGTCACTTCGCCTGTCTCATCAGCCACCACAGTCACCCACCACCTTCTCATCTGGGGATTTTACCACTGGCAGCAAGTGGGGAGCAGAGCAAAGTTTGGATTCTCAAGTGGCAGTGATTGAGCATAGAGCTTCAGCTTGCACGCAGAGCAGCAGAAAAGCCTCATTCCCTCATTTATTAATAAATAATGGAGAGAAAGGTACTGACAGCAGCTGCCCCAGAGTGCGCCCCTGAGATGGGGACAGCCAAGGGGGGCCAGGCAGGCAGGGGACAGCATCTGGCTTTTCATACCCACGGAGGTTTATGGTTTTTAACTTGAATCTGCATTGACTTTCCAACAATTCCTTCGTGCTCTCATTTACATCCACTTGCTTCTCCACATTTCCCCCCCCCCCCCCCCCCCCGACTCTTTTCCCTGAGTTAATTTAACTCCCCTTTTGCTGGAATAATCCTTGGGGTGAGTTGGCTTTTCCACGTTCACTGATCACCTGAGAGGCTTTTTACTGGCAGGGCTGATCTGCATCACACTCCCCACATCCCATTTTAATTTTCCCACCCTGAGCACCCATGATAGCTGTGCTTGCTCACTCACAGCCCCTCCCAGCACCAGCAGCTCCCTTCTTGCCAAGTCGCCGTGGCAGGAGCCCAAAGCAGAGAGTTTCACCACCTAGCAAGTCACTATACCAGAAATTAAGAAAACACATCAGGGCTATAAAAATGGATGAAATCTCTGATTCCATTGAGGAAGCAAAACCTGGGAGACCTGGGAATGGTAGGATAATACATCTTAGTTTGTCAGTTTTCAACTCTGCAGGCACCTCACACTCCTGTGGCTGTAGTTCTCCTGGGGCTGTAGCACTTAGGTCTATCTCATGTCCATGGACATAATACAGAGGCACTGGGTTGAGGCTTAATGGCCCTGAATGGAGAAAAGGTCAGACCAGATGATCAATGGTCCTGTCTATGGATCAAAATTACAAAGAATCTCTTACCTCTTGCAGGATTTAACCTGTGGAGTAGTCACACCACAGGAAAATATTCCTGGGGTTAGTGCCCATGAATTTTAAAGCATCCCTTCCCGCACCATGCGGAGAGCTGCAGACAAAAGCTATCCCAGGTCAAACAACCCTGGGTTTTGCTAAACTAACTCACAAGGTTACTTCTTTGCACCACAAAGCCTTTCCACAGGCAGTCGCTGACACCTGGGGTCCAACCATGCCGACCCAGCATCGCCTCACAACGAACACGAAGAAACGTTTGGAAAGCATCTTGTCCCCAGCAGCTGTGCCCTGTTGCTACACTTGTGCATTTAAAATTGCCACTTCTGTCAAATAATGTGGTATATAAAAAGAAACACATGCTTTTTTGACCAGGAAGATGTTGAACTGGCTGTATAATGGGCGAGTTTCTGGCTGGGCAGAGGATGGAGTGGTAGCTGAGAGCTGGTGTGTGGATATGAGCTGTACAAGGGATTTTTTCCAAGCTGGGTTCTCACTGAGTTACACATCTCCCTGCAAGTCTGAAATGTGTTACATGCTCTGTAGATTACTTTTTTCTTTTTTTAATTTGTCCTCTGTCTCGCTGTGCCTGAGGAGAGATCATTGCTGATCGGGAATGAAAGTCACCGAGCTGATGGAGCATGTTTTGCTCAGAGCTAATATCATTTCAGGTTGAGGTTCGGGTTTTTTGTTTGGTTTTTTTTTTTCCTATTTTTCTATCTGCTGGCTGACAGCCTGCAGTGTGCATCACTTCCCTTCCCCAGTATGCCCCAACAACCAGCATGGCCCCAACTCCCAGCACTCCTTCATTCAGCTTGGCGTGCATTTGCTGTTCTCCTGGCAGAGACAGAACTCAAAGCACCTTGGCCTGAAGCAGCTTTAGGATCTCAGTTACACATCCTTCATGTGAGCCTGAGGAATTTTTTTTTCTCAGAGTATTGGATTTTTGCTTTAGATACTTCATAAAGTTCCTTTCAATTTATAACTGCAGATGATTGACTGGAAACCTCTGTCTCCATTCTTTGGGCAGCTTTGCAGAGAGCAATATCATTTATACAGACTTATAATAATATATTACAGTCTAAAATACTATCTATGTAAATACTAATATACTATTTTTATACTATATGATACTAACACACTATATTTATACTATATATACTATAATAATAATAATATATTGTAAAATATAATAATATTATATCATATAATGTATAAAAATTAAAATGAGTCATTTCCGTTTTGCCCATACTGTCAAAACCCAGTTCCAGTGCCAAAAAGTCACAGTCACCTGGGACTGTGGGAGAGCCATGGTGGGAAGCACCAGACCCCTTTCCCCATGACACCCCAGGGACAATGGACACACCTTCCCCTGCAGCTTCCTTAGCACCGGTGACCTTAGCATTTCCAGAGTCGTTGGTTTACCTTCTGATCCCTGGGCAGGCTCTTCTGGCCTTCTAACAGCACTGGTGTTCCGTGCATAAGTTGGTGTGTGTCTGACCTGGGTAAGGTTGGTTAGAGAAAAGTGGGATTTTTCCCGTAAATGAGAAGGTCACTGGAAAGCTTCTCTTGGAGCTTCTCGTTTGGGATGTCATTTCTAGCACTTGCCTATGTAAAAGAAGAGAGGGTAACCATGTGCAGATCTAGGGGCCCTGATACAAAAAGATGTAGAACTGTTGGAGAGGGTCCACAGGAGGCCACAAAGATGCTCAGAGGGCTGGAGCAGCTCCCCTACAGAGAGAGGCTGAGGGAGCTGGGCTTGTTCAGCCTGGAGAAGAGAAGGCTGTGGGGGGACCTCATTACAGCCTTCCCATCCCTGAAGGGAGCAGAGACACAGGAGGGGAATCAGCTTGTTAAAGGGCAGAGACTGGCAGGACAAGGGGGATGGGGTGAAGCTGAAGGAGGGAAGGGTTAGATGAGATATTAGGGGGAATTTCTTTCCAGAGAGAGTGGTGAGGGGCTGGAACAGGCTGCCCAGAGAGGGGGTGGGTGCCCCATGCCTGGGGGTGTTCAAGGCCAGGTTGGCTGGGGCCCTGGGCAACCTTGTGTAGCTCCAGGCCTGGAGGTTGGTGGCCCTGCCTGTGGCAGGGGGTTGGAGCTCTGTGATCCTTGGGGTCCCTTCCAACCCAGACCAGTCTGTGATTCTATGAAATCAGGTCTTTAGCAGAGCGACAGCTACCCTCACCCACCCCTGCTTCCCCCTCCTGCCACACCACAGCTAGGACACAGGACCTAGATTGGGCTGGGACCAGCAGAGCACACTTCTTCCCAAGAGAGGGACCCCAAACTGGGCTTTGCCACAACACAAATCCAACAGCAACAACTTTTACTAATCTTAGACAAGATTACAGAGAAAAAAGAAGTAGGGATTTTCTTCTTCTTAAAGAGAAGCAGCCCTGGGTATCTTGGAATAATTAGTAAGCTGAATTACTCTATCTGTAAGATAATAATGTGCCATTAGAAAAAGATCCGACTTTTATTATCCAATTTTTATCTGAAATTAAAATTAACTGCAGTTTCGTATAATTCAAAGTCAGCTAATTATAGATCAGGCAAGGAGGGTCTATTTTCCATGATCGTACCAGCTCCATCAGGTGCAGAGTGAACTTCCTCCCCTCCCCATGCCCCCTCTGGCCCTGTCCAGGGGACTGTGCACACCCTTGTAGGTAAGGCGACCTCCTCCCATGCAGGGCAGTGATAGTTCTCCTTCCATCTACAGGAAACCTAGGTTTTTAAGAGCATTTTTTATTTCATAATGAACTGTGTGGATTAGGAAACAAACATTCCTGTGCCCCTGTAAACAAAGGGTGAGCACTGCTGTTCGACAGCCACTGCACATGTGCTGATTTTTTAACACCCAGGGTTGTTTAAAGGAGGAATGAACAGAATTACTGAGAAATCCAATAGATTTTTTTCTGCCCTGCAGTCACCACGGGGGTAGGACACTGTCCAGATGCTGCAAATGATGCTTTGCAGGAGTTAAGCTTGCCAAGTTATACCCTGAGTGAAAAGAAAAGAAAACAAAACGAAAGAATCACAGAATCCCAGAATCATAGGGGTTGGAAGGGACCTCCAGAGATCCCCAAATCCAACCCCCCTGCCAATGCTTGGTCCCTCGGACAGGTCACACAGGTCGGTCTCCAGAGAAGGAGACTCCACACCTCCCTGGGCAGCCTGTCCCAGGGCTCCCTCACCCTCACTGGGAAGAAGTTCTTCCCCACATTGGTGTGGAACTCCCTGTGCTCCAACTTGAGGCCATCTCCCCTTGTCCTGTCCCCACAGACACTGAGAAGAGGCTGGCCATTTCCCCCTGTGTCCCACACTTGAGAGAAAATCCACCTGAAAACTTCCATCTCAGTTTTCAAGAGAGTTTGCAAGGTGCAGCACGACACCGTGAAACCCTCCCCTCAGGGTGCTCGATTCCCTCCCACCATGCCACGCCACAGGTACACGTGGTCTGCCCTCAGCCAGAAACCCCCATTTCTGAGCACAAAATAAAGCTGGCAAGATCGACAGTTCCCTCATCAGGCAGTACATCCCTCTCAGTTCATTCCCAAATCTGTCGCCAAGAGGAGAAAACCAACCCTCAGCACTTCTCCACGCCTCCAAAACCCAGTTGTCCATGAAGCTATTTGTTTTCCCGTGCTTCAGCCCCACTCCCTCACCTCTCCACGTGGGAAAACCCACTCTGCTTTCCCCAGGAGCCCTTCTCCGTGCTCCCGAGAGCCCATGGCCCAGCAGCATGGCCATGGCAAGAGTTTGATGGATGGCCTTGGGACAGCAGATGGAAAGGAAGAGGAGCTGGTTCCTGCTTGGTGCCTGGCAGAGCAGGAAGGATGCAAACAGCTCTAGTTGTGAAAGCGAGGGTCTGTACGAGCTGCTTGTATCCAATCTGCTTAATTCCCATTTGCTGCTTTAAATAACGAGGGCTCTTTTCCCAAGGAGCAGGTTTCAGGACAGCCAATCAGCCAGAACCCAGGAGCTGCTGCATTCCTGTGCCTTGCCTGTGAACCCCTTTGTAAATAGCCTTAAAAGCAGGAATTAAATCAGCAAAGCTAGAGGAGTATTTTTCTCACCCAGTTAATTAGCCAGATAACAGATAGGCAGCGTGGTCTGCAGAGCTAGCACTAAATATATACACAGCCACACATGTACAGACATACAACCTAACTAGGGACAAGATGGTTTAACCAGCTTTTCCCAAAGAAGCAGTTCCCATCTGCTGAAGTTAACTGTGTTTCTAGTGTGGTTTAGGAGCCCTAGTGCTTTGGCCCTCACTGCCTGGGCAGGGCTGGAGCTGGGTGGTCCAGCTGGGGCAGAGTGCTGCTTAGTATCCCCAGCTCTTAGGGCAAGAGCTGAGTACATCTTGCCCTTCTTCTCCGGGGTGTATCTATGGCTCAGGCAACTCCTCCCAGGCCACAGCCAGGGCAACCTGTCACCTACTAAAGAAAAGGGATTTGGAAGGTTTGTCCTTGCCATCATCAGGCAGGATGCGTGCCACAGAGGCTGCATCAGTGCATCTTCACAAGGCTGTGTGTTGCATTGGTTCAGGCTTCTAACCAGTGCTGGACCTAACAAGCAGTCTTTGTAATCTAGCTTCAAGAGCCTTGAAGGGATGCCTAAAACACACCTATTGTATACACCAAGGAAACTGCATCCTATAAATAGCATATTAATCATTTATGGCGATCAGCTATGGCTTGAGATTTTAAGCTCTACACTCCCTGAATGCCAATGGAAAAGAAGAGCAAAGCTGGCTCCCTCTGCTCAAATCTCATACCTCTGGGGAGCTAATTAGCACAGAAACACTTGCTGGAAAATTTCAGCAATCTCTTAGTACTGTGTATGTTTGGGGATTCAGCTCTCAGATGCTACAAGCCAAACAAAAGCTACGGGACAGCTCTAACAGCCTCCCCCAAATTTTGAGAAGGAGACTTTAATGTGTTTAAGAATGCAATTATTGAACTGTCTCATTCAAATATTGTACTAAGCAGAAGTTGTCTCATCCTGCACACACTCAGTCGCTTCCAGTGGTATTTATCCAACAGAAGGAGCCCTGGCTGCAGCTCGCTGCGGCGTTATCACACGGGGGTATCTCTATTATTCTGCAACTCCTTTCACAGGGGCAGGCTTCATTTTAAGCCTGGAAAATGCAGTTTCCTAGCATCCACCAGCACACTGGTATCACCTCCTGTTCTGCCAGGGGAAGGGGGTTGAGGGTGCCAAGGGGTACATACAAAACTCACCTTTTCTGATGAGATGCAATGTGTTGGGCTGCAGAGCCCCAGTCTCAGCTCCTCCAGGACTCATCACTCACAGATTTTCCTTCAGATTTCCCTGTCTGGATGAAAACAGAGACTGTGTGCATTTGACTTAAGATTTTATGATATTGAATGATCATTTTTAAAATAAATCCATTCCAAATAGAAACTCCTGACTTGGGCAGGAAAGCACCTGAGGATGACTATGCCCACTCCCATCCACCTTCAGAGCTCACTTCAGTGCCTGCATTTTGGGTGGTGTGATTACTGCTAGATTACTCAAACCCAAAGCTCAACACCCCCCCAGTTTTAATGGTTTAAATGGGAACTGTTTTCATTTTCTCCAAAGACACAGAGCTAGAATTTACTGTATAAAAGCAAAGCTAAGTGGCTCTGCCCATAATTTGCAGCTCCCCACTGGCTCTGTTTGGGAGCTCTGATTGATTGATGCTCATGTACAGATTTACAATGCAAAGTAAAGGATAACTGATTAAAGTGGGATCCACAAGCATTTCGGGACCTTAATGAGTTGTTGAAGGAAATTAATTTCCATGCTTAATATATGCAGAGACTATGAGGAAATCTTGGAATTTAATTAATCACTGCATAAAAAAAATATATTGGATATAATTGTAAGTAAATACTGCTTAATTATTCTTCTAATATCATGGCTAATTTAGAAGTCATTTCCCCCAATGCTCCTCCTGGTTCAGCCACTGTATATTTATCAGTCCACCTACAGTCTTTACTTATTTTTTTCTTAAATAACGGTATGTTTCCAACACCTCCATCCTAAACCAAACACATTTGTAGGAGAACCCCCCCCTGCCTTATGCTCCCAGAGTGAAGCAGGACGGTGCAGTGCCCAGCCTGCCAGGAAAAAGCAGCAGAAATAATGCAGATTCCTGTTAATTTCTCTTTAAGCTCAGTCCCTTTCATTAGCTCTCATTTGTAATTAACTAGCCTGCCCAAGACCGATTTCAGCTATACTTCCCCTTTCTGATTTTATAGTGAATCCTGCTCTATTTAAAGCCTCACAGGGGTTTTGGGTGGGTGGGGAAGTTGCATCCAAGAGGTTTCCCAGAACAATGATCACATTTGTCCTTCCACAGGCTACTGGTGGAGATGCCCTTGTTTAAAGAGGATGCATGTTCAAAGCATGGTCCTCACCAACTCCCATCGCACTCAGATCAAATCCAGCCATCCCATCTGTCAGCCTGAAGTCCAAACAGCTGGAAAAACTTCAGAATACCCCTCTGTTTCCTACTGACATGCTTGAAGATTTTTAAAATGCCCTTTCCAGCCTGTACCTTCAGGAGTACCAGGATTACCACCAGCTGAAACACCAAAGCTTTGCGAGGGAACATGAAGCCTTACACGTGGGTAAATATTAGTGTTGCATTAATTAAAGGTTTTGAGGGCTGTTGAGAGACAAAGCCCTTAGATAACCAGGTCTATAGATCATTGTACACACGTGTAGGCATCCACCACCATTCAAGGGCAGGTCTGCTCATTGGCTCTACTGCTTTAGCACTGTCAACTGATGTCCATCATCCTTTCTGAATTCTGAGCTCAAATTCATCTGGAAAAAATTAATCATCTTATTTATAAACTAAGCCTTGCTGTTGGTGAGAAAACAGTGGGGGAAAAACAGATGATTATGTGCTCAGGCCAGCCCTCGGGGTGCAAGCGCAGAGAGAGGCTCTTCCACCAGGTGGCCGGGAGCCGCTTTTCTGCTGCCTTGCAGTTTCTCATGGGTTTGCTCCAGTTAATTATGGTTTTTAATTAGTCATTAGTGGTGCCTAGGGAATAAGATAAACGGTCTCTTCTGATTTATAAAATTTAAAAGATTGCATCAGTCTAAACAAAGTAAAACCTCAGATTATCACTAATTGCGCCGGGACCCGAGCGATGCGTGGCTGCAGGAGCCTGGATGGCATTGATGGGGAGCTTCCTCCCAAAGGTGCACCAGGACAAGGAGCTCCACTGCCAGTGTGGTGCTCAAGACATGTAGAAACACCCAAAATAAGGAGCAGGGGACATTTATCTGCATTCCCTGGGAGCACATGGCCAAAGGCAGAGCTTGTGCCCTGCAAACAGGACTCTGTGTGCTGAGGGAATCAGTGTCAGCTTCATGGTGCAGCAAAGATCTCAACATTGGCACAGGAACACGCATCAATTTGGCAAATTGTCCCAACTAAACCATAATGGGCCACTGGAGGCTGTCACAGAAACCCACCAAGCATGAAAGGCAACACCAGCAAAGTCCCTCTTGGTAGCAGAACGTTGTCATATTTTCCTTTTTGGTTTTTAATATCTATTTGATATAGATAGCAGCATCTGCCAAAGCCAATTTCACACAGTTCACAAGCTCTCCATGGTCAATAAGATGGTTACACTAGAAATAAAACCATTTAGAACAGCAAAACTAAAATAAACCAATGTTTTCCTTTGAAATATCACAATCAAACTTTTTTTTTTTTTTGCATAGAATTTTTCCCAAGCAGAAGCATTTAACCAAAACTCATAGGAATTCATAAAATATTTCCCTTAATCCATGCCTCCCTTCTCTCCAGGCAGGGAATGGCAGCCAAGACACTTGCTGCAACACAGCATTCATGTCACAAGTAAAATTAAACAGACACAAACCGTTTGTACCCACATTCTGCCATCACAGGTGTTTTTCCAGTAATGAGGGACTCAGGTGCTGCTTCCCACAACTGATGTGCTGACCTGAGCTTGGGTCTTGTGGGAAGCACATCCAAGGTGTGAGGAAGGGACACAGCCTTGTTCCCTGCCTGACACTGAGCATCCTGCATCACCATCACTCACCAGCATCTCCCATCCATCCTCCCCAGCGACTCTTCTCATGTGCATCAGACACACAGCTTCTGCATTGAAAAAACCACGTTTTTTTAAAAAAAAAAACCTCCAAAAAACCCACTTAAAATTGTGAATTACAGAATAAAGAGCACCTTGCTTTAGATGGGAACTTTGAGAGTACATATGCAAAACCAGTAGCACGGATGTTGTGGTCACGAGTGGGAATATCACATTTCAGTGATGTTATTTTTAATGTATTTTTTTTTACTAAATTGAATGTAAGCCACTATAGATTAAAAAAAATAATAATCTGCCACTTCTAGGTCATTTTGTCTCTGTTTGCCAAGGACCATCTGAAAAATGCCTGTCCCACCAGGAGGGAAAACCCCTCTCCTCTTGCAAACAGGATGGCAACTGCCCAGCTATTTTTTATTTCACGTATAGAAGGCACATTCCCCTGGCATTTCTGCAGCCAGCTGCCCCAAGACAAGGCCTTCTCCTGAGTCATGAGGGCCAAACCACGTTCTTCCCACTCATCAGGCACGTGGAGAATTGAGACCCTGGCACCAAAGGTTGGTTCTTGCCACACAGGAGGGTCTGGTTCAGGGACTAGCTCTGGGTCCGCACAGAGATCGCTGCTCTAAGCTCAGAGAGAATTATTGCCCCCTGCAATCAGAATCCAGCCTCAGAGAAAAATAAGGTTTGGGGTATTTTTCCCCTCCCAGCACTGAAGAGCACCTGCAGACTTCCGCCACTCAGGCAGGAATAAGAGGAATATTTTAATCAGACTTAAAACTTTTGCTACTCAAAGAGCAGCAGAGCAGACCCACACTCCCACAGAGATGATGTTCCTCTCACGTGGCTCCCTTCCTTCTATCCCAGCTGGCTTTTCTACCTCCAGCTACACCCCACCTAAAGAGAAGAGACACCTTTACCCACCGCCCGCGTGTGCTTCTTCATCTCCTCCCAGAAAAGGACTTTCAACAGAAGCCAAGCTGAGGTTGAGGAGGAGAGAATCCCTGCATCATCCCAATATTTTCACCAGCTGAAATATTTCATGGACCAACCATGGGATTTCACAGGACTATGTCATAGGCTGCCAAGAGCAAGCCCAAAATTAAAACAATTTAACTTTCAAAGGCTGCAGCCTCAAGAAAGACATAATCTTATTTGTATTGAATTAATTTATTTTTTGAAATTAACTTTGTTGAAAGCAGCTTTTTTTTTGGTACGAGGCTTCTCTGATAAAGGACACCAACAGCTATATAAATATAAATTATCCAATTTAAACAGCCTGTCCTTCAGCTCAAAGCAGCACCATGGCTGCTCCTTAATTCCCCAAGGTGAGGCCAGGAATATAATGCACTGGCTGATATATAATAGCTGTCGTGTGTGTGAAGAGTAAAGAGCCATTTATGGAATTTTAGCATGCAGGAAGACTAACATGTCTATTAAAAGAAAAATGTGAACTCTGGGTCTCTCGTCAGGGACTCATTTAAATGCAATTTTGCTAAATTAGCTGCACTGAGGAGTCAATGGAGGAAGGCTAACTGTAAACCCAGATAAAATAGTACTTCTTTGGTAACAGCCATTGATATTAAAGGACTCCAGTGAATCATAAGTCATTAATAGGTAAACGCTTTTTTAATCCAATATATCCTAAAACAAGCCTGGAACTCACAGAGACCTGGTAAACTGAGGCTTCTCACACACTGCATTGAAGAGTTTGAAATGCACAATTTACATCTGAGCCGTGGAGGAAAAGAGACTGGGACCTGTTAGCCTGACCTCAAACATATGCAGGACTTCAGAGAGGACATTAAAAGGCAAGAAAGGGTGGAAGATGGGATGCAAGGCAACATGGGTTGAGTGCAGAGAGAGTGGTGAGGGGCTGGAACAGGCTGCCCAGAGAGGGGGTGGGTGCCCCATCCCTGGGGGTGTTCAAGGCCAGGTTGGCTGGGGCCCTGGGCAACCTTGTGTAGCTCCAGGCCTGGAGGTTGGTGTCCCTGCCTGTGTCAGGGGGCTGGGGCTCTGTGATCCATGGGGTCCCTTCCAACCCAGACCATTCTATGATTCTATGATTCTAAATGACACTAGATTAGAAAGAGTACTTTAGTTTGATTAATTATTGCTTATGCAGAACAGATGTCTGTCCAAATAAGGGCAAGTGGGATGGAAAATGGGTTTTCCTTACAGGACGCAGTAATCTGCTACAATCCACCTGTTCATGGAGACACCAACATAAATATGTCCTCTGTCACCCAGCCTTGGCTCTACAGTGATGGCTGCCTGCTGCCTCATACCAACATGCCTCCTAAATGAGTGCAGAGGCAAGAAGGTGGGTGCTGAGGAATAACCAACGCTGCAAATACCCCATTTAAAATGACACCATGGGAAGTTCTCCATGTGAGACAGGCAGAGAAAATCCCCAGGGAGGACGCTTCAGGGAAATGAAAGTGATGTGACCTAAGGCCCACTTGAATGTAATCTATTTTAATTGGTTTACACTCAAGAGTGTTGCCATGCTATCCATAATTAACAGTGAGATGATGGAGGAACTCTTCATGGGATCCAAAGGCAGGATGGAAAATCAACAGAGCTACAGGACTGAAAAGGGGGATGGAGCTTTCCAGATGGTGTCCCAGACAAGAAATGCTGTCTGTCAAACAGGCTGGACTCTGCCCAAAGCCAAAATCATCTGTGTTGACTCGTCAATGCTGTACAATGGGATGGGTAGGAAGATTAATGCCTGGGTTCTCCAGCCCCAGGACATGAGCAGAGTGTTATTCCCATTGAGCAGGGGTGTGTGGACCTCACACAGACATAACCTAGACCAGGGAATAGGAGAAGGGTGGTGGCACATCCCTCCAGCATCCCTGGGCTGTTGCTCCAGCAGAACAGGCAGGCTAGGCATCTCCCAGACTTCACCTAAAGCTCAGAATACTTTGATTTCCTGTTGATACTTCACATGTAGAGTCATTATTCCCAAGCAAGGCTTCATGAAGCTGATCTGCTGATGCTCATATCCTTTGTGTCACTCAGCAGGCCAAGGGCTTGGCAGCTACAAAGAAGCACTGGCAGCACACAGACATGAAATAAAACCAAGATGACAACCACAGTCCAATGATATTCTTCCCAAAAACGCTGATCTGTGGCTTTGGCTTCATTTAACCCTGTAGATTCCTGCACAACCTTGGGCACACCTTGTGTGAAGAAGGGTCTCATGGAAGGACCTGGGACATCCCCATCTGCCAAAGCACAGAACATACTGACCCTGAATCCCACAGTCTCAAGATATCTTTAGGGGCAAGGACATGCATATTCAAGCCTTTCTACGTGTGTTCTCTGAATCAGGGCTCTAAAAACCAAGCTTTCACATTTCCTGACTGCTATGCAGTTCAATTATATTTGTAATATATTGGATTTCACTCTTAAGGGAACATTTCCTCTGATGCTATAAAAACATTCCTCTTATTACTTTCTGAAATTTAAAGATGGCTACACTTGGAGACAAAAAGGTTTTTCCAAAGCACTGGGCAGTTACTAATGATAATCATAAAAGATTAAATTTTCAACATAATTAGCCAGTGACAGGTCAATAAAATCCCAGGGCCAGATGGCTTCTTAATTGAGTTTTCAAAGAAATTCGGTAATTATAGGAACCACCCTTAGATATACTCAACTTTTGTTTTTAATGAAATTGCATAATAGCAGATTATGCAAGAAAGGCTGGAATGAGTGGCAGCAAACTGAACAAAGACCTTCGTGCCACCGGTTCCAAATGCCTCTCTGTACACATCACCCCTGCAAGAAACTCTCCCATTAGCTAGGGCTAAGATCAATACATTAATCCATATAGATTGGCTGGGATGAACATGAGAGATTGCTTTCACATCACAACTCTGGTAGGTTTTTCCTACAGGCAATCTGTTAGTAGGTACTACAGGACAGCATTAAAAAAACCCAAATGAAAACCCCCCATCATCTCAGAAAATTGGGTGGTTTGATTTGCATATAAACAGAATCACAGTATCACAGAATCATAGGGGTTGGAAGGGATCTCCAGAGATCCCCAAGTCCAACACCCTGCCAAAGCAGGGTCCCTAGGACAGGTCACACAGGTTGGCGTCCAGACGGGGCTGGAATCTCTCAAGAGATGGAGACTCCACACCCCCCTGGGTAAACCTATTAAAAAAAAACCCATGAGGTTCAAACTTGGAGCCACCAATGTGTCATCTTGAGTTGCCCTTCTGAACAGGTTGATATTGCAGCAGCAGCAAGTTCGTTAACATGATCAGGGCAAAGCCAGATGTGAGCAACGCATTGCACCTCGGTTTAGGGAACAACAGAGGAGCCAATTTTGAATTTATTATTTCTTTTAATGTCAATTAAATGTTACCTGGGGAAAATCTGCAATTTCTGCTCTGATTTAGAAAAATACCAATATGGCAAATTTTTTTTGAGCTGTGGCCACATCTTTTCTAATTCAAGCCTTGCTCCATGTTCAACAACATGTAATCATCACGAATTAGGACATCCCCAGAGCCTCTTCTGATTTCTTGAACTAAAACTCAGATACCAAGTTGCAAGCTGCTGCTAAGCAGCTCCCACCAAGCAGACCAGCCCAACACCTGTGCGGTCCGATGGTGTCCACATCTCACCACAGACATCAGCCGGACACAACGCATGCACAGCGTACAACCAGTGACTGTGCAGGTACCCCCCTGAAGGCAAGTCCCTGGACAAGGCTCAGTGCTGCACTCACACCCCTAGGGCTGAGACATGGTGCCATCACCTCCTGCACCCCTGCCCAGCATCAGGCAGGTGGTGGATCATGCTCAACACTTGCTCCTCGACTTGATAGGGAAAATGAGGTAGGATAAGCCTCAGCACAGAATGTAAAATCACCCCCACAATTTAACATGAGTTCAGATCCAGTCTCTCTAATTGTCTTTCCTGCCCACCTTAATTGAAATTACCACTTTCCTCCTGTTGTCAAATGAATTTCAGTAAGTCACACGCTGAGAAGGACATGTGTTGGGTGGTGTCACGCAGGGTTCCATGGAATGTCCTGGGACAAAAGCTGTTGTGCAGTCCTGCTGCTGCACTGCACCACGATGCTTCTCCATCCACCTTGCTTCTCCATCCACCATGTTTCTCCATCCATGGCAGCACGTAATAAAGAACTCAGATAAACTCCTGAGTCATCCCACTGCTATTTTAAGGGGTAACAAACCTCTCTCAGCAGCCCACAATGGAAGTGTGGCTCCAATGCAGACATCAGGCACCACTGCAGCACGGTATGGACGACGCAGCCAGCTCAGCTTCCCATCTATGAGGAAACACATCACCACCTGTAAGAGGTGAGGCTGATGCTCTTACTCTGGATGTGGACCTGCAGCTGAGCTTTCCTCAGGCTTTTCCTAATCAGGATTTTGGCCATTTTATTGAACCAATTCTTTGTGCAGGAGCAGTTTGAATAAAGCACACCCCTAAGGCCTAGCTAAAGTTCAAGCCATGGATTTCCATGTTTATTCTAAAATGCTAACTTCAGACTTCACACTCCCCTGTGAATACCCCAGAAATTGGTTTCCAAGAAGCTCCAGGGCCGTCTGGCTTGGCCCCCTGCCCTGGCCTGGCAGGCATCTGCCTCCAGCCATGCTCCTCAACATCTCCAGTCCTCACGGTGAAGGACTTGCCCTTTCTCTGTACCACCACCTCTCCTTTACAGAGTCCTGGATTATTTTTTGTTATTATTATTTCCATTCTCAGGACTGTTTTATCATTTCACCATCAGATTAAACCTGCTGTGCCTCTATTGTTGAGCAATCCCTCACAAAATTATAGATGGAATCGCCTGTTATAAGGGCTTGGATGGGAGCCACAGGCAGCACGGTAAAGTCTCTCCAAAGTCAAGCACAGACGACCAACATCATCTAAAAGTTATGGCAATACTTCATTGTTTCCTGAGCTTGCTACATGATTGAAGTGCCATAGCCATGAAGATTATGGACAAATTAGGGGCAGTCTGGAGTTAGAGCAGGTATTGATAGAATTTAAATGGAAGGCTATATTTTAAAATAGACTTTAAAATATATTATAAATATTATATATAGTATATATTTTTTAAAATATGTTTTATATAAATATATAAAATAAATATACTTATATAAACATATAAAATCTATTTTAAAATATATTTTAGAGTATATTTTTAAATATAGCCTGCCATATATAAAATATATATAAAATTTTAGACACTTCATAGTTATACATATAAATATATATGAGTTATACATAAGTTGTACATATATAAGTTGTACATATATAAGTTATCATAGAATCATAGGGGTTGGAAGGGACCTCAAGAGATCATTGGGTCCAACCCCCCTGCCAAAGCAGGCTCCCTAACTCATATTGCACAGATAAAGTTATACATATATATAACTATATATTTATATATATTTCATATATACATATATATTTCTATATTGTATATTTTTATAGAATGTATATTTATATATACATAAATAATTGTGAAAGCTTCTTTATTTTACCTTTATATCTCAACTCACGTAAGAAGCAACCTCTCCACTGCAGAGCAAATGCCCTGTTTATTGCTGCTGACAGTTCATCAATGCCAAAGCAAACGAGATCTCCCTTTCACAAATCCCCACAACTCTCATTAGTGAACGATAAAGCTTCATATACAAACCCAGAAGTGCCTGGGAAGAAATCAGATACGTGATGAACCGTGGTTTGAACAATAAATCTCTGGCTGCCTGATGACAGTTTGACTGTTGTATGTTAAATAGGGTTTTGCCAAGAGAAATGCAAAAGACCTGTAAGAACAGCGTGTATCGCTAATAGATTGAGGAATAATCAAATTTGTTTAAATTCACATGATTCATAAGCCAGCAGTGAAGATCAAAAGAGACTTATGTTCGTACTGCTCCATCCTGTCACATCATTTATTAACTTTTTCCTGGGAACAGAGAAAAACCTGCCCCTGGTAGCCTTATTCTGCTGTTCTCTGTGCCACTCACCGTCTCCCAGAGAGTGATCTGCTTTCCAGACACGGAGTTGGGAGGAATGAGAGCAAAACATGCAAATGGTCTCCCGCTGTCGACTGAGGATGCTGGAACTGTGAATGCCAGTTGGGGCTCCCAGGCCAGCTTGAGTCAAGCAGAGCGCCTAAATCTTGGGTAGGAAACCCCTTCCAATCCCAAAAAGGGACTCAACACCCTGTATATATTCAAGTAGCAAAATTTTTCCTCAATTTTAGATGCCTGGAATACATCCTGGACTTGATGCTGTGCAGGAATTAAACCCAAAGGCAAAGAGGAAAGTTGGCTCTCATGGTGCCCTGTGCACATTGAGGACTCCTCACCCCAAGCACTGTCTCCTCTCCAGGACAGGGGTTGTCTTGGGGCAGCTGTTGGGCACCCATTTCTTACCTTGACCCATGCCTGAAGCCCTGGTCACTCAGGGCTTGAACACCGCCTTGTCCATTCTGCCACAGCAGAAGAAATACAGGTGAGACCTGTAAAAAAAATGCTATAATCTCAAATACCATCATCATCCTCAATCTGCCAACATGCCTTTGCCTTCTGAAAAATGTCCATAAACCCCTCCTGACCGTGTCCCACTCCATACCACTCACAGGGCTTGGATATCTGGACAACAAGTATGAAAGCTGCTTTGCAAGGTTCTGATCTAACACCCTTTATTCTTATAAGGCAGTCCTTGATAAACTTTGCCTAAGTGAAAATAAATGTTTAAAGCTCTTTAGAGTTATAAGTAACACTGAAGTTGCTGGTAAAGGACAGAAACTCAGTATTTCCAGACCACCTGAATTTACACAAGCAGCTTTGGCATCCTCTGGCCCCTCTCCTTCATGTGAGCAGGATTATTCCTCCTCAAGGGGTTCACCAGAACCAGGGATTTTAAGTACCTTAAGGAGTAAAATACCATGAGAATGCATCCATGCACTAAAATAAGCAGGATCAGAGTGCTTACTCAACAAAACCAAGCACATCAGACTCCAGCCTTTAATTTAGCATATGGATACTCTCATTGAGCAGTTCCACAGCTTGGCAATGTCAATGAGAGGGTTTATCTGCTGTATGTCTCCTTCTGAACTTTCTCTCCATCTTCTCCGTAATGTTGTTTTCCAACCTTCAAAACTACCCAATTCTATCACTTTGGTCCAACAAATATTAGGGTATAAATAATAATCTAGTAGTTTGCATGTAGCTTGATATGGTCTCCCATAAGCTGATGCACCATGAAGCACGGCTTGCTCCTCTGCCAAGAGCAAGCAGAAGCTTCCTACACCAAATTCTCATGTATGACTGAAGGGATCAATTACCTCTCTGTAGGATAAAGTATAGAAGGGTGTTTGGACCAACTAAATGTCTAAACAACATCATCCAGCTACAAACCAGAAATTTGACCCTTATTAATTACATTTTCCAAAGTCTCTTCATAACTCCTCCCAATGTTTTAAGTCAAACATTCGTGTCAAGTCCTTCTTGATCTTCCTCCTCAATTACAGTGAGCAATTACCCCTTTCCACCAGGCTCCTCAGCCACCTAATCATTCTTATCTCTTCTTTCACCCTCAATCTAATCCTTGTAGCTTTTTGGAAGCTCACTATTGAGGCAGCCCTACATGTTTTCCAGGAACTCAGCAACGATATGTCACAACCAAGGACTCGACAGACATTAGCCTTCCCTCTCATTTGCCCTTCAATTAATTTCAGAGACAAGGTGCACCCTATCACCACTCGGATCTCTTGCCTCTAAGGAGTCTCACAGCCTCTGTCATCAAAAATGTGTTTGCTCTGATATCTGTATTTATAATTTCCCCTCCCAGCTGAAGAGCATTCAATCTTCCCTCCCCAAAGCGATTAGCGCCACGCTGCACAGCCTTCATTCAGAGCACCCCCCGTAGAGCTGAGGCATTTTTAGCTGGCTGCTTGACACAAGCAAAAGCATCCCCCCCCCCCCTTTCCCGTGGCAGCTCAATAGCAGCTGACAAGGTGATGAAGCTGGAATCTAAAACGTATGCATTTTTAATGTGCATTAAAGCTTGAGGAGTCCTGGGGAGCCTCAAAAGGAAACTTATGTCCTTACCAGTGAAGGAAAAAATGCCAGAGATCGTGTTTGCACAGAGGCAGACTCCCCCCAAAACAGCTCCTGGTACAGGCACATCGTTCCTCACAAGACCAGTGCAGCCCATGCGAGATTTACTGCACTGAGAATCATAGAATCACAGACTGGTCTGGGTTGGAAGGGACCCCAAGGATCACAGAGCCCCAACCCCCTGACACAGGCAGGGCCACCAACCTCCAGGCCTGGAGCTACACAAGGTTGCCCAGGGCCCCAGCCAACCTGGCCTTGAACACCCCCAGGGATGGGGCACCCACCCCCTCTCTGGGCAGCCTGTTCCAGCCCCTCACCACTCTCTCTGGAAAAAACTTCCCCCTAATATCTCATCTAACCCTTCCCTCCTTCAGCTTCACTCCATCCCCCTTGTCCTGCCAGTCTCTGCCCTTTAACAAGCTGATTCCCCTCCTGTTTCTCTGCTCCCTTCAGGGAGGAGAAGACTGCAAAATGATGAAAGTCCTTCATCATTACAGCTTTGCATTGAAAAGTGGGCTTATTTAATATTGTTTCTATAGTTTTGAGGTCTTTTCCTCTTTTTTTTTTAAACCCAAAGCACCAGTCAGCTGACCCAAGTGCTCTGCACTCCAAGATTTGGGTTCACACCACACCGCTGTACTCCAGTTGAGTCCCTGCCAGGTTTTAATGCTAATCTCTCTTCAGAGCTATTTAGCAAGATAGAGGTGAAGCCAACCAGATGCTGTGCTCACCTCATTTTTTTCAATCTCCCAATGCCAACCTTCACCTCTTACCCAACATCACCCTTCCCCGCCACAGCTGGATGTTAAAGCCGTTTTGACTCCCCCTGAGTGACCTCCAGTGCTTCCATCCAACTAAAACCCTAAGCCCTAGATTTTCAGGGAAAACATGGAAGGAAAAATCAACTTTAAAGCAAACCCAAGCAACTCTCCCCCTTGCAACCAGCCAACCTTTCCCACAACCACATCCTGCCTTAGGTCTTTTCCTCAAGCTGCTCACCTGCTGCAGGAAGAAGACTTCTGAGGAGAAGATGGACTTCAGATGAGGTTGTCTTCACAGTTTGCCTTGGCACATGAGTATCTTCCCTTTCTTAGAACCCCAAGCCACCAAATTAATTTAATACTTAGGAGCCCTTGCAGGGAAATAACACAGCAAGCACTGGAATTTACGGAAGATGGAAAAGGCTGTTATAATCAGAGAGATCTCAGCAGTAACACCACGTAATTTTTATGTCACCTTTCAATCACAGCTCCCTTAATGCATCCTTGACAAATAAGGACTGCATCAGTCATGGCAGATCTAATAGCCAGGTAGATTTATACTGGAATAAAGCCAGAGGCAACTTCTCATGTAAAATAGCAGTGTTTGGATTATTTTAAATACTATTACCTAGCTCGGTTTTGTTTTTAAACTGTATTAACAGCCCCAGGAGATTCTGCAGTGTCACAGACCCCTGGAAGGATAAAAACACATGCACATATATCTCAGTGTTACCCAAAGCACTTAACTCAAGTGCATCTATTAAAATAAAGCTAGCATTTTCCATCTTGGGCAGGCTTAGTTAACAGCAGCAGTTAACCAAGAGCTCTTGCCTGCAGGCAGGAGGTGCTGGGTTGAGAGGGTGGGTGGTGGGGGGTCTGGGGAGAGGTGGATGTTATCTACCCTCTTCTTTAACGGTACCAAGGAGGGAAAGGGGGGAGGATGGCCAAAGCAAGTCTGCCATGAAGCCAGCCCCCATTAAAACCAACCATCAGATTTACTTCTGCCAAGCACACAGACCAAGCAAAAGGATAGTTCCTCACCACACAAAGCCAATGCCTGCTTCCCAGAGGGTTAAAATGCCACTTGATTGGGTTGTGGCTAACGAGGCCAAGCCAGCAGTCAGCAATGAAGCACGTCAGTGGCCTCTGCAGGTAGCCAAGCTACGCATGGACACCTTATGGGCTGCTTCAGGGGGAAAGAGGGGGCTGGAGAGAGCAGAAGGCCACATGTTCATTGGAAAGCAAGGGCAAGAAAGCAAAAAGCAGCTTGCAGGTGCTTCCTTGGGTCTGGAGAGGAGATCTCATGAGCTACATCACGCTCCCCAGCTCCAAGTGGCTCCCTGTGGAATTCCCCTTGAACGTTTCATGTCCCCTCCCCACACATTCATAGCCAACATGTTTTCCTCCTCCTGCAGTCCTAGGAAGTTCAAACTCGTTAGCATAACTTCTCACCAACTTTTCAACCCAACACATGCAAACAGAATGAAGTTCTCCCAGAAAAAGCAGCCCCCAGTTGTCCCCTTGTTAACAGTGAGGGGGAAAATGGGGCAGAAGGTGCAGGAGAAGTGGGTGGGTACCACTCTCCTGTGTCTCAGGGACAAACTGTAAAACCATCTCTCCATCCAACTGCAGAAAGGACTCCGTGGCTCAATAAACAGTCTCAGACATTCTCCTTGGTGGGCTGGGTGGATGTGGTGAGGCTCATTTGTTGCTCAGGAACACTCAAAAGCAAGCCCCCCATCTGAGCCTGACACCCGCCACCATCCCCAAACTGTATCCCTGGTGCAAGCTTGCAGTACATCACAAGCTACTTACATGCTCTGAGGGGGGATCATGATTGTGCCTGTTAATTCAAGGGCACATTGTATTTGGATATTCTTTGAACAGAGTTAAGCAGGAGAATTCCATTCCCATAAGGAAAAAGGAAAGAATAAAATCAGCTGCAGGAAACACACGTGGCAGCAGCAGCCATGGCAGAAATTTTGCTTACAAACTCACTTTTCTTACTGTAACTTCCTGGCCTGAGATCTTAATGCTTTGACATTTGAGATGATAAGCTTAAATAAACAACAAAAAAACTTAAAAATTACAATTAGTGACAATATCTGTTCCCTTTTCCATTGCAGCCTTCCTAAAATTTAGCAGAGATATGACAAGCCCACATCAACTTCCAGTCCTTGCACCGGGGGGACCACACACACCACGTTGCTGCTGACAACAGACATGGCTGAGCCTCTTGATACCCACAAGTTAATGACTCTTCCACCAATCTTTTCTCCTGAAAAGCAGGTTCTGCAGTAGGGCTTCCCCCACCCACAGCCAGTCCATCAGCTCTGCTGCATGACATTACCAGGTTGAAGGATGGGGCAGCAGACTACTTCCACCTTCAAACCATTGCAGCTACAATGATGTAGGGAGGCAAGAAGAATTACTGTTTTCTACTGCTTCTGTGGTCATAGTAACACGTACATTGAGTCTGAGGAGGGCAGGGGACAAGCAAGGCCATTATCCCACCCACGGCTGAGCAGCAGATCTACCCACAGCCTGCTAGAGATGCAATTATAGGACACTTGCCTCCTACATGGGTTCAAGTACCTCCTCTACTACAAATTTCCTATATAACCTGGGACCAATTAGTAAGCTGTGGTGTCCCAACTTGTCCTTCACCCTGGGAAGCAGGAAAGTGCTTTAATCATCTTTAATTTATCTTACATTAAAAGGATTCCCAGCTTGGGGCTGGATGCAGACCTGCCTGATCTGCTAGAGCAACTAAAAAAAGGGTTAACATCAGGGCAGGTTTCTGAAACATTATCTCCAGCTTTAGAAAGTGTTATTGGAGATGCAGATTGATTAGGGGTTCAGTGCAATCTTAGCAATAACATAAAAAGCCCACGGTTCTCCTGCAGATCTGAAGATCATTTGGCATAAAAACATATGAAGAATTTTGTTTGCAATATTTGTGAGCAGCTCAATGGATTAAATACCACAGGAGGGGAAATAAATAAACCACCAGGAGATGTAGGCAGCCCTGTATCCTAGTGCAAGACCCCATCCAAAAGTGAATGTCTGCTCCCAGCTGGAAAGCAATCCCACACCCAACAGGAACCCCAACAAATCCTCCCACTAATCTCAGATACTGACTCCTCTCAAGACCTTTGGTGGATGAACTTAAGATGCAACTCACCTGCTGAGCCAAAACACGTCCAGGGTTTCAGGAAAAAGTTTACTGAGTGAAGAAAAGGCCTTCTTCATGACTGGCTGTGATGGGAATCCATGGAAGGGATTTCTTGAACCCTGTGTTGCAGACCTCCAGCTCCACAGGTAGACCTGTAAGTCTAATGTGCACATTAATACTGGCTTATGAAATGGTTTTCAGCCACTCTGCAAACATCTTTTCATGCCTGAAGTCTCCAAAACCCTCCAGTACCTTCCTATTGAAATATGAGGACACTTGACCATTTAACTAGCTATGTTCTAGATGGGAAGTTATCATTAGCACACGTTCACCCCACATCACTGAAGCCACCTCTGTGAGCACATTTGTATTGAGTTGCACCACTCATGTGGAAGGAAACCATCTTTTTTCTTCTCTCCATTGGTTTGTAAAACTTTTTTGGACTTTTAGCTGCATTGGGTATTTTCAGATTCAGTACATGGCTTCTGTGAGAGCTGTCACATACAAAAATTGGTATGTTTGAGGAATATTTTTAGTGGATTTTTTTTCCTTTCTGGGAGCCAGGGGTTCCTCTGTCCTCTCCACACACTCTGCTTTGGTGAACGCAGCAGATACAGGACCAGCGTGCAAAGACACTCTGGGTCTTTTGAGGCACTGCCTTCTTTGTTTCACTTACAAGAGCTTTATCTTGCTGGACAAAGTGAACAAGAGCCTTATGAGGGATGGCAGGCACAGTGACTTATCTTCAGACCAACGAGCCTCCCAGGCACCCTTTGGGTTTTCCAGGAGAATGAAGGAGATGTGGCCAGGAGCTCGTTCCCACTCGGACAGGGATCGGTGTGCAACCCACTCATATCATTTCCAGTTAACACAAGTGATGGTGAGATGTTCTTCCTAAAAAATAATTCCAACCAAATAAAACATGTGTCACCTGCAACCCTAAAGTTGATAACTGCTCTGTTTATTTTTCCCTCCTGATTTATATCCCTTTAAATCAGTGGCCTGGAGTTACAGCCTTCCCCCAGGCACGCCCATAAATCGCTGACTTTTGACACTACTTTATTTCAAGACAGACAAACAGTACACCTTGTGGGAGAGGGTAGTTAAGGAAGTTATACTCTGTGTCACTAGATAGTGTAGAAAAGTGCTTCCCCAGTGCCTTTGCCCACATCCCCACCAGGCAAGGGTCTCCAAGGGAGCCCGGGCTGGATTTGGGGTACACCACCACAGCCAGAGCAGAGATGAAGCTGAGCTGGACCATAACCCCCTCCCATCCCACCACCCCTGCATGAGACCCCTCGTTTGGGTACCACCACTGCGCCCAGACCCATCCTCCCTCCCCTCCTCTTCATAGGTAGGTCAGCAGTGGGGTTTGGCAACAGGGTGGAAATGTAATTTTGAAAAATCAACAGCATCTCTCTGGAGCTGTAATTCTGATTGCAGTGAAGCCAGGGGCTGCACATGCACTGGATTTTTTATTACACATAGAAAGACTCTGTATTCAGGTAAGGTGCCTTCTCCCTGAATTATTACCCTCCAACTCCTCTCGTTGAAAGTCCTGACCTCTAGAAGTCAAACCCTGGGCAGGAGAGCTTTAGTCTTTATTACTATGCTCCTTGTAGGGGAATGAATTACCTTGTGATACCTGAAGCAAGTAGGTTGGTTTAAGGTTTCTCCTTAAATTCGCTTCATTTTCTGCAGCATCTGAACGGGCTGTTGCTGTTGTTCTGTACACCTCTTCTTCAGGAGCTTCACACCAGTTGTTGGAGGGATGCTGTGTGAAGTAAGACTGAACTTACCAAGCGCTTTATAGTGATCCCACCACCTGACTGCTGCAGCAGGGCCTCCATCAGTGCCCTCAGTGATGCTATAACCTTCTGGCAGGGAACACTTGGGCAGCCAGACACCTTCTTGCCAATGGAGCTAGCACATGTGTCAGGGGAAAGCAGTTCTGCTGAGAGTTTGGGGTGGTTGGGTTCTGGTTTGCTCTTTGGAAGCTCACACGGTAGAACTCCTGCATGGGGGCATGTCCACACCAAGGCAGGAGAAACTCCATGCAAGTTGATCATTCTTCCCCCTCTTCAAGCTCATCAAAGCCATTCCCACCCCCAGGACTGCCCTGGGTTGGTTTCTTTTCCTTCTCTGTGGTGCTGGGAGTTTTTTGCCAGATATTAGTTGAGCAACAGAGAAGTGAGAAGACATGGAAGCTCAGGACCTGATGCCCTCCGCACAGGGACAAAGAGGCCTCTGACACCCACCCATAGCCCCCAGGTGAGATTTCCTGGGTCATTTCCCTGCTTTTCCCACAAAAACACCCACCCAAGCCTCAGCAGCCAGACACTATCCCGTTTGCTCTTTGCCAAAAGCCAGCAAAGCTCAGCTCACACAGCAAGCAGGGCTTTCTCTAAATGTCATTTTTAATATTTAATCACCCTGGATGGCCTCAATATTTACAGCATAAGCCGTTTCATTGGGAAGTTAAATATATAGCCCAGATATTTAAGGAAACTGATTCAGAGCCACATAAATGTAATTGCACTTAACGTGACCTGGGAATGAAATCACACATGGTACGTGGTGGGCTGGGTTTTTTTTTTTTCCTTTCTGCAGGGTGTTTAAACCCCATTTTGAATACATTATGCTAAAGGAATCTCTTTCACTGTCTTGCCTGGGTAGACTTCACTAACGCTGAACCTCACAAGCAATCTGGGCTTAAAAGTGGAAGCAATGAAAAGTATGTATGCTTTATGTATCCGCACCTGGAGTGTTGTGTCCAGTTCTGGGCTCCCTGGGATAAAAAAGACAGGGATCTCCTGGAGAGAGTCCAGTGAAGGGCTGGCTATAAAGATGATTAAGGGCCTGGAGCATCTCCTCTGTGAGGAAAGCCTGAGTGAGCTGGGGCTGCTCAGCCTGGAGAAAAGAAGACTAAGGAGGGACCTTATTAATGTTTATAAATATCTTAAGGATGGGATGCAGGGGGAAATGGCCAGCCCCATTTCAGTGCTCTGTGGAGACAGGACAAGGGGCAATGGCCTCAAGTTGGAGCACAGGGAGTTCCACACCAACATGAGGAAGAACTTCTTCCCACTGAGGGTGAGGGAGCCCTGGGACAGGCTGCCCAGGGGGGTGTGGAGTCTCCTTCTCTGCAGAGATTCCAGCCCCGTCTGGACACCGGCCTGTGCGAGCTGTCCTAGGGACCCTGCTCTGGCAGGGGGTTGGACCCAATGGGCTCTGGAGGTCCCTTCCAACCCCTACGGTTCTGTGATTCTGTGATTTACTATCTAATACACACACACTTTACTACACTATATATATATATATATATATATATATATATATGTACGTAGTTGAGCTATTCTAAGTTTACACCTGCTTGCTGAAGCAGTCTATTAAAAAAGCATTTCCCTAAAAACCAACACACATAAAGAAAGGCAATAAGAAGGAGAAGAAAAGCAGTAAGATGGAGTAATAGGCGATACTATTTTAATAACAGCAACATTGAGTGATTATTGAATGATTTTCTATTATTTATCTGTATTTCCAACTGTTTCAGCCCAGGCCACAACCTCCTCACACAGATAGTTGCTTTGATGGGAGCTGCACCCACCCTGCTCTCCCCAGCTCCAGCATCCAGCCCCATCCCACACTTGCAGTCCTGATCTTGGCCACACCAAGGATGAGAAGAGGTTTTGCTTCGAGCACCAAAACGAGGTTTACTCCCCTCCACAGAGCAGTTTCTCTTCATAAGGAGAAGGGAAACACACACTTTTGACTCTGATTAATCAAGAACTGAAGCAAAACGACCATCTGTGCCAGCGTACGGTCTGCAGATGGTGCTGTTAATGATTTTGGGCCTGGCTCTTCCAATAGCAATTTTTCTGCACAAAACTAGAAAAATTCAAGCCAAAGGTAGCCCAGAGTGACCCATTTTTCCCCCTGAACGTCCTCAAGGAATATCCCAACCCATATCCTCATATCCCAGCCTCCTTCCTCAAAGATGTGGGTTCCATTTCCTTCCATAAATATCCCCAAAAACCAGCAAGTGAGCAGCTGGAAGAGGCCAGGTTTTGCCTTCCATTTCCCCATAAGTGAAACCATAACTTACAGAAGTATTTAGGAGGGGAGCAGAGATCAGAGCCAGCCCTCCCCACGTGCCTTGGGGTTACACATCGTGATGAATCAAGACAAGAGCAAGGCGAGCGGCGGGGGCCCTTTTACCAGCCATAACAAATGAAAGCAGAAGGGTATTTTTTCTTTCCAGTTGACAACCCAATAACACCACAACAGGACCACAAATCATCATGCCAAAGAAGGATTTCTAACCCCTGCCAAAGCTCTGCTCTGTTTGTGGAAGCTGTATGTATGATAGCTCTCAGCACACACCCCAGAGAGTAATTGTTTATTGTTTTTTTCAGATCAGAAACAAAAGTACCATCACCTTCTTGACCCACTATTCAGCCTTAGTCCAAGGAACACATCATGCATCCTTCCCTGTAACAAAGCAAAATAACTCAAGTAGAGCAGATCATAGAATCATAGAATCACAGACTGGTCTGGGTTGGAAGGGACCCCAAGGATCACAGAGCTCCAACCCCCTGACACAGGCAGGGCCACCAACCTCCAGGCCTGGAGCTACACAAGGTTGCTCAGGGCCCCATCCAACCTGGCCTTGAACACCCCCAGGGATGGGGCACCCACCCCCTCTCTGGGAAGCCTGTTCCAGCCCCTCACCACTCTCTCTGTAAAATCTTCCCCCTAATATCTGATTTAAACCTTCCTTCCTTTAGCTTTAATCCATCCCACTTCTCCTGCCATTGTCTACCCTTTTAAAAAGTTGATTCCCCTCCTGTTTGTATCCTCAGATGATTTCTATTTGCCAGGGAGGTAGGGAAGGAATTAGGAGCCTCCCACTGTTGCTTGGCCACGCTGGGCTGGTTGCCTGCACAGCAGGACTGAAAAAAATCACTGCAGGAGGCTACTCCTCACTTAGGAGCCATAACAGCGACCCATAAGGTCTTCCAAAACTATCCCAAATATTCTATGATTCTGTTGATTCTTTTTCTGGGGAAGGGGGAGATGCTGCATGGGGCTGGGAAACTCACATTATCACTTCTCACATCTGAGAGGTTCAGGCTGAAAAACAACGTGCTCCATCCCCAGCCAAGCGCTGTTGCTCTGGATGATTTACCATTACTGGCTTTTCTTTAACAGGGATGCTGAAAACTGTCACACGTTTTATCACCCGTGGCAGTTAGGGCATGATACATGCTGATATTAGCTGAAGATTATAAGGCAATAGTATAAAGTCTTATTGGAAAGAGAATGGAAGCTGGAAATCTTGGCTAGCGATCACTCCTACCTTTGTAATGAGTTTCTGGACCAGTAAGGGTGAAATTGCATGCCAAAACCCTCTTGTAATTTATCCCTTGTTTAAACACATACTGGCAACCCAATTATTATTTTCAGAATCAGGGGGTTTAACTTAGCAATATACTGTTGAAAAAGAGCTTTTTCTCATCTCACATAAGACGGCCCAGAATGCTTTAGTGATGAGGGACACCCAAGCTGAAGCCCCACTGATGGGTAACGGGGAAAGCAGGTCCTACCAGCACCCACCAGTATGGCACTGGGACGAGCTGACTGACCCCAGACCCCGATCCTCCCCAGGACAAGGATGCTTTTGGTCACCATGCACTGTGTTGGGAGTTAGAGCATCGTTTGTGTTGCTTATGCTCTGTACCTGAATTGCTCAGCAAGTGCCAACATCATATTCCCCCTCAAAACGCACAGATCTGCTGGGGAACTGAACTTAGCCTTCCTGAAAGAACAAGGGAAGGCAACTTTACCTTTGAAGACACCCATCTAAGCAGGTAAACACTTCTGGAACATGGAGATTAATTAACAAGGAGGAGACAGGACCCAAAGACAGAGACCTCCTGCAGGAAGCAAACCCCAGGGCACAAGCAATGCCAGGGCTCTGCACCACACCCCAAAATAACTCCACTCTCCAGTTTCTTCATGAAACAAGGTTTGTGCTGTTGATTACCAGCTGTTTGAAGCAAGGACTGTCTTTCTCCTTGCTCCATCAGCCCAAGGGATCAAGAGCAGCACGGTACAAGGAGCAGCTACACACCTGGCTTCCCACAAGCATCACAGGGTCTTACATGGAGCAGCTGCATCCACATCCACAGGAGAAAGCCCAATCATCTTGAAGGCAAAGGTACAACCTCCTCTGGCTTCCACAAGCATTGAAGAGGTGGACAAAAGTAAGAAAACCATTAGCAAGCCCTGATATTTCCCCACCAGATAAAAATATAAGGCGCACTATTTCCCCTGCAATGTTACTATGGTGATTTCAGCGAGGACAGAATAGCAGGGTGTTTAGTGGAGCTGTGGTTAGGAACCAAAGCTCACAAGCAAGACACTGGCCTGCCCATTAAACAATACCAAGGTTGGTGAATAATAATCAAAAGGCAATTACACGACAGACAGACTATCAGAGCTCACCCCGCTAAGCGTGAAGGTCAAACATTACATTAACTAGGGGCCTGCTCACTGAAAGCCTGCAACTTGGTCTACAAAATCATTACTTCTTGCTGTATTAATAATGAAAAGCATTGCCAGTGTTACTTCATTTCCTTAGACCAACATGAAATGCCTGGCATAAATACTGCCCCGAATCACATGCAAATTGCCTGCATGCAGTAGATCAAACCATATGAAACCACCACACCGTAGAAAATACAGATATACACAGACTTTAACTGTACTTTCCACAGTTTATAAAGACATGGGGAATTTTGCTAACTGCTTAGAGCTCCATGTTACTGAGAATTTATCACCCAAGCATACACATTTTGCCAGTTAATGTTATATTGTGAATCACTCTTTTGAGTAAAAGGCATTCACTGCACACAGAGATGCTGTGGTGTTGTAATGGTTTCCCTTTCGGGGCTTTTATGGGTCTTATTTTTGTGCTAGAATCTTCTTTGCTTGCTTTCAGCCAAAGGGTAAATATCTCTACCAAAACCAACCCCAAACCAACCCACCCAACTCTCACCACAAACCAGTTTCTCACCAGGAGCAATCCACTCACACAAAGGGAGGGCTGAAGCCGGGCCTGCGTGCTGGGCTGTTTGATGTGCTTCATGTGCACCTGGAAATATAAAGAAAGGAAAAACAAACTAAGCTCCCAAAGCTCTGGTAGAGCAAAGGCTCACTGTGCTGAGCTGAGACCATGTGCTTTGGATTCTTGAACCTGGTCCCAAACTCCTCTTTTCCCACCTTATGCAGCTTCTCACCCATCACTGGAAATGTGAAGTGATGTAAATAGAAGATACTCAGAGGAGGAGCAAGAAGCTCCTCACAAAATAGACTGGGATAGAGGGGGAAGAGAAAGATGCTGCTAAATTTTTCTAATCAAGAGCCATACAACTTACACATGCTCAGCTGAAGAGCATCACCCTGAGCGGGGGGACAGCTGTTCAGTAAGAGGGGAAATCACACTGGGTGTTGCTGACAGAGCCCAAGAGAAACCATTAGACATTTTGGTGGAATTACAGCCTATGATACAAGCAATAACCTGTTATTTTCTTGTCTAACAGAAGCAACCGCTCTGATGTCTTAAAGAATTTATTCCCCCAAGCCTCTGCCCTCCCTGTGTCTTTCCCCCTAATTCATTTTTCCTGGGAGACGTGGGTTCATACCACCCAGGCTCAGGAGTATCAAGGATGCTCAAGGAGCATCCTCATCCTGGGGAGACCACGCTGAGCAGCGGGATAAATTCTTCCCCAGCTAAAATATATGTAATTTCATTACTTGAGCGACAGAAACCTACTCACTGTTTACACCAGGACTGCTATCAAAGCAATTATTCAGTATCAGTGCCATACAGCAGCAGGATTTAAAGCTCAACCAGCAGCAAGGCAAGGGAGCAGCTTCTCCAGACAGGTCAAACTCAAAGTGCTTTATTCCCTTTGCAGCAAAGACCAAAGCAGGATCTCTTTGAAGTCCTCAGTAATGGATCTATATAACAATGCTTTTAAAGCTCCCCAGCTAGAGCACATTGCTGCCACTTAAATTCTTCCCAGCACCGCACCGCGGGTTACACGCAGCTTTCAGGGCGATGCCCTGTAAATGCCAGGTTCACCTGCTGTGGGCTGTGCTCAGCAGCTCAGCCCATCACCAGCCCATCGTGTCGCTGTTGCTGAGTCAGCAGGCAGTGATGGCTCACATCACCAGCTACGGGATGAACACAATGCCCACGACTTCTTTTCTGCCCCCACGACATCAAGTCACATCCTGGTGCTGTAAAAAACCATCTCCATGTTAGCAAGCTGCACCAGAGCAGGATCAGATCAGATGGGACGGAAAAGTTCTTCCCTGAAAGAGTTGTGGGGCTGTGGCACAGGCTGCCCAGGGAGGGGGCTGAGTCCCCACCCCTGGGTGTGTTTAACAGCCGAGGAGATGAGGTGCTCAGGGATATGGTTTAGCACAGGACAGGAATGGTTGGACTCAATGAGCTTAAAGGGCTTTTCCAACCTTGTGAGAGAACAAGAATTTATTATTTTTTGTTAATTGGACCTGCCCAAGTTAAAGTACAGGTGATTAAGCAATGCTATAATTAGGTTTAAAACTCGCTGTGTTTGGTTTCTGCTCTCCCCAGTTTGCTTCACATCCCCAAGCAGCCCAGGCAAAGAGCCCTCTGTCCAGCACTCCCCACCTTAAAAACCCTGGATGCCACATGTTTAATGCTTTAAGCTACAATGAAGCATCTTCTAAAGACACTTGTAAACCTGTAAGCTTCCAGCCTTACAACCCCCTTTCTGTTTACTCTCTCACCTTTGTCTTCTTTTATCTTTTTCCTTTTTCCCTATTCCCCCTTTCTTTCCCCTTGTTATCTTTCCCCTTTTTTCTCTCCTCTTCCCCCCGTTTTTCTCCTTTTCTTTCCCCTTGTTATTTTTCTCCTTTTCCCCCTTTCTTTCCCTTTTTCCTCTTTCCTCTTCCCCCCCTTTTCCTTTTCCCCCTTCTTTTTTCTTCTTTGTTTTCCTTAAATTGCTGGCCATCCTCACCACTGGCTTCTGGGAGTACAGAGGAAGGGTGTGAGGGCCAACACCATCACTGCCTCCTGCTTCAGAACATGCACAAAACATTGCAACCAGAGCAAGGGAAACAAACCAGCTGCAAACCAGCAACCAACTGGCAAGATACTAGATATTGATTAACTACCCCAAGCCTTTCAGGATGCTCAGTAAGCATCTCCTGGCTCCCAGGATTTCCCATCTACTTCCCAGGACAGGGACTGGGAAACCTTTCCCAGGTGAGGAGGTGACATCTGCTGCTGTGGGTCCAAAGCTCAATGAACCTTTGGGCCTGTTAGGGCTCTGAGGACATTCATACTCATTTTTCCCCCTTCCCTGGGAATGCAGTGTCTGCTAGTCTGCAACATGTATTAAATGAGATGGAAAAAAAGTCCAGTTTGGCAAAAACACCTACCTGTCACTGCTAGAGTTTGTCCTTAGGGTGACAAATGGTGAACAACACCATTGCAGGCTCTAAGGGGAAGGAAACCAGCCCATAGATCATCAGCTCCTTTTGTCACCTTTTCCCCCTGTGCTTTTATTTAGCAAAAACCCTTTTCTGTACCAAAAGGGCATTTGCCTGGGCTCTTCACAGCCCTCACAAAAGGCACTGACCCCAAAAAAAGCTGACCCAAAGCATCTGCAACCACAGTAAAACCTGCCAGAAGCTTAGAAAATATCCCCAAGCAGAAACACACAAACCCATCCAATTCATACCACTGCTAAAGTCATCACTGCATTTTCAAGCTCTTCCCAAATATCCGTTATTCTTATCACATTTTAAGTCTAATTCCTGGGCTGCTGATACCAGGGTGGTTCTCACATTGATGCTTGGGTCTTATATTTCTATTTAAAAATTCTTTTATCACATAAAGAGTCTCTGGAAACTTTAAGCATTCAAAACAGATGCCTGCACACACCCAGCTCCTAACCAAGGGGGAATATTGCTGTATCTGTCCATTTCTCACAGCGTGGAAAGCCCATCACTGATGCTTCCCCAGATTTGCTGCAGGTAGGGAAGGTATTATTTCTCTGGTAGTTAAGCTGTAGGTAACAGCAAGACAGATTATCTGCTAATTGCTGGTTTCTGGGGAAATGGGAACTATTTAGATTTGGGGGTTTGATGGGGTATTTTTTTAATTAGCTTGTAACACTTTGCTGTAAACAGCAAAGACCTTTATTTAACACAGAGGGAGGACAGAGGAGGAAAAGCAGGAAGATTTCTGTGCAGCTCCCAGCCAACACGTTTTGATGCTGACCACCACCACCCAATACCCAGCATCATGCTCTCCTGGCAGAGACACCCATGGAATTTGGGGTGTTGGACAGAGCCAGAAGCATTCAGGTCTCCCAGGTCCCAGAAGAACCTACGGGCAGGCAGACCCCAGGGAGACAAGACACAGCCTCATCTGCTCCCTCCCCACCTGCCCTCCTGGATGCCCTTCCTTTCCATGCTTCTGTCCATCCACTGCTCTATGTACACCTAAAAACAAGCCCCAGGCCTGGCTCAGGAAGACAAAAGGACATGTTTCCTCCTTTCCTCCTCCCTTCCCCGCCTGTTATCTCAAAATCCTGAGGATACAGGCTGCCTCCACACACTTTAAAGTACTGTATCTGCAGATCTCAGGCCCGGTGCAGCGATAGCACATCACTTCCCTGTTAAAAGATCAAGGCAGCTTTAAAATGGAGGCCGGAGCCCGCAGCAGATACCATCATAAGCTGTTCCTCAGCTACAGGTTATTTTATGGTAAGTCTTAAAACGTCCTTGTCACCTTTTAGAGCTGATGACCTTCATTTAACTCTGCCAGGCTTCACGATTTAAGCCAAGATGCAAAGCACCACGTTCACATCCCCAGGAGCACACTGGTCCTGCCATGGGTATGCAAACCCTGTTTTACCCAGTGATTTCCCACAGGAGCATCACTCCCGCCCCACGCTGCAGCCAGCATCCCCTGCCTGCTCTCAGCCCTGGTGACCTCACATCTCCAAATCATACCCTGATTATCGTCCTTGGCTCATTTTACACTCTGGCATGTTCACCAAAACCAAGATCCAAGTGCTTGACCGTACAGGTTTGGCCAAGCATGCCTAGAAAAAGGCATCAGAGGTTTCCATGCAGGAGCTCCCAGTGCAGTCTACTGGTAAGAAAAGTGTTCTGCTGAAGACAGACTTGGCCTTCGGAGAGCGGCGATAAGAGGGAGGGAATGAAGGATATCATCCAAACACAACAGTGCCGCGGCACGAGGATGAAGGATGGGGCTGCCCTACAGCAGATGGTGCAGATGTTTCCTCTCATCCATCTTCCATATGTTCCAACTCAAAACTGTGCAGGTCTACAGTTTTGCTCCCCTTGAAACCCCCACTCTCTGCACGCACAAGGTGCAAGGCGATGGGCACCAGAGCATCACCCCACTGCACGGGACAGCATCTCACCTGACCCAATATGTCACCACAGCCTGAGGGGTCATTCTGCCAGGAGAGGAAGGTTTCCTCTGGTATTTATCTCTGAAGAAGTCAGGAGGTGAGGCTCCCAAATCTCAGCTCCACGGATTTGCACGCAGGCAGGATGGAGGATGTGTCATGGCACAGGGCAGGATGCTGCCACCATTCCAATGGCCGAGCATCACTTGTGGCTTTCTCCTTTCTCACAGGGACAGGAGGCGATTCCTGACCCATCCTGCCCTGCCAGGAAACAAGGGATACAGAATTGAATATAGAACACAACAGCAGGGAGCTGAGCAGCAGTGTAATCCGACTTTAATTGATGATGAGAATATTCATCTGGGCTCTGTCCAATTCAGTACACATAATACCTTGTGCTTTCTCCACACGG
Organism: Porphyrio hochstetteri; assembly: GCA_020800305.1. Lineage (NCBI taxonomy): Eukaryota > Metazoa > Chordata > Aves > Gruiformes > Rallidae > Porphyrio > Porphyrio hochstetteri. Next base: position 16,197,652 of record CM036914.1, read on the forward strand.
ATCGATTCTTGCATTGGCTTTATGAGGGGTAATTAATATTCATTCAGAATTAAGTAGAATAAGATTTCCAATGCATGAAGATGTTTATTATTTATTCATATTTAAAGCTTGTTAGATTAATCTATTTTAAATTACCACATGCTGCCAGGCACAATTATTATAATTTATTAGGATAATTCCAGTGGTTTATTTCCTTCTGATGCAACCTTGCAGAAGGCATACACTGTGTCTCAGGGGCTCCCACAAAGCAGCTCATGCTGCTGCTAAGAGAGCTGCAGCCCAGCACCAAGCACCCCCTTCTCCAAAGGGGTGAGAACCCCAGATTAGGGGTGTGATTCACACTCATTTGTGGGTTTTTTTAAAGCAGACAGCCCAAGGTAGAGAAATCTGAGCAGGGGGGACCGTGTTCATTTGTGGCAAGGCAAAATAAATCCATGGTGACTCATTCCTAATGATGCAGGGCACTGGGTTGCTACAGCTGGCCCAGGCAGGTTATGGTCACCACTTACCCCCTCCCAGCTAAGCACTGTAAAACAATGAGCTCACTTGCCACCTCCAGAACCCGCCTTTGGCCACCAAAGACACCCCTGAACATCTTCCCACCTGTTTTTTTCCCAGCAAGTGGAACATGGTATTGAATTCTTCAGCTCCACACTGTGTAAAAGACTTCATCTCATTTCTTTTTAAAAAAACCCTAAACCCTACATATTTGCTTAAAAGCTGCAGTTACCATTATTACATTTAATTGATACCCTCAGGGGTTCCAAATGAGACAGGCTTTTATGAAATTTAATTATTTTCCACCAGGGCTTGCAAGGTAAAGGTGCAATTAGAGTGGTGAGGGCTGGTCCTCACACGGAGGGAGCTCCAGCTGCCTTGACGGCCCTGTGCCAGAGCCCTGATCATCAGGCTTTGCCTCTACTAAACAGTCACTGATTGCCACTGCTCACCTTAGCCTTTAAAAAAATCATCTAAAAGCAAAATAAAATACACCAAACCAGACCAATTTGACTCGATGACAGACCAAAATGCTCCATGTAAGAAGCTGTCATAATTACAGCTGTTGTTACTTCATTTGGTTACACCCTCCTGGTGATGCAAAGCAAATGTGCACCGAGCAGGGTGCAGCATCACGGTGTCCCCCCTGTGCCTGAGGTGGGCTTTGGGCAAGGGGAATAACACCAATCAATCCATTGTTACTTGTACATCACTTGAAATAATACAGAACAACAGAATCACAGAGCTGTAGGGGTGGGAAGGAACCTCCAGAGCCCATCGGGTCCAACCCCCTGCCAGAGCAGGGTCCCTAGGACCGGTCGCACAGGTCAGTGTCCAGATGGGGCTGGACTCTCCAGAGAAGGAGACTCCACACCCCCCTGGGCAGCCTGTCCCAGGGCTCCCTCACCCTCACTGGGAAGAAGTTCTTCCCCACATTGGTGTAGAACTCCCTGTGCTCCAACTTGAGGCCATCGCCCCTTGTCCTGTCCCCACAGACACTGAGAAGAGGCTGGCCATTTCCCCCTGCATCCCATACTTAAGATATTTATAAACATTAATAAGGTCCCACCTTCGTCTTCGATTCTCAAGGCTGAAGACCCCCAGCTCCCTCAGCCTTTCCTCACAGGGATACTTTCTAACCTTTGAAAAAGCCCCCGGTTTATCCCGACGCCCGGATGTGCTGACACGGGAGGAACGGCAGAGCAGCTTTGAACCCCCTGGCTGAGCAGCTGCAATACCCAGAGCACACCTAAGGATTTCTTCCCTACAGCCCCACAAATGTACCGTGCAAACTCTTTTGAACTGAGCTGCTTAATCAGAATGTCCTGAGAGTAAGTGCAGCCACAAGGTACAAAAAAACCCAAACCAAAACAACAAAAAATCCCCAACCTTTTAAATATAAAAAGAAAAAAAAGCCCTCTTGTGAGTAAAACAAATTATTTTCTAACAAAGAACATCCTGGAAGCCAATGTCATACTTCTGATGCTACAATACTCCACATGAAATTAATGTTTTTGCAGTGAAAAATTTTACCCCAATTATATTTTGTTACTTACTAGGGCAAATTCATAATTGACCCTTCTCAAACAGCAGGCTAAATTTTAGCTATTATTTGGCTGCTACTTTTCAGACAGAGAGTTTAGGAGCCATCAAAAAATATTTCAGTATTTCTTTCATCAAGTCTATTATTTTATTATTGTGCTTTATGATATTTAGGGCATGCTCTATAATAATAATTAGCAAATAATATTTGGGTGCTCAGATTTTCCTGCCCTTTAGAGCAATCTCCAGTTTTCTCTACTTTGATGAACAGCGGGGTAAAAGCATTGGTGTCACCAGGACCAGTGTCTGAACTGGGAAAAAGATGACCATTAATTCATAGAATCATAGACTGGTCTGGGTTGGAAGGGACCCCAAGGATCACAGAGCTCCAACCCCCCTGCCACAGGCAGGGCCACCAACCTCCAGGCCTGGAGCTACACAAGGCTGCCCAGGGCCCCATCCAACCTGGCCTTGAACAGCCCCAGGGACAGGGCACCCACCCCCTCTCTGGGCAGCCTGTTCCAGCCCCTCACCACTCTCTCTGTAAAGAACTTCCCCCTAATATCTAATCTAATCCTAACTGACCCAACTGATGCTACACTAACACCACAGACCTTCCGTGACACTCCAGAATGAAAACATTACATGTTCCATGAAGAACCAGGTCATGGTTCCCCTCTGCATCATACCAGAGCAGCAGCCAGAGGGAGAGCCCAAAACTATCTCAGTTTACTGTGTGTTAATGCTCCATGTTTATAGTGAAATGACCCAAAAACCAGAAGCAACAAAAGCTACACGAGTGTAGAGCCAGAGGAGGCAATCCCTTGCATTCCTTAAATCCCCAGGCTTGGCTTGGGAATCAAAATCTCTAATTTCAGCACATGTGTTGGGGTTTTTTCCCCCTCTGGGATGCTTGACCAAGTGAATATGGAACACATCAAATAATTTTGACACCTGCTAAGCTGTTATTTTAAACACAGTTTCAATAAACTACAAAAGTTGATGCTGTTAGAGGCTTGAGAATATACGACCTCATTAAAAATCGCTGGCACTTGGAAAGATCTCTGGTGGCCAATCACAGCTTGGGGAGGGCTGAAATTTATAACTTTGATCCCCACAGCTAAACCATTTAATCTGATAATAAACATCAATCACTGATTTTTATTGCACCGTTTTGCAGCCTGAGCAGAAAAACCTTGCTCTCACGGACAAATTAGGCACCCCAAAGTGACTCTTGCAAATAAATACCACCTTTAATATGCAGCAGTATAATTCCAAGGGATCTATTTTTTTATTTAAGCACTACTGGAGCTAGGGGAAAGTTTGCAACTACAGAAATATCTGTGAAGAAACCCCCACACAGTGTAACAGCATCTGCCAGGCAGGAGCTGGCCACTCTAGGAGTTTAGTTGACAGCACCTACCTCTACATCTGCTAAGGGTTGCTGTCAGAAAGGTATTAAGTGTGTCCAGATATTCCTCCTGACAGTCCATAATTCACCTTTACAAACGATGTGAGATCCTGCTGTGCTCCCATGCAGCCTCTCTAGTCAGCTCGGGGTACCAATCCACCATCTACTGCTCAATAGAGAGGGAAATGGAACGGGGTCAGGCATAATACATCGTGCAAGTGGGTAACTGCCAGGAAAAAAAATAAATCAGATGGAGCTCATTAATACATAATGATGCCAAACTGCCATTAACTCACATACTCTTCCCCAACCAGAGAGTTATTTAAGAAGTAGCTGAAATAACAATTCTCCTTTGGGTGCAATCATCACCATCGCTAAATGCTGGGGGGAGTGGGGTTTGCACTGGGTGGAATAAGGTGGTTCCTCCACATGCTTTCCAAAATGTTCTTCTGTAACTTGATATATTACAATAAAGATATATTATAATTACCTTAATTATTTACAAGATTTCCCATCCAAGTAGAGACACAAGATGAAGAACAGAAAGACTGCCTCGGTCTTCTCAACGAACATGTGCAAGAGCCCAGCAAGTATCAAGATCATGGAAGTTGGGTGGTTACACTCTTTTTAGCAGGATTAGCTGGGTTTCTGCTCCAGAGAAGACAAGCTAAATCCAAATTTCGTTGTCCAAGAATTCACCCAATAGAATGATGATCTTTAGGGGTGGGGGTAAAGGTAGGTTTTGTCTTTGAGTATCGCTCCCGTTTCTCCCTGGAGAGACAAACAAAGGGGTAGCGCAAGGAATATGTCTCACGTGACAAGTATGGAGAAGGACTGACACGGAGTTTGAGGTCAGGTTTTTAAACCAACACCACATGAAGTCAGAGAAATCTTAATCCTGCGTCAAGCCAACCCTCTTAGGGATGCCCACAGCAGCAGCTAAGCCAGCCCAGGGACCCAGCCACCAGCCACGCAGTCTAAGGCTTGGCCATCACAATACATGGACAGAGAGCGTATAATCGGATCAAAACTTAATCAATCAGTAGTATTGACCTTCCTTAAATTATCTCCCTAGAGCACACTCAACTGCAAGGAGCTTTCCCTGCATGAAAAACAGATCACCTTTGTTCTGTGCAAAGGAAATATAGGAAGGTGCTTAAATTCATGCCTTCTGGCCTTGCAACTCCAGGAATACATTTTAGTTACTGATTACAGGTATTGGAGCTACTCAGAGTGAACTTTCCAGTTGTCTCCAGTAAACTCTCGAGTGTGTATATAAAACAGCCAACAACGACTCACATCAGCAATTTTCTAAGTGTTGCATTAAACCCAGACGGTGTTTTTCATCTCAGGACAGGAAAAAAAATGCATATTAATCCCCCAGCAAAGCAATGCATTGAGAATTTTAAACATTTCTGTCAGTATTGGTAAAACCCATAGAAGTTCTTTGCTAGATGAGATACTGAATCATTTTGGTTCATTTGGAGGCCATTTGCTAACTTTATTAGGCAATATTCAGATGATGGATATCAAAAGGATATTCGCTGTAGAAACAGGCTTTGTTTCTGAAGACAGTAATTAGGTTAACCTCATGAATAAACCCTTTATATCAGTGGCCTGTACAAAGGGAGAATAAAAAAATGCAGGAGAAAATGAGAAAGGAAAAAAAATAGATTAATATCAAGCAAAGGGAAAAGACTTACAGCCACATAGTGCGTTCTCCACCTGGCAGCAGAGAATTCATATGTGAATGGAAGTGTCACAGCCACTGACGTGCCATAGTGTATAGCACAGTGGTAGAGAGGTGACCATTAAGGTCCTGTGCTATCAAATTATTAACTCAATGTTGGGTGGTTAAGGTAGAACCAGTCCCAGTGGAAGTGTTGCTCCCAGGCATCCCCACTCTCTGGGCAGCCAGCAGTGCCCCAGCCCCGCTGCAAGGGCTTCCCTTTGCATCAGACTGTCCACTGAATGAATAGCTATCTTTTCACCCCAAAATATCTAGCAGGGGGTGCTACCCCTAGCCTAGGGGCTAAAACAAGCTAAAAAAAAAAAAAAATCAAAGGTCTCAAAACAAAATTCAAATAAAGTCATTTGACATCGTAGGACGGGCTGAGGTCTATCACACCCTGCCCACTGACTCGTAATCTGTTAGTTTAACATCATATTAACATGAGGCTTGGCCAGTATGGCCATATGGCATATGCTTGTTGTTGGCCATAATGGCCAACCCAACCACAGCCTCACCTCCTGTGCAGCAACAGGACATGCCTCTCCTATTCATAGTCTGCTATTGCCCTGGAAGTCCCAAAACAATTTCAGGACACAGAATGCCCCAAAACAGGTCACCTTTGCAGTCACTCACCCACTTTTAGAGCCATTACAAAGAGATTTAAGAGAGGGGATTTGATTCTAGGCTTTCCCCTTCAGCAGAACAAAGTGTTAGAGCTCAGCACTAACAATGAGATATTTTTCCTCGAGTCAGCTTTAAAATAATGTTGACATTATAGTCAATACATTCTGTATCACTGTATTTGTGTCTGATCCTATTGGCATAAAAATAAATCAATCAAAATGCGTAGGGCTCATATTTAAATGAAGCTGGCAATGCCATCACTTTCCTTCAGCAATTTTCACTCAGCTTCTCATACGCATATCAATCATTTCTGACAGATTTCATACACTGGGATATCACCTCTAGTCTCACTAAAAACTATTTTAAGTGAATTTTATATACAAAGACTGGAAAAGTCTGCTTTGGGGAGCTCTTTTTATAAGCAATATATTTCCTGATAGCCAAAGCGTCACAAGTGAGGTTTTACTCTTAACCTTGTATTCAAGGGAGGCCTGAATTGCAGGACAGTAAACAAGAGTCACCCTGAGATGTTTAAAATCAAGTTAATGGGTTGATTTGCCCAGAAATAGTGACGGGAAGAGATCACCCCACAGCCAAGGCAAGGCATCCAGCATGGAAGAGGTCACCAGGGAACACCATGAAGGTGTTTTAGGAGCATTACCCATCAGACCTCACCCTGACCAACAGATCTGAGCTGGACTCAAACCAAAAATTCCTGCATCTAAAAATATAAAATAATAGAAACAAAAATGTAACAGCCACCTGGTAAGACATTCCCTGGCTCTGTGAGTTTAAAAAGTCCTTAAGTCTGGAGTATTAAGTAGGTTAAGCAAGTTCCCATAAGTATCTGAGCGACACCTGAGGTTTTCTCATCAATTTGCAGCAGCCCTATGTGAGTGTTGCACCCAGCTGCTCGATGGCAGTTATTTCACTCCCCTTAATTTGAAGTGGCCAGTTATGCTCAATCATCGTTTCAGCTGACAAGAGGAACAGGGGGGATGCTGGGCTCCACTATTCCAGAGTTACTGACATTACCAGCTGGTTTATATCTACAGAGAGCACTCTGTAAACATGTAAACAAGTCAATTAATTAAGATGCTACAGTAACATAGATTTTAATAATTTGAGGAATAGCCTGCTGTTTGCAGATCCATGGGTGCTGTATAAAACTACCAGAAAGAGTAAAATCTGCTCATTCAGAGGAAACAGAACTGGAACTATTTCCTTCCTTGTGCTGCTGGGAAGGCCCCACACCTTGTGCTTCCAAGAGCAAGGAGGTTTCAGCCCTGAATCCACAGATACCCAGGGATGGATACACAGGGTTCCCTCTAAAGGTTGACTCCAAGTCCAGGACCCAGCTGAAACCTCTCCAGTGGCACCTGTCCAGCCAGATCAGACAGAGCTGCCACACAACATGTACCCCAAAGTCACTCAGTAAGACACCATGCTCCAACACACACTATTCCCAGGGCAGAAGCCTCAGAGATGTGGGCCCAAGTCACTCCAAAGGAAATGGACAAGACCAAGAATGGACCCAGCTTGGAAACAAAAAGTCAGTTTAAAAGAACTGAGGTGAATGGGGATGTAATGACCTGGCTGGACCAAGACTCCATGCAGCAGAAACTTCTCTATCCCGCTGCAACCCACCAAGACTGTACCACCAGAACAAGCTCCTGATAGAAGTGAAATTACAGAAAATATGAGGGGTTTCTGATGGAAACACTAGGCCCTGACCATGGAAGGAGGCAGCAGCACTGCCCGTGACTGAACACATGCACCTAAGTAAGAAACCACTGAGCACACACAGCACATCTCTATGGATGACATGATTTAGGTCTTGGACTGTAAAAATATAAGGATTTCTTTGACTGCTCCTTCCTTTTCCCTCCAATCCAGAGGGGTGGATGTTTTTTGAGAGCTGTTTTAAACATATGTAACAGATGACAGCCAGGATCGCTCCAGCTAGAATTTAAACCTACATCACTTCAAGCAACTTCAGGCTTCCCAAAACACATCCAACTGGGGTCTAGAAGATTTTTGCTGAGCATGCCAATGCTGCCAGCCAGCAGATCCAGTTTGGGAAGGGGGTTGTGATGCCACCCATCCTATTGTGTAAACAAGGAGCCATGGTTTGCTTCACCAAAGAACGAGATAACACCTGCAATCACCACCTCGTTCATACCAGGCAGGATGAAAGCAACTTTGGGTACCCACAGATCACAGTTAACCAGCATTTCCACCGGATTACCCAGCAGAGCCATGGGGAACACGTGCTTTTCCCCAAAACATTGTCCAAAGGCGACTGTCAGAGAGCCTGAGGAGGAAACCACGGCATCATCGGGCTGCTGGCAGGGGACACAGATGGGCCAGTGTTTCAGCAAGTGACACATGCCTGTTCCCAGCTGCTCATGCAGGACTGGGTGACCTCCACGCTTTGCTTCCACCCTCCACCATTCTGTCATTCAGCTTTAGAAAAAGGCAGGTTTGGTCACTTTATTACCCTACTCTATTTTGTTTGCATGAGAAAAAATAAAAAGAACCTCTTCCTGCCGAAAACTGTTGTTATTAATATTATCGTGACTTCAGAGGTTGGTTTCCAAAGGCAAACTCATCACAGAAATGAACCACAGCAGTCGCAGCCTTGCAATCAGGCTTTTTTGTCCCAATACAGAGAACATCTCCTGCAAGTTAACGTGTCAGTGCTGACCTCTAGTGACAGGCAACCCAGAAAACAGGAGCGTTTGCTGTGATAAACCTCCCCTCTTCCCTCCAGATCTCATCTACCAGCCCGGATCCATGCCCCCTACCTTTGGAGGGGAAAGCAAGCAACTGCTGCAGATGGTGAAAAAAAACGGTGCAATAATTCACAAGCCAAGAAATAAGCTGCAGGTTTTGAATTATTTACATCATTACCTAGTGAGGGGTAAACTCCTTTTCCATCCCCAGGGACCAGCACATGCCAGGAGGGGTTTTCCAGCGAGGACAATGACATCATGAGGATGACACCATAAGCGGGAGCTGCAGACGTGAGGGCTGGAAGGAAAAATGACAGCAAGTAGCTGGGGAAGACCCCAGAGAAGAGGTAAGCTGCCACCTCCCATCGTTAGCTGGGCCAGACACTTTTTATGAGCATATCTCTAAAGCTACTTCAAGGACTTTTCCCACCTTGCCACTATTTCCTTGCCTGGTCCATCACATCAGCACCTCCACTGAAGGGCAGCAGCCACTTCCATGGCTAGCCAGGATGCTACAAGGAGAGGCTTTTACCTTGCTGTGGTGTGTTTCAGAAAAGGGAACCATCACCCTCCACAGCACCCTCAGGCACAGGCTCGCTGCATCTTCAGGGTGCCGCTAGCCAAGCAGCAGGGCCTGCCTGTTGAAAGGCTGTGAGACTGCTTGTGTGGTCATGTTGTAATGCCACACTCAGGGCACGTTCACTGTCGCTGCAGTAAAGGTCTAGCTCAGAAACACCCTGGTCACCCTGTGAAGGGAGCTCAGTAACGTAACAGGGATCTCCTGGAGAGAGTCCAGTGAAGGGCTGCAAAGGTGATTAAAGGCCTGGAGCATCTCCTCTATGAGGAAAGGCTGAGTGAGCTGGGGCTGTTCAGCCTTGAGAACAGAAGGGGGACCTTATAAATGTTTATAAATATCTGAAGGGTGGGACACAGGGGGACATGGCCAGCCTCTTCTCAGTGTCTGGCGGGACAGGACAAGGGGCGATGGCCTCAAGTTGGAGCACAGGGAGTTCCACACCAATGTGGGGAAGAACTTCTTCCCGGTGAGGGTGAGGGAGCCCTGGGACAGGCTGCCCAGGGGGGTGTGGAGTCTCCTTCTCTGCAGAGATTCCAGCCCCGTCTGGACGCTGACCTGTGTGACCTGTCCTAGGGACCCTGCTCTGGCAGGTTGTTGGAACCAGTGAGCTCTGGAGGTCCCTTCCAACCCCTGTGATTCTGTGATGTGACGTCTTCCCTCCCAGCATCAGAGCCCTTTACATTCTGTTTCAATGCTGTGAACACTATGGGATGGGAACAAGCTTCCACTACATGTACTAAACTTAACATCCAAGAACCCAGTAAGGACCTTGGCAGGTACTGTAACAGAAATACAATTTGAGGTGCTGTTCCCAGGAAGCACCAGTCACTTCCAACCCTGTGGCTGAGCTACAAACCCCTCGCTGCACACTACATTTGAGTTACAGCCCTTCATGTAACTCAGCAACTGCTCAGAGAGGAAGCAAGGTGAGGCAACAGGAGCTGCCAGCCACTAGAGTAAGAGGAATTGTCATAGAGGCTGACAACAAAGGATCTAGCTGGGACACTGCCCACATCCACAGGAGCATCAGGATAATAAGGAAAAGAAAGCAGAACAGCAATCATGGTACACACCTGAGAAGCCACAGAGACATAAGAGCAGAAGGTAAGGTTAGGAGAAGGCAACAAACTAGGTCCTGTGTATTCACAACTTCTTCGTAGCACTCGACTTGAAGGAACTTGGGGAAAAATAATTTAAAAAAATGATTTTAAGTCATCTCTGCAACAGCAGTGGCAGGTCCTCTCAGGGCAGCCCAGCCAGCCAGGACACAGGAACCACCCCAGCTATCCAATACCTGACATAAGCCAGAGCCCAGACTAAACAAGCAAAACTGCTGGGACTTTGTTTACAAAAATTTTCTCTTTATCTAAACAAGAGAAAATTCAAGCATTTTACTTCAGATGTGCCAGATGACCCACCAGGCAGAAGCACATTTGCTCCCCCCTCTGAGCACAGTGTAATGACAGTAACACAGACAAACTTGGGGAACCCAGATTAAACCCCCCAGTCAGCTACAGCCCCTTCTTTCTGTCTCCATCATTCAGCAGTCAGAGGCTTGGCAATAAGACAGCACAGCTTGAATTCCCCATCTGTTGACTCAAATTCAGGAGAGGTTGGTAACAACCAAAATCCACTTGGGACAGCTGTTTCGCAGGGCCACACACGTGCTGGTTTCAGCATGTGGGTCATGACAAACTAAACCATTCCTGCTGTCTTGTTCTGGGCTCACCTCAAAGACAGACCTTCAGGAAGGTCCAGGATGAAGAAAAGTAGTTCACTACTGTTCCTGGAGGGTAAGAAGTTTCACAGAATCACAAGGTTGGAAAAGATCTTTAAGCTCATCAAGTCCAACCATTCCCATCCTAAGCTAAACCATATCCCTAAGTACCTCATCTACCCTTTTTTTAAACACACCCGGGGTGGGGACTCAGCCCCCTCCCTGGGCAGCCTGTGCCACAGCCCCACAACTCTTGCAGGGAAGAACTTTTCCCTCCCATCTGATCTGACCCTGCCCTGGCACAGCTTGAGCCCATTGCCCCTTGTCCCATCTCCTGTCCCCTGGCTGAGGAGACCATCGCCCACCTCTCTGCACCCTCCTGTCAGGTCAGTGGAGGTGGGGATAAGGTCTCCCCTCAGCCTCCTCTTTTCAAGACTAAACATCCCCAGCTCACTTTTACTTTGTTGGTAAGTACTATCATTACAGCATTAACACTACTTGTCCTGCTGTTCTTAGTGGCCAGTATTTATGAAAACAACCCACCTCAAAACACACAAAGGCACTTCCACACTTAAAGAACAACATGAGAACAAGGTGAAACATCAAGCACAGCAGCAGCTACACTGTTACCGAGGGTTTGAGAGATTTCATGAGTCACATGGATGGGAAGTTTAAATATTGACAGAGCATTTCTGTGCTTTAAAGGCTTCCTTTTGAAGAGGTCTGCGTGAAACCACACGCTGTGTGTACTTAAGTCAAGGGCTTTCTGGCTTCCCGTTCACTCCAGTGCACATCTGCCCCATCCAACAGAAGCCAGCATGAACCTGTTAGGAACAGAGATTTGGACATCACTTGGACACAGCTCGTTTGAACAGCTCTGCTTTGCCTCTCTGCTTGACCATCTGCACAGCAGGAGAAGAGGTAAGACAGCACCTACAGCGGTGAGATGCACAATGGAATATTAACCAATTCTTTTTTCTTAAATGAGAAAGCCTATTGAAACCTAGAATCATAGAACTGTCTTGGTTGGAAGGGACCTTTTAGATTGTCAAGTCCAACTGTCACCCTAACCTGTCACCCAGTACTCAAACCATCCAACAGTAACACCTGAAGAGAAGACATGCAAAAAGGAGGAAAAAAAACCTCAACTCCACATGTAAAACTCCCACGGCCCCAGAAAGGAACAGAACAACCCAAAAGCCAGAGCAGCTCTGGAGGTCCCCAACATCAGGGGGTACCCATGTAAGAAGCAGAAGTATTTACAGAGATGAGTAAATTTAATAAAATACCGTGCTGACCTCCTGTTTACTGCTGTATTTACCACCCCTTCTCTAAACATCTGCTGACAAGCACCCACAGGCACCAGCAGGATTATTCAGACCATTACAGTCCCAAAGTGGTACCCAACCCATGAAATCTGCAGTTAAAGAAGTCTGGAAAGCCATACTGTACCACCAACTTCTCAGGCTGCTGGAGAAGAAGACATTAAAGGAAGCTCTGCAAGGGGAGAAGAGTCTTGTAAGATAAGCAGCTTCCAGCTCAAGCCACCCAAGTTCATTGTGATGGGGACTCACATCAGCATTGCCAAGCCACTCTCCAGCAGCACGTGCTCACGCAGTCCCTCTGCTAGCTACGGCAGCAGCCCCCTCACTCCCACCACAATCACAGCCTGATTTTCACTGCCCAGAAGGAACCATGTCTCACAATTCAAAGGTTCCTTTTCCTCTCGCCAGTAAGCCTAAGAAGTAAACGTTGAAACTCCAGAGCACAAACCCAGGAGTGAGACTTTCTGATGCAGGGCTGGCAGCAAACAGGGTGGCAATGGGGAGAGAAGTTTCTTGAGGGATAAGGGAACAAGACCCAGATGGCTGCTATGCTTCACATCCACAAGTGAAAAAAAACAGGTGAAGGAAATCAAGGGGCTGAAATCCCTCTGAAAGGCAAGGCTAAGGAGCCAAGCTGAGACAGGAAGTCCTCTCACTGACAGAAGTCCACCACTGTACTTCAGCAAGATGCTGAAGGGTGTAGAGAATTTAGGAACTGAAAATCAAGTTTCAGCAAGATGATGTTAAGTCATGTCACATGTCAAAGGGGAACAGCACAAGAGTTATCTGTGACTTAACTGTATCAGCAGGGGAAGGAGCAGCATAAGATGAAGAACAGAACAACAGGAATCTCATTAATTCCTTTGCTGAGAAATAAAAATGCATCAACCTATCTGTGGGAGGAGCTGGGGGAAACTTTGTCCTTAGATCCTCAAAGCTGCACTTCCCCAGAAACTCTCTCAGGGAGAAGTCGTCATGTTTGTTTAATAACAAAACCGCATATGCAAGTCTCCACAGCCCCCAAGGGCAACAACACATTGCTGAACAGTCAGGTAAGAAAAATACAGGTACCAGCATCCATTTAAAGCTTTTTTATTAAAGAGCCAGAATTCACAAGTCTACAAAGAAAATAAGCCAACTTGCATTCTGAGCTGATAGCATCTGGTTCTCAAAGGGGGCACAGAAAGCACCAGTAAAACTTATCACAGGTCAGCGTGCTGCTCCTCTCAGGGAGGAAGCCTGGCATAGTTCACAACCTGCTGCTTTATTTTCCCAGAGCTTTCTTCAGAATTATTAACCAATGTGATCTAACTCATCTAGGCTTAGTCTCAGGAAGGAGAGACTTAGGCTTTTGGGAGCAGGAAAGAAATATCCACCAAAACATGTATTAAAAAAAAACACCAAAAAACCAACCTTAAGACCATGAGCTCCTGTAATTTGCTTCAATTACTGGAAGCAGAGAAGTTACATGTTTAATGTGACATTTTTATGAACAGCAGCTCTTCACTTGGTGTACCTCATGCTCCAGAAAGCCAGATATTCTTGCGTTTTAAAATAAGATCAGCTTAGTTTAGGAATAGTTTGTCCAGTTATTTGTCAACAACTGAGCCTTTACAAGTAACAAATCAAAGAAGAAAGCACTCTGCAGGAGTCACTGGGAACAAGCTTTCCACTGAAGTTATTGGAAAGTGTTAAGTTTCATTATGAAATTGGATGTTTTTCCATCACACGCCAAGCTTCAGTTCTGGTGTTTAACTCTTCTCATCTTTTTCAGTCACAACCACTTAAAAACACATAAATTTTCACATTAATTGGGACTTAGATGAGGTTTATTGCTAAGCCTGTGACCTGGCTTTGAGCTCAACTTTTTGAGCTGTAACACTGAAATTAGAGTTTGGTTTCCTCCAAAATATTTACTTGGACCAAACTGAAAAGTTCACCTTTCCTTACAGGCCAATCCCAAGGTGGTAACCATGCCATCCAACATGAGAGGCTAAACAAACCATACCTACCTCAAGGCTTGATTCACAGCAATTTGATTACTGAAACAAAGCTTTCAACATCTCAGCACTGTTGAAGAGATAAGTCTGAGCCACTGACTCAAGCTACTCACAGAGTATTTTAGGTAGGAAGGTGTAGCACATAGCTCATGGGTTCAAACAGCCAGATGGTTCTTCATCAGTATCTGTGTTATTTACCCATGGTGCAGAGGGGGAGCTTAAGCCAAGTATTCTAAAAATAGGATCTAGGCTTGCAGAGAAGTGTGGTGCTTCATTCTGCTTTTTGCTCTGGTGGTTGTCAGTACAGGAGACACTTTTGTGTACCAGGAACTTCAATGTGTTTCTGCATTTGCAAGCAGGGCAAGGTGCTATTTCAACACGCTTCTGTGTGCCAGTGTCGATAAATAGGAAGAATAATTACCTGGTAGCTGCAAAAAAATAAGATTTAAATATGCATGATAATAAGCCTGCTCCTCAGCTTAGATGGTTTGCCAGCCATTGATTCATTTTTCATTTCCTTCATTAGATTCTTAATTACCATTGGTGACGCTTCGTTTCTGAGAACAAGCAGACATTCAGCATTGTAATCAGAGGTTGATTTGCTGGCTACTTGAAATAATGAGCAGAGTTCTTAAAATAAACAGCTCATAGTTCTACTCTTAGTCATTAAAACCTCTACTTTGTTACTAATACCTGAGCGCCTAGTTTGGAGAGGTATTTATTCCTTAAACTAAAGTCATCAGCCTTTGGCTGTAATTTAGCCAAGTCATCTTCATTTTGACGTCTGAGTCTCTCTTGTTCTTCCACTCTGGAAAAGAAAATGGGTTTAAGATATTGGCACCACAAACCCAACAACTTCATCTTGAGCGTGCACTCGGAGTTTTAAGAACCAGAAAAAGCTCCTCATGTTCACAACTGAATACTGGATATCAGATTAAAAAAAAAACCCTGAGAAACATACATATGGATTGCTCTAATTCAGTGTAAAGAAAGAGAGAGGCTGTTTTCTGCAGTTTCCTTTTATTTAGATTGCAAGACTTGGGTAGAAAGAGAAACCTTTTGGTTTTCACAGATCACAACATGCTCAGAGAGCTTCTGGAACAGGTTTGGGGTTTTTTACTATCTCTTTATTAAAACAAGTTTTCACTCCTTAAAATAAACATTACAATACAAAAAAAAGAATCAATTGTCCAAAATGCAAATAAAAAGACTGCTCAGCAGCCTTCAGAATTAACAGCAGTCTCCTACAAAAGAGGCAGGATTTGACCAGAGCCTCGTATGAGGAAAATGAGTGTCATTTCAAGGAGAAACAGGACCAGAGCTCTAAACACACTTCGTTTCAGTGCTCTGCATTAAGACAGTGACAAAGGCAGTAAGAGTGACCTGCTTCGAAGCTCTGTAAGGCAAGGAAAGAACATAAAATGCCATTACAGTAAGAAACCTCCACCAAAACGGCAGTGCTGCACATAGGAGACACCTTGGGTTGGTCTTTATAAAGAGGAGCTCGTTTGGTTTAGGTCACAGAGTGCCTCTCCAGAGCTTAAACCCAGTGCAAAACGCTGTAAACCCAACAAGTTCAAATGAAGAGATGATTCTGCATTAGTTAAGACTGGTTACAAAGCATAAGATTCAGCCATCGACTGTAAGAACGCCCAGCGTGTTAGTTTCTTTTCCAAAGAACTACTGTCCCATGCTGACCACCACAACTAAACAACACTCTAATTCTTCAAGGTGACATCATGCTGATCCCCCACTTCTGGATGATATTTTGCTATTCAAATTTCTTTTCTGCAAAAAACATTATAATAAAAAAACAATATTACTGAAGATAACCTTCTGAAACACTACATCCCACAGCACACACTGACACACAGCTGTCTCAGACAGTACTGGAAGCATTACACAGATCCAGGCAGACTGAAAAGCACCAGTATTAGGACACAGAATTCCTTTGCTCCTGGGTACGTGGTGGATTTTGACATGTTTGTATGAAAAACTGACTGCAACCCTTTGGCTCAGGGATGACACTCATCACTCAGGTTGAGAGACATCACAGAGCTGTAGGGGTGGGAAGGGACCTCCAGAGCCCATCGGGTCCAGCCCCCTGCCAGAGCAGAGTCCCTAGAACAGGTCACACAGGTCGGCGTCCAGACGGGGCTGGAATCTCTCCAGAGAAGGAGACTCCACACCCCCCTGGGCAGCCTGTCCCAGGGCTCCCTCACCCTCACTGGGGAAAAGTTCTTCCCCAGATTGGTGTGGAACTCCCTGTGCTCCAACTTGAGGCCATCGCCCCTTGTCCTGTCTCCACAGACACTGAGAAGAGGCTGGCCATTTCCCCTGTGTCCCACCCTTCAGATATTGATACCCATTGATCAGATCCCCTCTCAGGCTTCTTTTCTCACCCAGCTCTGATGTGATTTTAGGTCCCTTGAGTTTTCTTGAGGTGGAACAAATTCACGGATTAGGACATGCAGCAAAACCGTTTTATGGCCCACCACAAGTCACCTGCCTAGACCTCAAGAGGTGTTTTCAGTTTTCTCCTAGCTCAAGGATCACCATAGGGGCAGTTACCAGGCTGGTTTTAGAGAAATCCATCAAGTCTAGTTATGAGATGTCTTGTTAGCTAAATATTTATCTGGAAGGAATTTATACAGAAGCTGAGAGATGTACAATATCTGTGGCTGAAACAAAGTTACCTATAAAAGGTAAAGAATCCCAACACCACCACAGACCAACCAGCGTCAAGATCTGAAGGGACTCACTGACCTGAATTAGGTCAGAACAGAAAGCATTTCAAAGGAAAAAAAAATCAGTGTTATTCACACACAAGCAGCTTGAATTCCACAGATGTTATTTTGAAAGCTGTGACACAGCTGTGTATTGACTAACTTTTCAGCATGGCAAATGTTAAACTACAACATGAGTGACAAAATGCCCCCTCCAACAGCTCTCAATCATGTTTTTACCAAAACAAGTTCAAATCAGAAGAGCAGAACTCAGATTTCTTGGACTCTGTTCTATCCTTAAGCAAATTAAAGTTTCTTTAAATGCATTTAAAAACAAATTAATGAAGACTTCATCCCCACTGATATTACAGTCTCCAACATGCTTATTTTGAATCCTCACAGCAGTAATCAGAACTAGGAAAAGGTAGCATGATTTTTGGGTCCTGAGACACTACTAGAAGCATCTTCAGCAAGGCCATCAGGACAGAAGCTAGGCTGCCCAAACTCAGGTCTGATTTTACATTATAGACAAAAATAAGCACTTTTTTCCTAGACATTTAAGTAGGTAAGGGAGGAGTCAGAGCAGAAGGGTCTTTTGTTTTGCCTTTAAGGTGACCTCTATTTATGGTCTTTACAAACAACGCTTTTTTGCTCCTATTCCCCCAGTACAAGACAATTACAGAAAAGGTCTACGAGCAGCCCAGTGTTTGACCCCCTTCTGCAGCATTCCTTACCCACTGAGAGCTTTTAGCCCCATCCAGCATTCTTGGACAGCAGATAAAAAAAGCAAGTAAGATTCCTATCATGCAGAGGGGATAAATCCAGTGCCTGGGACCACTGGGAATACCCCAACAGCAGGGAACTGGTACCTTCCTGTCTGATCAAACACACAAAGCAAGAGCACCCAACTCCAGCTGTTAGGGCTATACAGAGCCTTAGCACCTCACCAATGTTTTCTCAAGAGCAAGGAAGATGATATTTTTAAGTTACTATTCTAAAAAGTGTCACTGCCCTTATTTTCTGTAGAGAGGAAAGTAGGACATTCAAGTCTCCCACAAAGTGAAGTTTGCTTACTTGGATGAACTGTCAAAATTTGCTTGTTTCAACATTTTTCTGCCCTAAGCCCACCTCAAGTGCTCCCCTTCCTTTTGAAGGAAATAGATTTCACTGTAGGGAATTAACCCTGCCCACCCCTCCCCTTTTTTCTCCTGAAAACAGAAACTTCACTGAGATTGGTAACACTGACGAGACAGATCTGACCACAAACCCAGTTTCACATTAGCACAGCAATTCAGACCCAAGCCAAACAAAGACTTCCAAATAAGACAGCAGGAGGACCAAGCTGAAAGAAAAGGGGAAGTGATTGGAGCTTAGTTTCTTTGGAAGAGAGATCTAGCTTTTCATATGATGCTTAAAAAATAAAACTTGGTCCATGTGCTACCTGGCAGTAGTATCTGCACCACAGAAATGAAGCAGATTTTTTAAAGACTAATGCAATATTATTATTTTTTTAAACACTCTGGTCCTACTCAGCTGGAACTACTGAAATTAAAAGAAATAGGAAGCAAAGTGCCTGGGAAGGAGATATTATTAACTGCTACGTCCTCTAAGCATTCACAGGAAGTAAAATCCTACTACCTCTTGTAAGAAAGAAAGTAACATTCAATATAAACAGCAGATCACCAAAGGAAACTGAGTTCAGGCAGTAATGTACTTCATTTATACTTACTCAGTTGCAGTTACTTTTTGCAGTTTTTCCCTTTTCCTTGCAGACCAGTTGAGATCACCACCTGCAACAGAGGGTATATATATATAAAAAGAATATATATATAATAATAATAATAACACAAAGTTTAAAATTGCTCCTCTTGGAATTTATCTTTGATGATATACCTTTGCCAGTGACATTCTCACAGCACTTGACAAAAGAAAGGAGTGAAGTAATTTTACAAATGGAAAGAAACAAATCAATATCCCTTCCAGATCCTTCAGTAGTTGCTGCTTAAAAATACAGGAAGAACTCTGTTGTTTGAAGGAAAGGTTACAGCATTTTTGTATTTGCAGATATACACAGTCAGGTTTCATTTGCTAATTAGAAAAAACCTGCAGAATATCCTGCACGTTGTCTCAAAGCAGCTGCAGGGATGGGTACCACTGCCCTGGCAATGAGATTTAACATCCCAGCAAGGTCTAGGGAATTACACACTACAGCATCCATGAAGATGCTACAAGGACAGGAATCATCAAGAGATGCTCCTGTTACCAAATCCATGAGCTGTAGCACCTGCCCCAGGACTCTACAATACCACTGGCAAACATTCAGCTGGATGACCTCAAGAACTGTGATAAAAACCAGTATCAAGAGAAGCTGAGAACACTGACCTGTGAGGTGATTCACAAAATACAGCATGACTACAGCTATCAGTGACACTAAAAAATAAAAAGGGACAGTTTTAGCTAACAATAAACTATTTACAACATTGGCAGAACAGCAGCTTTAATACACAGCCAAGCAACGACTCAGAGTTTTCATGGTAATTGCAACCAAGAGTAGATTTTTGCCAGCAGCATCTCAATTGCTTTTGAAAATTCCACCATGCTGATAAGTAGCATTTAAGTCAGAAAAACTCTGTATAGTTTTACTTGTGTTAAATCCAGCCTTCAAACAGTGTCATTCACCTACTCTCACTGCTTCCCTTCCCCCCCAGACACTGAAACTACCACACTAAACCACTTCAAGAAAACCACAACACACTTCACTAGGCTGGAGTTACTTTCAATGTTGCCACAGCTGCAATCTCAATCCATAGCACAGTAAGCAAGAAATTATTACTGTTCCACAGGAAATAATTAAAAGCCTAATACAGCATCCTGAATGCACAGAATCCATACTCTATGTTTTTACTACTTACAGCAAACACAAGCACTGAAGAAGACTTCAAGAAACAAGTATCCTCTTGTGTCCAGAATCATCCCAGCTGCTATAGCAATGATTGCCAGGCCCAGATTCTGGATGGACTGCATGCTATCACATAAACAAAGGATTAGCACTGTGCAGAGGTCTGTTTTTAAAGAAAACACCATTATTGCTACTGAACAATGAGATCAACTTCTCCCCATGTGTTATGACATACATGATGGTTATGACAGAAGTTTCTGTGCACCTACCACAACCACGTGCTCAGCCACACATACAGGTGGTGAAACTACACAAGATTTCCTGCTGAAGTAAACTCTGAGGAATTATTAACCATCAATGTGTTCAAACTGCTTTATCTTCAGGGGTTTGACAGCATCAGTATGTGATTAGTGTGGAGCAGCACAGGTCAGAGTACTTACAAGCCATAAGCAGTTCCCAGCTGGTGCTCTGGAACAACAAAGGCCACCATGGGCCACAGGGCACAGGCAAGCAGTGAGTAGGCCACTCCTAGCAAACACTGGTGGAATAAATAAGAACAAGTAAGTGATGTTAGATGGCTTTGCTGAAAGTTCTAATAAATTAACATACCATTTTCCCCCTTCCCCCAAGAGAGGGAGTGAGAAGCAGTGCTAAAGCAGCACTTTTTGCAATACTGTTCTACATAAATATATTCATTTATAAGGAGAAAAAAACTCTTTTTCCTAGGAGTGACCCACAAACTGAACCCTACCTAATTAGCATTTAGAACCTGACTTGATGACTCAGGGAAGAAGATCAACGCTGCATCTCACTAGACAAATACCTGAAAACCAAGGACCCCATTCATAAACCTCATACACTGGTGTGCACCTGTAGTTAAGCTTGTAAACCTTGGGTCACAAGCAGTTTCTCAGGGAATATGCCCTAGGAAAGGGAAATTAGTAGCAAAGATTTTTGTTGCAGTTTACCACTATCCAATACAGCATGTTAGAGGCAGTTTCGTATCACTGAAAGTGGTTGAACCACCTGACAGCAATAAGGTTCAGAACTACATCAAAAGAACAAGTTTTAGGAGAAGAGGGAGCACACCCAACACAGCAACCTAGTCACAGTGAGGGTGAGGGGTGCCCATGGACCTAATGGTCTAATTCCATCCTTCCCAAGAAGCTGAACTCTCTTTTGCAGTACACAGCTACAGAACCACTGCCACAGACAGCAGCCAATGTTTTCCACCTCAAAAAACACAAGCGTAACTTCTGCCTCCCTCCACGAGATCCCAAGGGCTGAAGTGTTATCTTTTGGCTGCAGATCTCATGTTCCTTTTGCCTGTATTATGCATTCCTTGCTTCTTCATCACTGTCTTTAGTTCTAGATTCAGTGTCACATAATGCATCCTTCTTAAAGTCAGAGATATCACAATAGGTTTTGAGAACCACCTAAACAGTCAGAGGACAGTGGTAACTTACTCATCATCAATGCCATTTCTTACTTCATCATACTTAGCTGTTAAGTCACAGAGGATTAGTTACCATTGCTATCCAAGGGTTCCAGAAGGTAAAAGCCAACATAATATGAGAAGCAAGTGTTGTTACTACAGCACATAAAACCCAGATGATATTCTTGCCAACTTTATCCACCAAGAGTCCAAAGACTGGGGACATGGGTGCTGATATGATATACACAATACTACAAAAGAATAAAAAGAATATAACTAAACATAGGCTAGGTATGGACAGCTTTAGGTGTTACACAATACAAGTGTCTCCAGGCAAAACACCATATTCCCTTGTTACCTGTGAGGCTGTAAGAATAACCACACCAAAAAACCCCAACCCCAGGCAAACAGACTCCAAAACTCCACATTCCCAAAAGGAGCTGTCTCAGAGCCTTTCCATCCTGATCCCTCAGTGTGTCTCAGACACCTTTATTTAAAAAATACCCACACTTCCCAGTAATTCCTTGGGCTGAGTCTGTCCACTTAAATGCAAGTCACAACCTGCAAGCATATATCCCAAACTTCCTCCCATGTGGTCAGAGCCCAAAGGTACAGACACCCCTAGAACACAGTCAAACAATCTCAATTTACCTGTTAATTGCACTTGCTTCTTGAGATGAGAATTTGAATTTCTCAATAAAGAAAACCCTAAAGAAAAAAAAACCCAAAATCCACATTTAGAAAAGCACACACTTGTATGGCATGAAAGAAAAAGCACAGACAAGAACCCTGTTTACAGAAAACATTTAAATACTGCTTGGGCATAAGCACCCCATCACAGCTCCTCAGTTCTAGTGCATTTAAGAGCTTATCAGGCTCTAAAAATTTCTAAGAGCTACTTAAGTGACTCTTTGGGGGGAAACATCTAAAGTGCATAAGCAACACACAACCCAGTCATTAGCAAGATCTGGTCTCACCAAGAGACCAAAGTGAGACTATTTAGGAGGCACACACAAGCAATAGACAGGGCTCCACAGTACTGACTGTAAGGCCTCTCCAAGGCACCTCAGACTTCTCCATCTCAACACAGAACATGCACTGAGCTCAAGAGATCCATGTCTATTTCTAAGTGTATTCAAAACCCACTTAACTGAGCTATTACATCAGACTGTGTAGTTCAACAGGGAAGCCTACATATGAACACTTCCATTTGCAGCCTGGTGCATACCCAAGTCAGCACAGAGAACTTCAGTCCAAGGTTTAACTGTATTTAACCCCTCACCTCACACTCAGTGAGCAGCTTATGAGTACAGAAGGAATGCTGCATGACAGCCAACAGCCTTCCACACCAAAACTCACGCGGTGCTTTACATCTGCATCAAGGTTTAATCAGGAAGCAGAGGACACATTTTGCTTTTGAGTTCCAACACCTCAGCCATCGTTAAGCAACAGTATTTCCCACAAAACTCAGTAGGCAAACACAACTCCTAGTTTCCTCCTCTGTATCACAAACATAGCTAACAGCTCCACAGAAGAAATGACAATCCAAGCACAGACCTGCTGGGAGAGTGGCGGTGGTGGCTCTCTAGCCACATGGGATTCTTAAATATTAGCCTGCACCTCTCTCTTTGTAAGCAGCCCCTTAAAACCCTAGCCAAATCTGAGGAGAAAAGCTAAGAGACACTTACTTTCCAAGTCCAATGAAAGGAAAGACTGCTGCATAATAGCAGACACAGATCACAAATATAAGCCACAAGGACAGAGAGAAGTCCTTCACATCAGTTAGTTTAATCACTTCACCTGGAGTGGGGCAAGAGACAATATTGTTTCAGTCAGCACAAGCATACCTGAAACTCATCCACGCTGATTAAACATTAAGATCATCACAAGTCACAACCAAAGCATATACTCCTGCCACGATCTACTCTCACTGAAAGGTTTACACAGTGAGAGCTGGTTAAGAATATCCAAGTCCTAAATCAACAGTGCCAAAGTCAAGAATAAATTGTCTCTTCCACATTAAGCTGGATGTAAAAGTTCTCTAAAGCCTCTATAAGACTTATGTAGCAGAATTAAACACAAACCACTTTTTCAAGGAGTGTTTAAAAAGCTAGAAAAATCCACCTCTGAAGCTTCATACCATATGCTCTGACCTGGATCTCAAATTTAGTTTATTTTTTTATTGGTCAAAATTCTCCCACCCTGAAAACTGGAACATCACACATTGATGGAGAAGAGCTGCAAGTTTTTCATACCTATTAAAGGAAATAAGACCAATTCCAGCAAAACAAAGTGCCAGTGGCAATGGCACAGATCAAATTGGTGCCAACTGAGAGACTCTCCACATGCTTTGTAAGTAAAGCAGATTACAAGCAGGTGCACTGCCAAACTGGCATATGAAACAAACACTTCCTACTGACATAAAAATGAACTAAAAAAGATGATTAATGCTACAACTGTGGAAAAGATGTTTAGCAGCAGCCAATTAATTACACAAAATACAAATATGCACAGCGCACTGGGTAACTGGAAGGGTCTGCTCCAGTACAAAGCCCAAGGCAGGCCCAGCCCCCAGCTCTCCCCCACTCACCTGTCTTCCCTTGCTCTTTGCAAAGGAGCTTCTCCGCTCTCCTGTCCAGATAAGCAAGGATTAAAGCACAGGCCAGTGAGAAAAGACATGTTATGCCACCTGCAAGAAGACAAGGTGACACATTTAGCTGTTGACTCAAGTAGCGATTCGGCTTTTTGAATCTAACACAAGGTTTAGCACCAGCTTGTCTGATGTATAAGGCTCAATAGCTGTACAACTCAGAGGAAGGTGTAAAGCAAAGGAACACAGATCCAAAGGGAGTTGAAATTTTACTCTTATGCAGCTACACACAAGCTTTGACAGGATACCCTTCCAAAACTTTTTCAAGCCTGCCCTTTATTCAAAGCATGTTACATGTTTCAACACCATAAGATCCAAACTTGAATTTGGCAGCCACAAAAGCCACATAGTGTTCTATCACAGGCAGGAATCATACATCCTGTGTAAGAGTATTAGCCATTGATACAAACAGTAATTGAGTTGCTCTTCTTAGTCTCAAGTAAATTAGTCCTACTCTCAAGTTAGTAAGAAATCACTAACATGCTGTTCAAACTCAGAAGCCTTAAGTAGCAGGTGACATCAAAAATATTACTGACCTATCATGAGAGTTAACCCAAGGGTGCTGGGACCAGTGTAGCCCAGAAGATCTTGAACTTTAGAGTATATCCATCCCATGATATTCATGTTCACTGTGCTCCCCTAGGCAGAACAGACTTGTGTGAAGAATAAGGTCTCTCACAGTTACATCAATTCTAAAGGAGCAGGGTTTAAGATGCTACACAGGGAACATAAACCACCCACAGTCTGGCCAGCATTTGGAACAAACTCATCACTGCAACAACAGTATACTGTCACAAACAGGAATTTTATAGGATTCTAACAGTGTTTTGATAGAGACAGTGCAAGTGCCATAAAATACACATCACAAACTACTTTAGCTCATAAACCAAGTTGCTTTAACATGTGGCATTGAACTCAAACACGATTCCCACCCAACAGGCCCCAGGAAGAAGCACTTTTTTTTTTCCCCCCACTCCCCTCAAGAAGGGATCCCTGGCTGCAATCCCAGAGCTAACAGCCACCAGTTAACTCCAGTTCAGCCCTGATGAGGCAACTGCTAATTAGCAACAGCCTGAAGGTCAACCCAGGCCCAGCTGTGAGCAGCTCTCACCGAGGTAAACACCTGCAGCAGTTTAAGGTACCACAGGATGCTGAAGACCCCTAACAGCACAGGCACATCTCCACTCCCCTCAGAGCCCAGTGCACTCTTGGAAACCCACCTCTAGCAGCAGTTTAAGTGATTATATCAAACCAAAATGGCATAGCTGAGATGCAGTCATTTCTAACAGAACCAGCAACATGGACCAAAAAAAACCCACCTTGCAACAGCAGTAAGGATGGGAGCTTCTTAAAGCAGCCACCCCAACTCCTTCATCAGAGGTGGCACTTGGTCCCTCAGCCACACCCAGTTACAGCAAGGTTTTATGATATGCCACAAATCCATCAGTCTAATGAACTGCAGCACTGTGACTGTCCCACCCAGCAATCCATGCTAATAGACTTCAGCAAAAGCTTGGTGCCAGGTTTTAAGAAATCCTACTGACCCATTTCCTTGTATATCTTTTGTCTATTTACCAGAGATTTTTAACAATTTAATTTAAATTTCATACCCATTTTTAACTAAGCCTCCCTAGGGAGCATGAGAAAGGCTGTCTGCCACCTGTCTCCCTGCCAAGAGAACACACACCTTAACATCTACAGACTAAAGCTACACAGGTTTTCCACTTACAATTCTGGCCATGCTCAGTTGTAACCCAAACACGAGGTTTAACTCCTTGCCTTTGAACCAGCTGACTGCATACGTGTTCTGCGCCACCGCTAAGGACTCTCCACCTATTCTGGAAGGGGAAGGAAGGCACAAAGGATAACACATTAATTGCAACATGCAAAGCAACAAGGAAGCAGTCCACAAGTTGCTGACAATACCAAGACAACAGCACTTCAGGGAAATTTATCAGTGTACAGGTAGATCTGATGCATATACACAAGGCAATCGAAGCCTTAAAAGAGAACTCAAAGAGAAGCTGAGTGCCTTAAAAACCAAGAAGGCCAATGGCATCCTGACTTGTATCAGAAATAGTGTGGCCAGTAGGTCTGGGGAGGTGATTGTGCCCCTGTACTGGGCACTGGTGAGGCTGCACCTTGAGTGCTGGGTCCAGTTCTGGGCTCCTCACCATCAGAAGGACATTGAGGTCCTGGAGCGAGTCCAGAGAAGGGCAACCAGGCTGGGGAAGGGGCTGGAGGGCAAATCCTATGAGGAGCAGCTGAGGCAGCTGGGGGTGTTCAGCCTGGAGAAGAGGAGGCTGAGGGGAGACCTTCTCCCCACCTCCACTGACCTGACAGGAGGGTGCAGAGAGGTGGGCGATGGTCTCTTCAGCCAGGGGACAGGAGGTGGGACAAGGGGCAATGGGCTCAAGCTGCCCCAGGGCAGGGTCAGCTCAGATGTGAGGGAAAAGTTCTTCCCTGAAAGAGTTGTGGGGCTGTGAATCAGGCTGCCCAGGGACGGGGCTGATTCATCTTCCCTGGATGTGTTTAAAAAAAGGGTAGATAAGGCGCTCAGGGATATGGTTTAGTTTAGGATGAGAATGGTTGGACTGGATCTTCAAAGGTCTTTTCCAATCTTGTGATTCTGTATCTCAAATAGTCTAGGAGGAATTATAATTGCTTTTATAATATAGAAAATATATATAGATTATATATATATTGCTTTTATAATATATTATTTATATTTATTATTAAATCAATGGCCAACAGTTTCCCATTCCTCTTCTGCACTGAGGAACTAAGCAATACTGATCCTGACCCAACTGAACCCAAAAATTCAGATTCCAGGGAAGGTGCCTGCTTAAGGAGTCATCTGCCCACCCCTCAATTCAGTTGGTCAGGTTCTATGACACTGTTATGCTGTGGCACATTCCCAACTCAGATTTCTTCTGATACTTTCTCTCTTTTTTGGCAGCTGTTCTATTTTTTATTGCTATGAATTCTTTTTACCTAGGAAAGTAAGAATTAAGGGAAAGGGAGGACTAGCAGTTTTAGCAGCTTACTGCATGTCTTTATTTGGGTAGTTTCATTACTTCTGATTTCAGTAAGACCTTCAAAGTTCTAGTGTTTTGTTTTCTAACTTTGAAGTTAGACTGGGAATGCAGCTGAAGGTCTTGCATGCCTCAGCTTCACAGATGCTTCAAAACAGAACAATTCCATCCCTGACTGCAGACACAGCAGCAGTTTTCTTGGGCAGACAGACGGTCATTACCTCAGAGAGCACAAGAAATACACTTCTAGACTTACCCAAATATGAACCTGCCTGCATCCATCAGCCAGAAAGTGTTAAGTAGTGCTCCCAAAGCAAAAATCACCTGCCAGGTAAGCATTTGGGGGAAAATTGTAATTTTTTACCTCTGAAGCGTGAAACAGACTAAAGCCATCTCAAAACAGAACCAAAAATGCTATTCCCTTCCCAGACCCACAGAAATACTTCACACCCACCTCCTACTCCTTCTTGCCTTTGCTCCCTCTGCATCTCTCACATCATCCTGCTGGCTACACAGTACCCAACCCAGCCCACCCTGAACAACCGCAGAAGACACCTGTAGAGGTTCAAGTCACACCTCACCCTGACCCAAACACACCTACACAGGAGCTTCACATCAAACAGGTAAAACATTTGGTTCTTTCACACCCTTATTTCACTCATCCTTTGAGGTCCTCAGTTCCCAGTTACCTCCTCTGTTCCCAATCACCCCAATACAATTCACAGCTCTCCCACTGTAGCTCACTTACCTACTCCCACTACTACTACATGACTTCTCCCCACCGCCCATCAAGACGCTTCAGACACATCACCCTTCACCCTCTCGTTTGCACTTACCTGCCCAACACAGACAAAGATGCTAAATATTACAGTGCCCAACCTGCAAGACAAATAAAAATCACTTAATGTACAGCTAGACTTTTTTTCCCCCTATAAAACACTATCAAGACCTCCAGCAAGTAACCAAGGGGAGGTTGATACGCAATAAAAGGTGTCTGTAATAAATGTTACAGCCTGACAGCTTCTCTCCTTCATACACAGGCTGGCATTTTTGAAGCCACTTTATTTTAGCCATAAAGGGAAGGAAACTCATTATACCAGTAGAAATTTCTAGATCACGTGACAAAAATAATTGAAGCTTATTTTAACTTTCAAAAGCTTTATCATATAAAGCCTACATGTCACACATGCTTTAAGCCCAGCCTCTGCTGAACACAAGCAATGCCAACATCCTGCTTACCGTATTCCAAACACTCTGTCTATCAGAAAGCCCCCAAAGAAGCACAGAACCACATTGGGCCAGGAGTACCAGGCGTAGAGCGACATGAACTGCGCTGTGTTCACCTTCATATCCTGCTCAAAAGAAGGGACATTAAGAAGAGGCAAAACTCCCAAGGGAATTACAGACACACGGAACCAGCACCCAAGCAGAACTACCCAGAAGCAGGCACACATCAGGACACGGCTCGGGGCCCGCTGCGACGTGGTGGGATAGGCCCCAGACCCAGAGACTTCCCCCAAACCCACACTCCCCCCCGAACATTCCTTACCAGGGTGACCCAGGCAGCCACCCGTCCCTTCTCAGGCCCCGTAACGCCGCTCCCGCCCGAGGCAGCCACTCACCCGCTGAACCTGCGTTTGGAGCGCCGCCGGGTTGTCGTAGCAGAAGTAGCTGCCTGCAAGGAGAAGGAAGCGCCTCAGAGCCGGCCCCAGCAGCCCCCCGAGCCCCAAGCCCCCGGCCCCCGCCACCCACCGAAGCCCAGGAAGCACATGAGAGCGAGGACGAGGAGGCGGTGCGGCAAACGCCGCGGATCGCAGGCGGCTGACAGGGCACGGGGAGGCCCCAGAGAACGATGACCGCCGCCGCCTCCATCCTCGCCCAGCAGCGCCCGCTCCTCCTCCACCATCGCTGCCGCTCTCACGTGATCTGGCGGCACATCACGTGAGCGGGCCGGACCCACAATGCGCCGCGGCCGTGTTGCCATGGGGGCGGAGGGGAGGCTCCCCAGGGCGCTCAGCCCCCTCAGGGAGGGGCGGGCCGGGCCGGGCAGCCCGCTGAGGGCGGAGCTGTGCAGTCCCGGGCCGTAGGTACTGTTGGTTGAGGCAGTACCTCTTTCAGATCCCCCTGCAAGGTACCGCAGGGCACGGGCGGTGGCCTTGACAAACCTGTGTCAGACCAACCCTGAAAAAAGGGGTTTATTGGCTGCAAAGAAAGGCCAGCCTCCTGTCAAGTGTCATCTTCTCGCACCAAAGGCGGCCTGAATCCCGTGTGCACTTCACCAGGCGACAAGACAGTGCTTTTCCATTAGAGCACGCCGTTAATGAGGGCAGAAATAGTCGCTATTTAAGCTGAAGGATTTTAGTTACTTCCTGGGATGATTGAAGAGTGTTGAATTTATCTGAGGCACCGAGAGCCCCGCTTTCCAGCCTGTCCTTAATTTGGTCAGTAACTATTTGAGGAAACCAAAGGACGTTTCCAGAATGGCCCCACACACCCGCTGCAGGCAGCAACTGGACATCGAATGCTGCCTTCTCTCTCAATGCATGTCTCGGGTCTGTCAAAAGAGAACCACAGGGTTGCGTTTTTCAGCTCCCTCGAAATCAGAGCAGCTCTTTTAGCTTACTGGGGCTGCTCTTAAAAACGTGGCCTTGAGCTGCAAATCATCGCAAAAGCTCCCGTGTGGTAAACTCGAGGGTTTCATTGCCGCTTGAGGGAGCTCAAATGTAAGGCGTGGCGATGCGGGATCGCCTCAGGTTTCATAGAGCCGTGATTAATGGGAGATGGTTCATACGCAAAGATAAAAGGGATAACTTCAGAGAACAGAGTGAAAGCCTGCGTACAGAAATAAAAATGTCATCTTTTTCCTTGCTAACTAGCCCAGCTATTCCAGGAGACCGTTGTTGCGCCACCCAGTACTTTCCCAGGCCTCTGGGATTCACAGAAAATGTGGTTTATTCATGCATACAGTCTAGTTTCCCTCCAGGAGACAAATACAGCTGTTGCAAAAGGCACAATAAATATAAGGAGGTAGTTCAAGTTGATAGAGAGGTAACACGCACACGTTTGGGTGCCATTTCAATGCTTCATCATTGTCTGGAGCAGGAGTACTTGGATATTGTTCTTTAAACTTCAATACTCTCATTGCAATTTCAATTCAGTGTAATGTGTAACTCGCACAGGCACAACACCAGCGCTCTCACAAAAGGACCCCATAGAAACTGTCTTGTGTAACCTTTGATCGAATTTATCAGTGAGGATATTTAAAGGAAGATCTAGTAAAACAGATTTTATCCCCTAAGTCTCAAAAAGGCTTTCTAGCCCCATAATAAAAGTGGCAAACCCACACTTGAGTAACTATGTTGAACAGCAGTTTGGCAATATTATGACCAGGTTCAGCTGTGTGTGCCAACGGGAAGAATGGAAGTGAGCAGCTTCCAGAGGCTCTGGTGATATCCTCACCAAAGCTCTTGTTCGGTTGACCTCGATTAATCAAGCACCAAAAATCCCACAGTCTTTCAAACTGGTTTGTTGATCAGGATTTCTTCCTGGGTACTTTTGTTACACTGTTTTGTATGCTGAAGACCAAAAAAAATGAGCTCTGCAGAAGTATTATTGAGAGCTCCTGACAAGCGTGGCAGATTGTCTCTGCCAAGTACAATGACAAAGGATTCCTGGAAAAGCAAATGCTCAGCAAAGAATATCATCCTGACTCTCAGCAGCCTTGGCAGTAGGATTTTAAGCACTGTTTTCCCATCTTTTTGTCCCATTTCAGTTTATGTCAATGTCTGTGGCATTACAGTCCAAGTCTTCCTTATGGCACGAAATTCAGCATGCCACTGTTTCATCAATATGTAAGAGACATAGGCAGCGTTTCCCTCCTTTCCCTCCTTTTCCTCTAAAAACAGCGACAGGGCTCGTTCAGCACACAGCCCCTCAAAGCTTCAGTGGAGAGAGATTAACAGTAATTTTGGTATTTCTACTAAAGAGTCCTGGGTTTGTCTTTTTTCCACTTAAGTCATGATGAAAATGAGCTGGGTTCCCCGGAAAACTTCGTGATTTCTTGACATGTCTTGCATCATCATGCCCTCTCTCCTGTTTGCTCTTGGGAGAGCAGAGATCCATCTGAATTCACTCATTCTGTGATTTCCTAAGAAATAAATGCATGAATTAACGTGCTGCTCTGCCAACAAAGCCTTGTCATTCATTCATAGTAACAACAGTCACGTTATTGCCACTCTCCCACGCTCTGTTGCTATCGCTCCAAAATACACACAGATGGGAAGGGTTCTGCTACTTAAGATATTTAAATATCTACCTAAACCATTTAATAATGGTTAATTTGTGTTACTCTCAGGTTCCACTGAGCATAATCAATTCAATACCAAAATAGTAAACGTAATGGTGGGAGGATTCTTCATATGGAAGTGAAAAGCCATAGCAGGTTCCAATCCAACAAAGGGTTTCTGTGCTTTTGTGCTTCCTGGAGGGAGTTTTCATACACCTGAAACACATGTGATTTTATTGAGTTTATTTTCAAAGATGTCAGTGGGGTTTCTAATGTCATTTTCATGCCCGCGTGCTTAAATATTTCATATTAAACAAGTCAGGGTTTGTACTTGATCATGTTTGGTATAACATAGGACCCTTTATAGCAGAGTAAGAAATTACCCTCATGTATCCAGAATATTTAACAGGAGAAAAAGACTATTTTTCCATTTGCTCTTTCAGAATATTTGCCATACCCCTTTCTTCCCAGCCACTCCCGTCTTCACCTTGGATACGACCTTGCTCTGCCTGAAGCTTAATGGCTGTAATGTGCAGTGTGAGTGAAGTCGAAGATGATTCTCAAATGCATTGCAGGTGAGTGTTTATGTCACAAATAAATACAGTAGATTGCTCTTAAACTCATACTTTAGAATCTTTATTACAGATGCAATTTCTGTCTTGACATAAATCAAAGCACTTAAAGTGCCATATGATACCAAATGCTTAGTTTAACAGCATAAAATTGAGCAAAAACTGTGTACAGTACTTTATAGGGGCTATAAAATTCTTGTGCTTCTGGCCTCACCTTTTTGCATTGCCCAGATCAATCAAGTCCACCAAACACTCTGGATAGGAAATACCCACATGAAACAACGATTAGCTTTCACAGTTTAGTTCTCCTAAGTTATTACCATCTTCAGCAAAGATGCTTCAAAATATGATAAAATTGTAAAGAAGCAAGAACTGCATTTAACATGATTAAATTTACTTCACCATCATTCGACTATTATCCATTCTCTGCAAGAAAAACCTTGTGCTTTGTCTCCAGTGTGCATTAGCATCCTGTTATGAAAGATCTGTCATACAGGGGCACACAGACGTTTTTTAATCCCTTCATGTGGCAAGGAATGTGTTCTAATAAAGCTCGTCGTGTCCTGTACTCTTCCTGTCTCACTCAAATATTATTGGATTTGTGTACAATCTCCTTAAGACCTGTCAGATTTCTGTAAACAGCTGGGAAAAGGCTGAAGAAGCATTTTTTGTACTATAAATCTGCCTGACACCAAAGATCTTGGCCGGAGGAACCTCCTGAGGTTTGAAAGGATACTCTGCCAAAGCAAACACCTCCTCCCCTCAGCTGCGTCAGACCATGGCCCACAGCACTGAGCCTTTTTTCTAAGTACACTCATCAAGAAAGATTGCTCTCTGTCTCCCCAAAAACGACTTAACACCCCTTACTGTTCCCCAGGACGAGTGGGTACCAGGCTGTATCTCCAACAGCCCAGCCTGCTTAAGCAGTGCATAACATACCTGTGAGAGCATGTGAGCACCATTAGTGATGTGGAGCCTTCCAGACAAACCAGTGCTTTCAGTGGGCTCTTTTTTAGTCTTATACCCTGGCTACTTTGACCTAACAGGATGTAAAAACGTAAACTGCTAAAATACCTGCTAATTTAACTCTATTTCACTCCCTGTGAGCAGGCTATATGCGCCCCAGCTGAACACCCCTAGGCTTTTGTGTACTGTTTCCTTTCTGGATTGCACTGCCCAAGCTGGTGCTTTGAAGCCCTGGGGACCTGTTTGCTCTCCTTGCCACCAGTGACATTTCACAGAGGTGGGTGCTCGGTGCCAGCGCAGAGCAAAGCAAGGGGTGCTGACCACGGGCCGTCTCGCTGCCTGAGCCCCAGGGAGAGGCAGAAACACAGGCACCTGCTGGTGCCTGACTTCCAGGGAGGAGGCATGGGCCAAAGCACTGCAGAGTGATGTAACACTGTGTCGTGGCCAGGACACACGTATGTAATGACTTCTCCTTATAAAAGGCCTCTGGATCTATCAGCTTTCCTCAGAAATCACCATTTCTGCCTAGTTTTTTCTGCTGTTTCTCACAGATGTCAATCTGAAGCCGTCCCATTTCCCAGCTGCTGGGTTTGGCTGCTTTATTGCACAGCTCAGAGATGCCTCCCACATTCGCTGCACCCCAGCAGAGAGGTGTGAGCAGAGCTATGCAATTTCAAGTACTCTGCAGGAGGGCACTGCCTGTGTGCTCCAGTGCTTAGCTCAGATCTCTCATCTCTTTGCCTTCCCGAGTGTAACCTGGTGAATTTGAAAGTGGTTCTCACTTTGGAAACAGCTATTATGTCTAACAAGCCTTCTAAGGGGGAAAAAAAGTTTACCAGAGGCTGCTTAGTGTACACTTCTGAGTCTGGAGGCAAATAACAGAGTGTCCAGAGCTGGCAGAGGAGGGGATTCAGAACTTTTGGCTTCCAGGATTATAGTTGAATTATTAGATAACATTTCTACTTTGCTCAGTGTAGAGTTTGCCTGCAAACACATTCCTCAGGATACACAGGTTCCTGCCTCCCACTGCAGCAGCGTTGTATGTTGACAGTGCTGGTTTAAAACTCTCCAGGTTAACTTGGTTGAAATACCAAACACCTACAGATGCCTGAGAGACACCAAACCAAAGCCTTGACTGGGACAGTGCATCATTGGAAAGATGCATTCTCATAACATTTAAACTACTTCTCCTGCTTCTTTCAGGGGGGTGGACATGGAGGATTTTATAACTAAGCCCAGCAATTTTGGAACGAAGCTTTGGTTTTGAATGAAGCGGTGGTGGTTGGTGTGGTGCTGCTGGGGAATGAAGGAAGTTCACACCCTTGACAAGGTCTTTGTTTCCCTCTCTCTGGCTGAAGACCAAGTGAAAGCGGTGCAAAGGCGCTCTTTGTCACCAGGGCTAGACTTTTTATTCTTTGGAAATGAAAGCATATAGAAACACAAAAAGGGATGGGAGAAAGGAACTCTTTCCCACTGACTCCACTGCAGTACAGCCTTAATAGCCCTGTACATGTACAACAGGCACAGTGCACCACACAGATACCCTTCTGTCCTTAAACTGATGTGTAGTAACGCCACACAGTAATTTGGGCAGCAGGCTGTCATCCATTCCAAGTACCCAACACCAACCTCCCCTTTCTAGCTGCAGTGTAAATATATCTTCACAGCATCCCCACCCAGCTCTGGAGTTATCTCCTGTAGGTACTTATATTCCAAAAGCAGATTTCCTGTCAAGCTCCTCTTTTTCTCTGCCCAAGGCTGAGTGTTTTATGCCCATCAAGCAGTTCCTTATCAGGCATTTCCTCCACCCTCAAGTTATTGAACTTTCCTGAAGAGCTTCCAGGACAAGGACTGAGATTTTTTGCTTTCTCTAGGCTGCAGCCCAGAGTCAAGCAGAAGTTTCCCAGCAAACAGCTTTATTCAGTGGCACTGTGGTTCCCTGAACTCTGCAATTAATCCCTTTGCTGATCCACCCAATCACTCCTTTCCTTTCCTTGCAAGTGGATCCTCCCACCTTTGTGCAGTTTGCTTCTCATCATCTCTCTTGAGCCCAAGCCTGAGGAACTGCTTTCCACTTCTGACCTGTAAGTATATTTGTTGGAAACATCTATGCAACCTTCTGTTGGAGGTCCTCCTTATCAGGGTACAACCTGCTGCAGAATACAAGCTCTTTCCTGACAACACCCTGATAACTATTACTCCATTTTACACACACTCTTATCCAGCAATTGTTATTCCAGGAGACACCCTGCTATCAGTTTTTAGACTCCTGATTTATGGTCAACTTCCCCTTTGCTCCACTGCTCCAGCATTTACATTCTGGCTGCAACACTTGCAGCAGGTGGCACAGCATGTTTCATCTGCTGCAGGAATTCTCAAAATACACCAATCTTGTGTGATTGTCCACAAAGAGCAGCAAATAATCAAGACAAGCATGATGTACTTTCACCTTTAAAAATCAACTCCACAGCTGTAGATGACAAGGTCATGTTAAATAGGAACGGGACCTTTTGAAACCAAGAAATGCAGCATCAGTATCAGTCCAATAAGTCTGAGTCATCTCAACAAATCCTGCTTTACCTTCAAGAGCATGAGGCTTTGCTCTGTTTCATGACCACAAGAAAGTGATACCATGGGGAAAAAAAATAAGAGAAGCTCTAATTTAGAAGAACAGAAGAGGGGAAAGGAAAAAAACCTAGCAAACAGCATAATTCTTTCTTCATTGGCAAGGACTGGAAACTAGCAGTTTATCTACCTGGAGAAGGGAGGGAAAAATTCCTAAACTGATAACAAAAAAACCCCTGAGGACAAGATATTGTGCCTAAGCATTTGTTAAAGTAAGGGGCTGGAGAGGGGGATGAAATGCACTGTTTTCTTTTTTACTTCCCCTCAAAGAGTGAAGGAAAATTATTCTGCACAGCAAGAAAATCACTTGTCATGTAATTCAGGAAATATATTGGTTCCTTTAGAAGCATCTTGCTCAACACTTGATTTCTCATTTTCATTCCTCAGAGATTACAATTCTTTGCATTTTTATATCTCTGAGTTCCCCACCTTGTGGTTTTGAAGTACAAACAGCTTCATAAATATTATTCATAGCATTAGGGGGAAAAAAAATCAAGTAGATTCATGTTCTTCCACATAAATGACAAGTGAATAAATACAAGTGTTATGGGTGACTAACTGAAATATCACACTAACATTTCCTGGCACTACAGGCGATACACAGAGGTAATCAATACCGAGTAAATGCGTAGTAAAGTTAACGTTATCCCTGGGCCAGAACTGCAGTGAAAGGTCATTCTGTCAGCTGGGAAAATTTTACCTGATGTTACGACACCCTCTTTCTAATGAAACCCACAGGACTTGGCTTCTTCCTGCAGCGTGGGGACAGGTGGAGAGGGTGATGTAGTGGTGTGCACGCATCCCTTCGTTGTACCTCTTTGAATTAGATATATGGGGGAAGTCCTTTCCAGAGAGAGTGGTGAGGGGCTAGAACAGGCTGCCCAGAGAGGGGGTGGGTGCCCCATCCCTGGAGGTGTTCCAGGCCAGGTTGGATGGGGCCCTGGGCAACCTTGTGTAGCTCCAGGCCTGGAGGTTGGTGGCCCTGCCTGTGGCAGGGGGTTGGAACTATCTGATCCTTGGGGTCCCTTCCAACCCAGACCAGGCTATGATTCTATGATATATCACATATATTGTCTTGTATATAGTACATATACTGTCCATAGACGGTCTGTGGGTGGTTCTTTTTGGAAAGGAAGGAAAAGAACTAAGACTTCTTTGAGAATAACCTTATTTGGGTGCAATGAATAAAAGGGGTGAAGCAAAAGTTCTGAGATGGCTTTTATTGGAAATGGTGCTACACTTGTATAACCTTTCACTTACAGCTTGTTTTATTTAGATTTCTTCCACTTAGGCAAATCCCAAATTACACTCACCTCTTAACACCAGCAGTAGGGCAACACAGCAAGAAACTGATTCTGTGAATAGCAATGCTGCAACCTTACCTGTCCCCATTCCCATCAGAAAGTCCCAATAATGTTAATGTTTAAATATGTCACTTGGATGGATAAGGCCAATCAAACTATGGACTTCTTCTGTGGACTTTGATTACACAATTACATGATTGTGGTTTTGATGACATGTCATTCAGATGTGCCAATACCCTTCAGAGCTACAAGAAGTTTCCACAGCCTAAGACTCTGAAGAGAAAACTACCCTTCAGAGAAGGGCTTACACCATGTAGTAGCCTGTACGGGGAGCTACTGAACACACCTCCTTGTCCCTTGAACATTCCCCATTCCCCATCAGCCTAGGAGAGATGGTTTGGAAAAGGCTTGTACCAGCTTCTGTGTCCCAAGCTGCATGAGGATACAGAACACCTTCCCTCTCAGGTGCTCCATGTGTAAAAGACACATGTGTAAAAGACTCCATGAGTAAGGGTTTCATCTTCCTTTCCTTTCCTGCCCTGCTCGTGTGCTCTGCTGCCTGCCCAGAGCCTGAGGGAACACCAGCTCCAAGCTCAGAGAGTTCCCTCTCACATCCAGTGCTTTGCTCACACAAATCTAGCCCAGGGTCTGCAAGTTAGATGAAGTCTTAGTTTAGAAGAAATAGAAGAGAAAAAAAAAATACGAAGTTTTCTTCTATTATCTGGAAAGAAAAGGCAAATTTCTTTTTCTGAAAACATGAGCAGTCAGTTCATGTGATGCATCTCCAATGAGATCTGCAGCCACAAAGCATTCAAATAAAATACAGCACAGCAGGGAACTGCTGTGACACTTGTACTTCTAATCCCTGGCATCTAACAACAAATGCCAAGCACATGGCTTTGTAATAGGGAATGTAAAATGGAAGGAGAAAAGGAAGTCAGGAAAGGGAACAGATAAAAATCCTGCTTTTGAGAATGACACCAAGTAACAACAGCCCATCCTGGCCCCTGCACAAGATCTGGAGAGTTTGCTTCCCTCTGCAAACTGTATAAAATCTTCCAGTTTATAGTTACACTCTAAACAGTGAGTGCTTTGGGGCAGACTTAGGCTCTGAGATCTCCAGTTAAATGCCCTGCTATGCAATTTGCATATAACCCGCTGGTGAACAAGAACTGACTCTTAATTCCTTCAGGGAATGCTCCCTCGGAGTCTTTCCAAGCACTGTGGTATTTTGGATGGCTTTTCTGTGCTGCATGGGAGTGTTTACATCACTCCAGAAAGAGACAAAACAAACCATTAGTGCTTTTATAACGTTTTAAAATCTAATTATTCCAGGGAATTAGAGAGTCAGTAGATTCAATGGAGGTGAGAGGGGTGGAACAAGGCGCTTTCACCTAAGCCCTGCTCTGGTACATGCTGTGGAGGAGGGGTGGCAGCAGAAGGCACAAAGCATCCGTGCCTCCTCCACAGGGTTAACAGAGGAGCCAGGACCTTATGGGGTGTATTTAAAAAGGAACAATTTGCAATGACCTTTTTAATATCATTAAATTGTGGCATTGCCACTAAAAGTGGCGTTGTCTTTGCTCATTCCCAAGCCAAGAGTAGTATGTATGTCTCCAGTAATCTAGTCCTGGATCCTGAAAGGCTGAGGATCCAGGTCTGTCTGTCTGAAGAAGATTTAGATGGTTTAGTGTTGAGACTTACATGATTTAATGAACAAATGTTACAGCGAGTCACACCGAGCAGAAACATGCTTTGATAGCTCCCTGTCTGCTGTTAGCCTTGTTGAAGGACAAGACCAAAATTACACTGGTGATGATTACCACTGGTAATTGGGGTAACTCGTGATGATCAGAGGGGTCACTATGGCAAGGAAAGGAGGGGAGAAGTGCATCAGCTCAGGCAGGGCTGTGACACCAAAAATCCCCAGGGTGGGAGGTGGGATGGAGCGCTGATCCCCAGGCAGCAGCGATGCTTTACACAAGACCTGCATGACATGCAGCACTTCTGCTCAGCTTGCACACAGGGAACCAAGTGTTAGCTTCTTGTACTGTAAAGTACTTTATCCCACAGAAAAGGAAAGTAAAAGCAGGAACCCTGCACTGGTAACAACCCTGTGAGAGGGAGTCTGCAGAAGAGACTTCAGCAGAAAACAGCCTCTGGGCTCAGGCATTCCCACTTTCCAGGCTTTGCTTTTTCATGAATGTAAATAACAGCAAAACAAAACTCCTCAGTGCAAGCTTTCACTCCAGTGTCACTCCTCATGGGGATCTTCCAGAAAGGGCCCTCCTGTCTCCACACCTCGCTGTCCCTACACCATTTCAGCTTCTAGTCCAGTTTTTCCTAGCCCTGGCTCCCATTTTACTGCACTTTCTGCTTAAGAAGCAAGAAGTTTTTAATAAGTTTCTCATTCCAAAGCCTGAAAAAGCAATGCTGCTCACAGCACATTCCCAGCCTTTTTTCCCTGGGAATATTTCCCACAGACAGCCTCACACCCTGTGTCTCCCGTAGGAAAAGTCATTTTCCTTCAAAAATGCAGCACTGGGATTTTCAGAAAGAAAATGATTGGGACATTGTGCCCAGGAGACAATGTTTTGATAGCCAGCCCTGGCCCCAGCACAGCCGTGGAAGGTATCCAGCAGCAGCGTGTAGCCCAGCAACCTGCCCTAAACACTAAGCACCTCCTGGAAATGGAAAAGAAACACAGGGGTTATGACAACCCTTTCACAGGTCCCACAGGACTGGGAAGAACTGGGGGGTGAATCACTGCTCACAACACATGTCTTCAAGGAAGTCAAAAAAGCTAAACAAGCTCCAAATATCATAATTGGCTCCTTGGGGGCTGAGGGGAGCCCTTTGCTGAAGCATACAACTATATTTCAGCCTACAACCACACCATACTGATCCTGATGTACACAGCAGCTGGCTTAGAGTGTGGGCAGGGGGGCTGTAAGAAAATAAACAGCATCCAGCAGTACACAGTCTCGCTGACGCAGCGGGATGGGCTGAATCTGTAAGAATATCTTGGTGCTGTTGCAATGCTTTTCTCCTTTCTGTGTGCCCTGGGTATCAGCAAACAGATTTAGCAACCAGGCATTGTTAAACTAAGATATGCTCCTCCTTCAAGATTTATTTTGTATGCTTGCTATTAATATCTGCCACAGAAATCCTGCTGTTTCTCTGAGTTAGCACTAAATGTTGGCCCTGGAGTGACAATTTACTGTTGATGCTGTTGTCTTAGGGTAAGCCTAGAGCCCAACACTGGTTCATGGAGAGTCCAGCTCCCAAAGAGCCGCTCACTCCCAGGACTGGTTGGATGCTCCTGCATTCCTGAGTGCACTGAGGGGCCACTCACTGCCCTCATCACCTCTCAGCTCAGGGCTAAGCAAGAAAAAACAGGGCTAAAACTAAGGAGTTAATGCCTGTAATTCCTTTTCTCATCAACAGCTGCAAAGCTGCTTCAGACCCTGGACACATGCTGGCTTCATAAACAGGTTGTCTTTCTCTGAGTCTGAGAAAAGACTGATGCAGCCTACTTCAGCAAAATGCAAAAATATCCAACACCTTTTTCAATCCAGAGGTTTTATTTAATTAGACAGCTTGATTGGGAAAACCCAAATTGCTTCAAGTGTCAGCAAGACTGTCCTGAACTCATGCTCCCTCTTTGTCAGCAGGGTAAAATCACTGAAGGGAAAAAAATAATTTCCTTAATACATAACTAGCAGAAAGTATGATGTGCTAATATTCAAGGTGGATTATAAATATCTAAATTGGTTAGATTGTACCTTTGCTTTCATATCTAAAAGTTTGTGCCCTTCTCAAACCCTCTGATGACCTTGTGATTGAAAGTGAGCTGTTAGAAAAGGACATTGTCACACTAAATCCTCACAGCACAAACCTCATGAACAAAACAGAGAGGAATTAGATTGGCAGGTGTACCTGTCCAGTGTCCAACAAGGAATATAAACAGATACAGCTACCTGCAGACTTGACAATATCTATGGTATCATATATAGATATCTCTACAAACACACACACACACGTGTGGACCAAGATTAGGTGCTGTATCGTAAGTTAAGGCTTTTGTAACTTTAACCCTGCCAAAACTATGGGGGTTTTTTCCTGTGATAAACAGTAAACATTATTCTCAGGAGGGTCACTCAGTGAGAGATGGGCTATGTATGTATGTGACTCCCTGGATCCGTTCCCATCCCACTGTCTGTGATTTTGATGTTGATCTTCCACCCTCTCAGGTTTTCTTAATACAACACAGATTTTTCTTACCTTCTCTAGCTCCTTTAAAGCTTCCTTTAATCTCAGTGAAGTCACGTCACGATACGCTCTCCTGTTTTCAGGTATCTTCAGTATTTGTATAAGAAAATGTTTCCTACCACACATACTGTGAGCAGCTAGGTCATTCCTGCCAAAACCCCATTTAAAAGCAGGCATTTGTGACTCTCTCACTGGTATTTCCTCTTCCAATAAATAGACTGCCTTCAGAAGTGAAATATTAATATCAAACCCTCTTCTCTATAAGTGTCTTGTTAAGAAACAAGGTTTTATGCCTAAGTCAAACTTCCTCTGCTCCTTCAGAAACCCTGCATTCACTACCAATATGCAAAATTGCTTATTAGAATCCAGAAGGTTAGAAAAAAGAGTTCATTGCAAACACCTACCTCATAATCTCAGCAAAAACTAAGCTAGTCCAGTAGGTTTTGGTTCTCTCCATAACTGCAAGGTTGCATACAGAAAAATACGTCTTGTTTGTCTACACCAGGAGTTAGCAAGGGTGTAACATCTCTTGTGAAAACCAGCTGGAGGCATCACAGTTATAACAGTTAAAAATACATGTTTAACCTTCTAAAGAAAGCCCCTGGAATATAGCACAGCAGAGTATGCAGAAACCAGAGCAATACAGGCAATTGCATTCAGCTTTGCAATTTAAATCATGGTTGTGCTACATCAAGTTACTTTTGGGAAATATTTTAACTCAGATCGGTACAAAAGTCCAGTTACTAAAATTAAAATTGATCCATTATTGTATAGAAGCTGATATACAGCAGACTTCTTGAACTTCATCTCCTGTTTCCCAAAAATGTGAGGAGGAAAAACCCAGAAGCATACAAACAGCACTATTTCTGTCCAAAGGGACAGTGTTTAACTCATTAGAAATTCAACTGGATGGTGCTACTGAGAGAAATCCACTGTCAAAAATTACCATGTCTCTGCCATAAGCAGCAACATAATGGATGCATTTAAGAAGTGTAACTTGTGTTGGGATTTCACCATGCCCTTAAAATGTTACCACTGGAAAAAAAAAATATATATGTTCATAATGCTGATAACAGTTACCTTCTTGAAGAGGTTTGTGGAACCAGAGGCCAGCAGTGCAGCGCTGGGGACAAGCCATAGGTTTGCCAGGGGAAGGAAAAGGACTCGGTGGCAATGGGAGGTCATCAACATTTCCCATTATTGTGCTTTAAATATGCTCAGCATTCACTCCCCTGCTATTGTTTTTACACTCACCTTTTGAAATGAGGTCAGCCAGGACTGTTTAAAACACGTTAAAGTTAAATGTCACTTTGAGTTTGAGGTGTCTGTGTGGAAAACTGCAATAATTGTCATGTCTTGCACAGAAAAGAAGTAAATGTCCTCCTCCTTTTTCTTTTACACAATAATTTCCTTTCAATCTTCTAGGACATGTGTTTGAACAAGACCAAGCATGGAACACTACCCTCAATTAAAAATTCTTTCAAAAGGAAAGTAGATGCAATCAGGAGTTCAGGAAGGAACTCAGCAATACTTCAATGATGTGGGTTACACATCTGGGTGAGTGTATCTATATCTTTGCCTCATATACACTGGGTGACATGTTTTGTTTGTACATATCATAGAATCATAGACTGTTTTGGGTTGGAAGGGACCTCAGAGATCATCTAGTTCCAACCCCCGGCCCTGGGCAGGGACACCCTCACTAGCCCAGGGCACCCAAAGCCCCATCTAACCTGGCCTTGAACCCTGCCAGGGATGGGGCTTCCAAAACCTCTCTGGGCACCCTGTTCCATATCACAGATCTCAAGCCCAGTCCTACCTAGTAGAGGACCACAGCATCAGGCTCTTCAACTGGCAGCAAACCATCTGAGATGTCAATACATACAAACACTTCAGCACATCATAACAACGTCTAATAACACCAGAATAAAACCCCACAATTGGCAATCAACCTTTTCTTAAAAAAAACCCCCAACAAACCAAAACTGTCCCACGTGTAGTTTTACAAGAGGCCCCCACCCTGCAGCTCACACGAACGTTGCCTCAGCACATTAAAAAGCAACTTCTCTAGAAGAGGAAAATGGCAGAGATTTGGTTGATGCATCACATACAACTTCTGCTTGGAACTTGCCTTATCTGAGGCTTTCGGTGCAAATCTGTTGGCGTCAGCAGGACAACTGGAGATCTTCCAACAGAAAACATCAGACTTGCATCTGTAAAATATAAAACATTAATCTGGTTTCTGCCATAAACTGCATTTTCATAACGACTTGGGAGAGCATCAAACCCAAATCCCCAACGTTTTGGTTTGATTTAGTGGAACAAGAGAATCATTTCCCAGATCAGTTTGTGTTCCTTGCCAGAAGAAGCTTAGCTAATGAGTTAGATACATTTTGTTGGTGGTAACGAACACAGTGCTAGAAAGGCTGGTCACCAGGTGAAAAATAAGGTGTTCTACACATTGCAGAAGAAAGCTGGTAGCTGCTTAATGCCATTATGTCTAGATACAGAGATGAAAGAGGAAAAGAAACCTGAAATGCCACAACCAAACAACTCCAAGAAACAGGTTGGTGGTTTGTGCTGGATCTGGACATAAACATCTCCTGATCTATACTAATATGCCAGTTGTTTCAAGGGGGACTGATTTAATACCACATTTAGTAAAATACCAGTAAAAATCCATAAAATTCTTTTAGGGCTTGACCTCCTGATCGGCTGATGTGTAAAATTAGACACCAGGCTGTAGATTTCAAACAAAAAATCTGATATAACATCTTGAGAGTTTGAATACACCAAGGGCTTGTTCTCCTAAAAGAGAACTGCCCTTTAGACTATACATGAACAATAAATATTTCCCATTTGCATTTGCTCTATTTCTCATTGAAACTGTTAATACAAAGGACACAGAGGCTGAAAATCAATGGCTGTTCCAGCACGTTGGACCAAACACATAAAACCCGTGTTCACTATGGGATGCAGCAAGAGGTGCCCCTGTACTGGGCACTGGTGAGGCTGCACCTCGAGTGCTGGGTCCAGTTCTGGGCTCCTCACCATACGAAGGACATCAAGGTCCTGGAGTGAGTCCAGAGAAGGGCAACCAGGCTGGGGAAGGGGCTGGAGGGCAAATCCTCTGAGGAGCGGCTGAGGGAGCTGGGGGTGTTCAGCCTGGAGAAGAGGAGGCTGAGGGGAGACCTTATCATCACCTCCACTGACCTGACAGGAGGGTGCAGAGAGGTGGGCGATGGTCTCTTCAGCCAGGGGACAGGAGATGGGACAAGGGGCAATGGGCTCAAGCTGCCCCAGGGCAGGGTCAGCTCAGATGTGAGGGAAAAGTTCTCCCCTGAAAGAGTTGTGGGGCTGTGGCACAGGCTGCCCAGGGAGCGGGCTGAGTCCCCACCCCTGGGTGTGTTTAAAAAAAGGGTAGATAAGGTGTTCAGGGATGTGGTTTAGCTTAGGATGGGAAAGGTTGGACTTGATGATCTTAAAGGGATTCTCCAACCCTGTGATTCTGTGATTCTGTGAGAGGTGATGACAAAAGCACAAGCGTGATGCAATTGTGCAGCATCCAGCAGCAGAGGTTTGCCAGATTACACGAGCTCGCTTAAATTTAACAGCAATGAATGTTGAATTAATGGTGCTGAAAATTGTTTAGCACTCCTCTGCTGTTCTTCACAAACCTTTTTTTTTTCCTTTGAGTTTTAAAAGGCTGAAAGTCTTTTAGTTCAGTCTTATTGCAGCAACAAAGGTGCCGCTGAGATCGTGGCTTTGGGTTGTCATTGGGATTTTTCTCAATATAAACAGTGTTTCAGTGACTATAA
Organism: Porphyrio hochstetteri; assembly: GCA_020800305.1. NCBI lineage: Eukaryota > Metazoa > Chordata > Aves > Gruiformes > Rallidae > Porphyrio > Porphyrio hochstetteri. Next base: position 16,242,400 of record CM036914.1, read on the forward strand.
CACTCATGAGAAGTTCCACGTTGGCCACGCTGAGATCTGCGCTCCGTGAGCTATGTTATTTCTCTGTATTTTTCTTTAATCCTTAAACCTAACAGAGATTTTCAGATTGACTACACCACCATCCCCCTGATTAAGCCAAACTACGCAATGTGGAGAAATAAACATGAGAGTTCTTGTACGTTCACATGAGGAAACCAGGACGTATTTGTCAAAACAGTATGACTAATGGAGAGAAAGGGATCGTTTTCTCAGAAGTTCTGGGAACATACGGCCATGCAGGGAAGGACAAAGAAGGAATTATTCCTAATCAGAACCAAGAAAATGAGATTATCCTGAGATGGAGCCGTGATAAGGAAACTGTCACTGACCAACGAGAGACACACTCAGAATATAAACCCTTCCTTCATACGTAAAGGAGATAATATATATATTAATTACTTAAAGAACTGGAGACAGTTGTTGTAATCATTGAACCATAGACTGGTCTGGGTTGGAAGGGACCCCAAGGATCACAGAGCTCCAACCCCCTGACACAGGCAGGGACACCAACCTCCAGGCCTGGAGCTACACAAGGTTGCCCAGGGCCCCAGCCAACCTGGCCTTGAACACCCCCAGGGATGGGGCACCCACCCCCTCTCTGGGCAGCCTGTTCCAGCCCCTCACCACTCTCTCTGGAAAGAACTTCCCCCTAATATCTCATCTAACCCTTCCCTCCTTCAGCTTCACTCCATCCCCCTTGTCCTGCCATTGTAATGATTTTCTTCCATCTTCAGTTTACGCTTAGAGTAAAAATATAGTTCCAGTTATCTTTTAAGTCACATAAGTGACCACAAAAAAGAAATCGTAACATGGTTTTAGAAGGTCCTGAAGAGTAATCTGCCTTTACTGCTGTCAGGGTGGTCAGACTGCTTCAGGACTATATCATCTGGTGTTATGGGGAATCCTACAGAAGAAGAAAATTAGCGACTTGCAAATTGGCATCACACCACTTCACAGGTGTGAGCTGAAAATTGGGTCAGATATCTCCTAAGAGAAGCACAGATTACAGCATTTTGTGGAAATCTGGGGGGAAAACAAGTACAAAATTCAGTATGCAAAGGTAAAATGCCACACATTGTCTAACACGAAACACATCCCTGCACAAAGCTTTTCTTAGAGAGGATTAACAAGAAGTTCTACCAATTTTCCAGCCTAAATAACATCCCTAGCTAATGAACACCTGAGAGATGTCAGAAATTATGGAAAAAAATAAACCACAAAAAAATCAGGATGGTCTTTTAGGTCTGTCTGCCCAGAACAGTCTGTTCAGGAGTGATAGGGTAGGATTGTCCCCAACTGTGCTTCTAGCAGTGTTCATTGGTTTTCACTCTTAGGAGCCAGGGACCTTACAGCTCAGCATCCACAGCTCTCAGGGAAAGCAGAGCCCTGGAAACTATTGCTGCAAAGGACAGCAGCACTCCCAAAGGAGAGGACAAAGGGCAGGATATAGTGAGCAAGACATGGAAAATGTGTTTCCTCTCAATTGTGCCTTCTGCTGGACCTTTACAAACACCTCACCTTCCAAGACAGAGAGTCTGATAAACTGTTGTGGAATTTAATGTGAGAAGTCACTCATTTGTCCTCACCTTGTTTAACACACCGAGCCGTCATTCCTCTACTGTGCAAATATTTAATGCCTTGTTTAAACATTGTGCAACTAAACGCTTCAGAAATGATTGTTCTGTTGCAATAACAGTGACATACATTGAATCCTTAGAAAAATGGTGTCAAAAAACCCCACCGGTATGTCAAGGGAATTTTTACTGCTATCAGCTGTGAGTAAATGTTAGCCACAAACAAATTAAAATAGTTTTTTGGGGGGTGAGTGGGTCATGACATCCATCTGGGAGGAATTTAATATTAGAAGTGCTCTAGAGGCTTCAGTTTAGTGCCCATCTTTTGGGAATCTGGAGCATTGCCCACACATCTCTGGAGAGGCAATGTGTCTGCAAGCGCTGTACAAGGGATTCATAGAATCACCAAAACCCCAGACTGGTGTGTGTGAGAAGGGACCTCAAAGCCCCCTCCAGTGCCCCCCTGCCATGGGAAGGGACACCCCTTACCAGCGCAGGGTGCCCCAAGCCCCATCCAACCCGGCCTTGAACCCTGCCACGGATCCTGGGGCAGCCCCAGCTTCTCTGGGCACCCTGTGCCAGGGTCTCCCCACAATCATAGCAAAAAATTTCTTCCTAATATCTAATTGAAATCTCCCCTCTTTCAGTTGAAACTCATTACCCATTGTCCTGTCACTGCACTCCCTGAGAAAGAGTCCCTCCCCAGCTCTCCTGGAGCCCCATGAGGGACTGGAAGGGGCTCCGGGCTCTCCCCAGCAGCAGCCTTCTCTTCTCCGGGCTGAGCCAGCCCAGCTCTCCCAGCCTGGCTCTGGAGCAGAGGGGCTCCAGCCCTCCCATCATCTCTGTGGGCTCCTTGGGACTCACTCCCACAGCTCCATGTCCTCCTTGTCCTGGGGACACCCGAGCTGGAGGCAGCACTGCCAGGTGGTCTGTGTCTCAGAGAGGGACAGAGGGGCAGAATCCCCCTTTCCAGCCCTGCCTGTCCTGCTGCTGGGGATGCAGCCCAGGACACGTGGGACTTCCTGGGCTCTCAGCGCACAATGCCTGCTCATGTTGAGCTTCTCACCCCCCAGCCCCTTTAAGACCTTCACCTCAGGGCTGCTCTCCCATCCATCCATCCATCCATCCATCCATCCATCCATCCATCCATCCCAACCTGTCGTGCCTGGGATTGCCCTGACCCACGTGCAGGACCTTGCCCTTGGCCTTGTTGAACCAAGGAAAAAACCTGAAGAGGCAACTCTCACCAAACACCACAGCTCTGCCCATCCATTCACCTGAGTTTCTCGGTGACAGCTGTCAGTAGTACTGAACACTCCAATAGGTGGGTATTCTTATCTGGGTTTCATCTTTAAAAGGCTGCTTTAATTTCTATTTATTTTTAAACAGGCTCGAGCATGTGTCCAAGATTTATGAGACAGAATTGCAATTTCAGTTCATTAATAGGCATTATTTATTGCTTGTGTTTATTCTTGGCAGTGTGATTATATCTCACTGGGCATGTAAGGGACTTGTTCGCTGGGGCCAGTGTATAAATTAAGATTTGTCTGTTCCACACCTGTGCCATAATCAAAAGAAAATTATCTAAATAGGTTGGCAGAACATTTTGTGTCTCCTTTTAATGTTAGAATAACAGTGATAATAATCTGCAGTGATTTACTCCCTCTGTCCATAATATATGGCCTGTCACTTTGCTTGGGCTTAGGTCATTTCATATATATTCCAATTTTCTAGACAAACAGAACTTTTTTTTCCATTATTCCTTTCTATTATTTATTATTCATTTAGCCATCGGCTATGAGCCAATCTCATTTCTCAAGCCCAGCAACCCCCAAGCAAAGTCCATCCCAAGAAATACTCTCCAAACCTCTCACACCAACACACAAGCAGCTTAGTTTTCAGCCAGACATGTGTGGCATCAGTCTCCTACACCTGATAAAGGTCAAAAAACTAAAAGAGATTCTTTTTCTGCACTTAATTGTTTGATGCTGTAAAAGTTACTGCTTTGATACACAAAAGCTACAGTAGATTGGATGAAATGCTATGGCCTCAAACACCTTAGGGAAAGAAAGAACAATGGGAGATTAAAAGTGATTTACACCTTAAACATCACTTCATGAACTGGAGGAGACTCCAAGCAACAAAAGACCAGAAGTCCTGATGGACAGTCCCCTGGAAAAGTTTGTCAACAGCACAGGAGCGGCTAAAAGAGAGCTCTGAAGCTTAGTTGTGACTGTTGCACCTTTACAGGTTGTTGGCATGTGTGTTAAAAGCAATATAGAACCATACAAAATGATGGAGAGGGATAGCATCGATCAGTTTGCAGGGTTTGGGCCAGAAGGTATTACTAGACCTGCTTGACCAGCACAGGCATCCCAGTCCCTCACACATCAAGCAGTGTTCCTGCACTGACCCAAATAACTCCCATTTAAGTGATGCCTTTCAAGTCCTTTCACCTTCCTTCATTTCCTGGCTCTAACAAGTCTGATCAAAACCAATCTCCTAAGTTTAATGGGGGGACCAAGTCAAAGGCTGTGAAGGTAATTCATGTCACAGTGGGTATTTATTGGCTTCAACTGCTTTCTCTCTCCTTGATTATATTTCTGTGATCTCCCTATGGAACTATCACAGCCTCACAGGACAATTCCCAACAGGCCAATCCACGTACACAGGATTTTATAAAACTTGTCTATTGTGCACTCACTCAAATGCTAAGAGACTTCTTTTTGGCTTTCACATAGCCTGCCCTCTGTCAAAATGCAATGTGTTGTAGATGAGCACCAACTCAACCTCTGTTGAGTCACATATGTAACATCCAGTGGGAAAATTCTGTGACCTGGGTGTGTAAGAACAGCACCTGTCGCTGCTGACACTGAGCATAGATGTTTGTCTTAAAAAAACCCCTCCTATCCATAGCCAGGAAGATTTAAAAATAGTCAGAAGCCTTCAAAACCAAATTTCCCAGGGAAAAAAAATGAACCACAGTAAAAACAACATACGTATTTTTATGCCTATGCTTAACCATAAGCAAGGTCACCCCAGCAATGCATTAGGAGATCACATAGGCAAAGCTTGATTTAAGGCCACGAAGATGCTCAGAGGGCTGGAGCACCTCCCCTACAGAGGGAGGCTGAGGGAGCTGGGCTGGTTCAGCCTGGAGAAGAGAAGGCTGTGGGGGGACCTCATTGCAGCCTTCCAGTCCCTGAAGGGAGCAGAGAAACAGGAGGGGAATCAGCTTGTTAAAGGGCAGAGACTGACAGGACAAGGGGGATGGAGTGAAGCTGAAGGAGGGAAGGGTTAGATGAGATATTAGGGGGAAGTTCTTTCCAGGGAGAGTGGTGAGGGGCTGGAACAGGCTGCCCAGAGAGGGGGTGGGTGCCCCATCCCTGGAGGTGTTCCAGGCCAGGTTGGATGGGGCCCTGGGCAACCTTGTGTAGCTCCAGGCCTGGAGGTTGGTGGCCCTGCCTGTGGCAGGGGGTTGGAGCTCTGTGATCCTTGGGGTCCCTTTCAACCCAGACTATTCTATGATTCTATGATTTATCCAGGAAAAAAAATGGAGACTATTTACACAGAAAATAAACTATTGTGATTAATTACTGGGAATAAAATCAAGCCATAATTATTGGGGAGGGAAGCCATTAAAAAAAAAATCACGTAAAATCAAGTAACAGAGTTTGTTTTTAACTACAGCAAGATGCTGAAGTAAGAGGGAGAAAAGTTGCAAAACAAACTAAACTGAAGTTTGTCCAAATTCATGGTATTACATTACAGTCATCTGTTAGTGATTATAAGCCAGTGAGGTCTGCTGTAAAATGCTTACAAAGGATATAGAAATAGCCTTCAAATATGAAACAAATTAGGAATAACTGGCCTCTAAACAAGCATCTGATGTATGAAAAAAGATGGTAAGAAAATGAAAACCTCAGAATGCTTTTTAGACCAGCTGCCTGAGACAACCCTCATTTCCATTTCTAAAGGGTCCAAGTCAGATGTGACCCAAGCGTGATGCAAACCTCCACGCAAGCTTAACGCTGGGAAATCTGCCATAATGTGCAAGAAAATCTTCTAGAAGGAGAAAAACTACATGCACTGCATTCTAGCTACCTAGAATGCATGTGTCACTTCAAGTTAGATCACTCACTTTGGTTCCTTTTGTTCAGATGTTCCATGCTGTAGAGCTTCCTTTGTACTGTCACTGAAAAGTCTGAACTGCATGAGCAGAGCCTGGCTTGAGGCTTGGCTGGCAGAGGAGGCACTTCCAGCTTTCAAGGGCTCCATAAAATCGGGACCTAAAATAAACACAATTTATAAATGTTGGGGAAGCAGCAAGTGCCTGTGTTTGCACATACTTAGGAACATCCCCCCAGCCCTGACCTGGACCTATGCAGCATTTAAGCTTTTATTTTCCCAAGTCAATTTAGTGTTTGGTAAACTCATTCTCACTTGATCAACACCATCATAATCTTGACAGCAATTTAGAAAATGGCCATGGAAATTCCTTCTTGTCCCTGCTTTGTGAGACAGGTTGTCTGTCCTTGTCATGCTGACCCCCGGGTCTCGGTTACTCGCGACCGCTTTGTTGCGCTGGGGAGGAAGGAAACCGCTGTATCACTTGACAGAGATGCTGACAGAGAAAGCAGGAAAAGGAGGGGAACAGAAGCGGGAAAGAAAGTCATGGATGGGGTCAAAGCCTCACGGCTGAACCCTGAGACTCAGGGGTTTGCAGGCTTTTCCAGCACAAGTGGCAAAGAGCCAGATCATAGAATCATAGAATGGCATGGGTTGGAAGGGACCTCAAGGATCACAGAGCTCCAACCCCCTGCCACAGGCAGGGCCACCAACCTCCAGGCCTGGAGCTACACAAGGTTGCCCAGGGCCCCAGCCAACCTGGCCTGGAACACCTCCAGGGACGGGGCATCCACCACCTCTCTGGGCAGCCTGTTCCAGCCCCTCACCACTCTCTCTGTAAAAAACTTACCCCTTATATCCAATTTAAACCTTCCTTCCTTTAGCTTCACTCCATCCCCCTTGTCCTGCCATCATCTACCCTTTTAAAAAGTTGAATCCCCTCCTGTTTCTCTGCTCCCTTCAGGGACTGGAAGGCTGCAATGAGGTCGCCCCGCAGCCTTCTCTTCTCCAGGCTGAACCAGCCCAGCTCTCTCAGCTTCTCTCCATAGGGGAGGTGCTCCAGCCCTCTGATCATCTTTGTGTCCCTCCTCTGATCAACCAGCTCTTACCTCTTTTTAAGCTCATTTAAGCCTATGAACTCCCACAAAGCCTAAGTCATCAAAACCGTGAGCGTGACACTTGAGTGCAGGGTGGTTTTAACTTCTTTCCTCAAACAGGGACAGCTGCAGCACACAAGTATACCAATGCTGTGAGCTGGAGAAGCTCCCCCCTCACAGTCCTGGCCTCCTCCTGCATTACACATCCTGCACCATGGCTTTTCTCACCTCACTGCTTGCCCTTCTGTGGCATGAGCTTCCTTCACTCCCATCACATCCTCCGGCCGTCTGTCCTACCTCCGGAGCTCTGCAGTAAGAAATAAAGTGTGTGAAGCAAACTGGTACCATCAGGAACCAATTGGTACTGCTCAGACCTCCAGTGTCAGCTAAGGAGAGACACCCTTTGTATTTAATTTGAACAGTACCATCAGAGCTGTCATCGCAGAGAGGATAAATGAGAAAAGTCTGGGTCTCCTTTTCTTTCAGCTAAACAGAAAATACTAAAGACAAACATAGCAAGTGTTCCAAGAAGGAAAAAAATTAGCCTGCTCCCTCTGCAAAAGTTTATAAACACTTTTCCCCAAAAAAAATATGAAAAATGCCATTACCCTCTAATAATCAGCTGTGTAACTCCAGGTATCAGGTTAAGTAAAGCAGAGCATTGTAAAACTGAGATAAATATCAAGTCAATATAGCTAACCTCTCTATATGGGATATAATTTGGGTGCAGATGAGAAATTTGGCCCCTAAATTAGGTAAAAGAAACTTAATTAGCTGCATAAGTTATTGAGAGTGGTAAGGTGCTGGAACAGGCTGCCCAGAGAGGGGGTGGGTGCCCCATCCCTGGGGGTGTTCAAGGCCAGGTTGGATGGGGCCCTGGGCAACCTTGTGTAGCTCCAGGCCTGGAGGTTGGTGGCCCTGCCTGTGGCAGGGGGTTGGAGCTCTCTGATCCTTGGGGTCCCTTCCAACCCAGACCAGCCTGTGATTCTATGACTTTCAGCTAAGACTGAAGGCAGAAAAAACCCCAACCCAAACCTTGGATGCTGAACTTACTGAAATTGGCTGACTTTACTAAACCTTTACCAACTTCCAGTGCAAGATGGTATCAGAGAACAAATTATTTATTTCTAATACAAGTCCAGGAGGAAACAACCACACAGCTACACAGACCCTGGGGATAAAGAAAGCACAATAACATCAAAAAAAGAGATGGGAAAAGAACACGTATGTAATTCTGTCAAGAACTGTGGAAGGACAGACTAGGGTGGGAGCACAGGTGATGCACATCAAAGGAAACTGGACTGGATGAGCTCTTGGCCCAAAGCAGTATGGCTGTCTTCATCTTGCATTTTCACCCAAAACACAGCACCTTTCTCTCTGAGGTACTTCAGAATTTGTTACAAAAGGACTGGCAGCAAAAAAAGGAACAAAGAAAACTGCAGAAGGGACAAACCAGAACCAGCGTGGGGTTCTTGGAAGGTAAGGGAAAAAAGAGAGGAACTCCATTTGCATCTGCTACCCCAGCAGAAAGCAAGCAAACAGCAAAGAGAATGAGAATGCACAGATACAAGCTATTGCTTATTGAAAGTATTTCAGGGAGGAAAAATCATCACCACCAACCAAGTCAGGGCAATCCAATTGGTTGGATGGCACAAAAAATGCTGTAATAAAGAATCTTACTGTGCCTTTATTATAATAATTCTCTCTCTTACCTAGGAAAGCCTCAAAAACTCTGAATCTTGACGTCTGTGAAAAAGTGTTACAGTAGTAAAGGCAACTTCATGCTCCATGAGAGACAGTTTGAGACTTTAACCAGAGTTCTGATTGACTTCTTCGACGTGCCAGCCCAGCAGCACGTCCTGATACACAGGCAGAAGCATCGAAATAGATTCCCAGCTGCGCATACTAATACCCATCTGCTCGAATGGTAATTGAGTAGGTCATTAAAAAACAAACCAAAAGAAAAACCAACCCAGCATTTTAACCTGGGAAGTATCACAGTTATACCACATCCAGCCTTCCCAACAGTGATGCTTCACAAGGCAGTGAACCTACTCGTGTCCTAAAAACCATCTTAGGGCAATCTGGCTGCTGTCTCAGCTCATTTCCTTCACGCTACTGGAGAGACAATGGGACCGGCTTCCAAAAACCTTTGCTTAGTGAGGTTTATTTTGGGAAGGAATGTTTACTTCTGCTCCTTATGTACAGTTTTTGGAGTATTTCAGCTGTTTCTCAGGGAAAAGCGTGGTCTCTGAGCAAGCCTGTTTAGTTTTGGGAAGTGGTGAGCTGATGTGATGCTGAGGGGGAGATAATGGGGAGGGGGTCCACATAATTACCTTTATTTTATTCTGATGTGCGTTGTGATACTTGTATAATTATATACAATTATATACGTGTATCGCACGTCTGTCTTGGGGGGTCTCTCGGAGCTGGAGGCTGCCTTGGCCCCCTCAGTTCCCCACCCCCCTCCCTAAGCGCCCCAGTCGGGCTGAAGCAGGTGGGAGGGATGAGGAGGGAGCAGCCGAAGGGACACGAGTTTCCCCGACCGTTTCCCAGCACTGACAGCGGGCAGAGGGAGGGCGGGAGGTAGCGGGGCCGGGCATCCCCCCCTCACCCCCCCCTTTCGCTATTAATACCGGCCCTCGACGGAACTCGCCTCAGTGCGAAGCCGTCGCGGTCACTCAGCCTCCTCTCAGCACCATGCAGGGGCTCAGCGCCGCGCCGCCCGTCGCCTCCCTCCTCTTCCTCCTCCTCAGCTCGCTGTGGGGGCCGCTGGCGAGCGCTGCCCGCGGCGCCGAGCGGGAGCTGAGCCCCAGCAGCCGCCTGGCCTCAGGGGCGGCGAGGGTGGCACTGCACCACCTCAACTTCCAGACCGCGTCCCCCAGCGCGCTGCAGGCACTGGGCCAGGTCCGCAAGGCCACGGTGAAGGTAAGGGGAAGCCGGATGGGTAGCGGAGCGGCTGCGGCTCGGGTTCGGGCGGGGGGAAAGGCTGATTAGCGCGGACTACCTGTGATAAGAGGGGCGGGCTAGGGAGCGGAGCCGCCCTGAGGGCAGCGCGGCCCCGCGCACTTTCCCGCCTTCCTGAGGGCGCTGCTGACTCGCCCCCCTTTTCCTCGGCGGCTCGGGCAGCCGGGGCTCCTCAGAGGGACGCGGGGATCCCCCGCCAAGGGTCGGAGGCTTGGTCAGGATTTAAATACGCCCCGAATCCAAGCCCGGAGCCCTGTACAGTGGTCGAGGTTGTGACCTGCAACCAAGAGCGGGGGAGCGCGGATGAGGGAAAGAGGAAACTGAGGCACGTGATGGAAAGAAAACGGTTCAATAAGGGGACACTTTAAGCAGAATTGCTTGAGGAGCATCCATCATCTCTGTGCCAGGAGGGAGGAGAAAGGCCCTCGGCGTTCTACGTCTGGCAACCAAGAGCTGCAACTCAAGGCAATGCTGTTCCCATCAGAAAAGCATGCCTTTATCTTCCAAAACATGCCCAATAGGTACCAGAAAGGGATGAGATTCCTAGACAGGAGCAGAGCTTTCACGTCCCAGCTCACTCAGGTTCTGAAAGCAAAAGAACAGGTAAAAACTTTGGGAGAACGTTTGGCTGAGGCTGCGTGTCCTGGAAGGAAAGCATTACCTTGCTGGAGATCTCATCTCGTCCTGCTCTCCAGGCTAGTGCTGGGCTGCTCCCCAAACTCAGGGCTGGCTGGCTTGGATCTCCAGTCTGAAGTGCCAAATCCGGCACCCGATTCCACTGGATCCTTTTCATGGTGCTGGCATCTGAAAAGGAGATCGCAGAACATCTGTCCTTCAGTGCCTGCACGGCTTGCTGAATCCAGGCCCTTGCCCCTAAAATTGAGAATAACATGGTGTAAAGTCTTGCCTTTCATGAACAAAGTTCCAAGCTAGCCATTTAGTGCCTTTAGGATGTGCTACAGTGCTCCTTGTAACACTGAAATTGATCCTCAGACTTCCACATACATCCCAGCTGGAAGTGGTTCCAAAACAATGTGAAGCCTGTTTGAGTTGTGCCCAATATTTAACTAAGCAGAACAATTTCCAACTAAATTTGACAAAGCACAAACCACCGCATGGAAATTCAGAATTTGGGTTCAGAAGAGTGTTATTCATACCACCGGTGACGCACAGATCCACCTGAGACCATTACCTAAACTCACTGTTCTCATTGTCATTCCAAAACCCAGTGTGCTGGTCTTGTACAGAGATGTATCAGAAACAAAAGGTCATCATAGATCCTCTTTCCACTCCCCTCCCACCCCCGGGCCATGTTACTGAGTATTTGTGAGGTAGTTTTAGTTGTGAGGAGGGGATTTTTTTTCACCATCAGCCACCTGCCTTATAATACAGAAGAGGAAAAAAAAAATGGCTCATTATAGGAAGTGAAATGCCTCATTATTTCCTCACGGCACTTGATGCTGCAGGAGCTTGGTGTAACCCCTTTCTGCAGTTTATTTCCCCTTTTTCTTTGCACCCTCTGTGAAAACAAGAGAAATGTACTAGACGTGGCCACTTCCTTCTTTCCTGTCCCCCACTGTAAAAAAATGAAAAGAATTTCCTGGAAAGAATGTGCCATGTTATGTGAACACAAGAGATGGCAATGTTGGGGTTTTGAGGGGGAGGTTGTCGGGTTTTTTCTTTTTGGGTTTTTTAATATTTGTTTTTTCAAGAGGACTGTTTCCCTGTTGGTTAGTATATTACTGGATCTAGTAAAACCAGGATGATTTTCTTATGGAATTTAATCACAAGCATTGTATTTAGAAAGTAACGTTCATAGCCCAGCAGCCAGTGAACCCATGGTAATTAGAAACAGGACTGGAGACACTCACCAGTACAGGAACTCTGTTAGATGGGAAGGATTTCTCAAGGTGAAAGGAGACATCGGTGCTTTTCCTCTCCTTGCAACAAAAGCAGAGAGATGCCAAACATCCAGAAATTCTTCCTTGCCACCAGCTGCAGCTTTTGTTTTGCTGTCCCTCCTCACTGACATGGGGTTTTTTTTCCCTTAAGTGAGTATCTTCTAGGAACCAGCACCACATATCTCATGGAATTTGTTGACAGCTGCATTTTAGAGTATGTTTTTGAGGAGAGAAGCAGTACTGTGTGCCAGCTGAAGAACTCAAGAGAGGCTTTCAAAATGCTGACGTAGCGATTTCCCACACCAAGCTGTCCTGGAAATGGTAACTGAGCAGTAGGTAGGTGAACCAGTAGTGAAGTATGAAGGTAAAGCTAAGCAATCTCTTGGCTAATCAGCAGGATTTGCATAAGTTGGGCCACGAAATCCAGTTTTACAGATGGGTATTTCCCTTCACAAGCTCATCTTGACACAAAACAGTGTAGTATCAGGACTTTGGTCCTAATACTAGAGGTCAGTTAAAGGATTTCTATTTATTTACAATAGTCAGGACCCCACTGTGTGAGGTAGAACGTAAAATCAGTGTCAGGGTAGGTAAATCGTCCAGGGAAAGTGAGATACAGAGAAAACAGCTGCCTCCCCTGGCTTTTCTCAGGCAACCCAAGAGCTCACCTGGCTGCCTGGGGATCAGAGACCTCCGTCACCTGTCCGCAGGTCCCTTGAGCTGGCTTGAAGGGCTCTAGGCAGGCTGCAAGGAGGAAATCCCCCACCCATGGGCAAGCCCCCAAAGGATGCATTTCCCACTCCCCTCTCACTGTGGTTAGTGATCAGGTCAGCCCTCTGATCCACAGACTGATCCCAGGGAGGAATTGCCAGTGGGGAAACACACAGGAGAAGAGATGGAAACCTGCAGAAAGGGGTGGGAGAAGGATCACCTCTTTCCATGCCAGTGGGGAGTTAGAGCCATGTAAACCCATTGCAAAACCACCTCCTTCAGGGTCTGGAATGAAACTGCTCTTAAATTGCTCTTCTGGCCTTTACAGTACCAACAATCTGTCAGGAAAGTTGCATTAATTTAGAGCCCGGAAATAAAACAATCCCGTGACCCAGATACTCAGTGGAAAAATGAATTACTCACTTGTTTTCTTCTCTTTTGGGTGTTTTTTTCAGCCAGCCATCACCGTGTGATGTCAAACACTGCTGAGCTCTTACTTAACTCACACGATGTGATGGCTTACAGCAGTGCAGGTTGGGGGGTGATGGTGGAAAGCGATAGTGGAAATAAAAGTGATATTTTTCTTAGAAGCCAGGAATACTTTAGCAACAGTTAAAATGGTTTCATGCCAAGTGTACCTTCTCCTTCTCCCTGGTAGGATCTAAGTGGCTCTCTGGCGTGTGTACCCAGACTGAGTATGCATTGTAGCTGTGTAGCGCCACTTGAAAGCTTTCACAGCGCTGCTGTGATGGGGGTCTTGCAGATGAAGAGAGAATATCTACTTTAAAAACCACAGCAGCAGAGAATTTTGTTTAGGGTTTGGTTTTTTTTTTTTAAAACTGTTTACCAAACCATTATTCACAGAGCTTTTCTGTATCCTATTGAGACAAATTGGAGACTCAGTAATAAGCTTATAATAAGGCCTGATTGATTTTGTTTCCTTCATTAGTGCTCAGTATGGAGCAAATGCAATGGAACTGCTGAGATACACCAGCAGAATCTGATCACTCATTATTGTCAAAGTTACCATGGCTATAATAATGATTCTTTAATTTAGCAGAGAGAATAGGTAATTCTCTCAACACCACATAATGCTGGAAGAAAAGCTGAACGTGTTTTAAATGACTGAATAGCAAAGATCTGGAGTGGGTAGAAAAGACCTGGCTTTGCTATGGAAGAGATTCCCTTGCAGACTTCAAGACCCTGATGCTGTAACTGGGAGTGTGTGGTCAGGATGCCACACCACTCAAGGAGAAGGTTCAGCAGGAAACCCCATCCCCCTGAGTTAAATCAGAGCTAGGTTTCCTCTGCTTCAGAAGCATTGTGGTCCAGCTTACTTTACTTTTGGGTCCTCTCATCTGTGGTGGCAATGACAGGAAAAGGAATTCCCTAGGTCACTGTGTGTAAGAAACGCCTGTGCTTGAGCAAACAGAGGATGTTAAGAGCTGTATCTGTAACATCTCAGGTAGCTTTACAGAAGTTAGAAACTTAGACTGACCTGTGGTGATTATCACAAGAGATCAGACCCTTCTTTCAGCACCACAGATTACTGACTCCCTTGTAAACCCACAGTTTGGGAAGCTGTTTTTTGCCATTTTGCTCTGCCAAGAGTGGCTGCTCGTGGCCTGATCTCTGCCATTTGAGGACACAGTTTTAGCCAATATGCAAAACAGGGACAGGAGTGAAGGAGAGAGCGAGGAGGCAGAGAAGAGATGATAAAAGTCTGAACTCATCTTTTCTCTGTTCCCTTCATGGTGTTAACCGTGTCCAGCTCCAGACTTGCCTTGTTGCAAAGCTTGGAGAGGGGATTTCATGGAAGTAGAGCAAGCGACTAAACCAGTCTGCCCTCTTACCAGCAGTGGTAACTCCTGTGTGTACTAAAGGCAGGTGCTGGGCTCGTGGCCGTGCCCTGGGATTGAAACTTTACTAACACCATACAATTAATGGCTTCCTGGAACAAAGTATGATGGGAACACAAAGGCCTGAGTTTAGATAAATAAAACACGTGCAAACAGCCAGAATTCCTCTCCTGTTTATCTGTGGAGTATTGCCCCTAAAAGCCAAACTAGACTGAGAAATAAGTGCTGCTGCTGGAATACAGCAACGTGATGTAGATGTGAAATGTGTCTCCTACATGCAGCTCACACGTGCTCCACGCTGGATCCTACACCAGAAGCAAACAGAAAGGGGAGGTTTATGGGAAGGGAGAATGCTTCTAATCAAACCAGGTAACACGTACAAAACGACCAAGCTTTCAGACACACAAGTGGCCTGGCTGGAATGTCAGAGAGCTCCTCTGGTAAATCACAGCATGACACCAAACACCATTTTACAAGCAATAGGTTGGATAAATAGAACATTTTCCACACTAATTTGTTACTTGGACTCCCCACTCAGAAATAAAACCAGCAATTTCAAAATTGAATAGAGAAGTTGGTAGAAAAATAAGAGCCTGATTAATGAAGTGAAGAGCAGATAAGGCAGATCCTTTGTACTGGGCTCTGCTCTGACACTGGTGCACAAGACACCGATCCTGAGTGATCCAGATTCTTCACAGCCAACATTCAAAGCTAATTTCTGTGTGTCTGGGAGCTCCCACCCCAAAACCACACTCTGTTAACTGGTCCCTATCTGTCAGCAGCAGGAAAAAATCCCACAAAACTGATCCCAAATCCAAGAAAATGCTTTATCTCAAAAGGTGCGCGTTCCTCAGGCTTTTCTGCTGTGCTGTGCTACAAGAGATGCTGCTTCCCATCAGCCAGGAGGCTGCTTTTACTACCCCATAACAACCAGGATCTCGGGTACTTGATTGGGCAACTTAACTCCTGGTATTTTGGGGGCAAAACAGAGCAGGGGGATCAGAGTCCCAACTCTGACCTGCTGCGTAGCAACAGTGAGTCTTTTTCCAGCTGCAGCAGAAAGAACCCAAGAGAGATTGGGGTCGCTACAATTAAGTTAGCCTGTGTAATTGCAATTTGATTCATTTGTATATTCAAGGGTGGGAAAATGCCCCCTTGGAAGCTGAGTACTGATTTGTAATCATATTATTTTTAAAGTTCCCAAGTATCAGTCTGTCCTGCAAAGGACTTGGAGCTGCGTTTTTCTTCCTACGTCTCTCTGTGAGGAAAGGCTCAGCCATCCCAGCAGCAAAGGAGCTTAACAAATGTTTATCGTTAAGACCCTTTGCACTTGCTGCTGGGATCCTCTCATCTGACCCATCTCCTGACACTACAGTGGCTATAGTTAGGCTGACAGCTCAATCCTCCTCTCTTCCAGAACATCCCAGGCTCTGGTCACAAGTACTACCTGCAGTTCACCACTGAAGACTACAGGACTGGGGTGAGTTGATGGTCCATCACACAGTGCACGAAACACAGATACTGTCAGAGTTTAATAGGAAACATTAGATGGTTTTGTTTCAAGGCTGAAGTATCACACAGTGAAATTCCCAGTTATCAATTAGCATTATTTCTTGAGAACTCTCCTGTTTCCAAGATGACTTACTGCACTTCTGCTATGCTGTAATTAAAACCTTCTGTTAAATCCCTTCAGATTTTAACCTAGTTACTTTTCTGGGGGAAAATAAAGAAAGAAATCCCAGCTAAAGACTTTCTTGACCCCTCTACAGCTTCCCACAAAGCACTGCCAAGACAGACACATACTCCATGCCTTTACTTCACATGAACCTGCTTTGGCAGGGGTGTTGGACTCAATGATCTCTGGAGGTCCCTTCCAACCCATATGATTCTGTGATTCTGTGTTGGTATCAGGAGCTTTTTAAGAACATATTGCTCGTAAATCAAATCTTAATTCAAAAGAACAGTTTTAAATTCTCCCTTTCCAGGAGAATGCTGGGAGCTGCCTTGCTACAGTGCTGTATCCAAGGACAAAGGCTCCACCAGTTGTCAATATCAAGTGCACACAAGTCAAAGACCAGAAGCAAATCCAAGAAGAGGACAACAGACTTTACCAAAAATTGAGGCACCAAACCAAACCAATCACTGGAAACAATATTCCAGGTAGATTCCTCCAAATAAGCAACAGCATTTCACTGTATCTCAAGGAGTCTGGACACTTTTAAGGACAGAAGCAAATGTGGATGCATTTAAAAAGTGTATTTACAATAGTGCCCTGGAGAGCTAACCATCAGACCAATTCCACCTTGCCTGCAATTCTTGGGGAGGGAAACCTCTTGTGTTTTAGCAACAATTGCAGTCAGCACAATGTTGTGACAGGGTTTTGGCTATAAAACCAAGTTCTTCATGCAGGAAGCGCTCCCTTAACGCCCACACCTTGCCCAGCTGCAGGTGGGAATTCACAAGGGATCACTAACAGAATTTTTCCTCCCTGGAAAGAGAGTTCCACAGTCAGGCTGGAGGTGCAGACCTCTACTGCCGTGGGTAGGGGGGTTCTCTCCTTGCAGGGACCCTGGGAATAGTCTCTCAGTTGCAGTTCTGTCGCACCTTCTTACTTCTACTGACTGCAGGCCTAGTGTCCTTCTCCCTGTTCAGACTGTAACACATCTGCGTTCTGCGGCTTCTTGTTTTTGTTGCCAAATGGCCAGGATGAATCATTTTTCCTGACTCCCTCTCCCTCACAGACAGCTACGGCAACATTGAACCCGCCCTGGAGCCAGCCTGGGCTCTGGCTGTGGCTGGCAGCAGCTACATCATGTGGGAAAAGTCAACAGAAAACTTGGGTTACTTCATGGCACAAGTCAAGTCGGCGAAGCAGTGGGTAAGCCGAGCGGGAAGCACGCATCAGCAGTAAGAGTCCCCCCAAGCAGCAGAGAACGCAACAGCCGGCAGCAGCTCACGCTCCATAACGGCTGTGGTTCTCCCCTCCCCCAATCCCAGTGGCTTCTCCATCTCTGGAGAGGTATTTTGTCCAGATTTTGGTGGGAAAACTTTTATTCATTTGGACAAAACTGTTTTCCTTGTTGGTTTCTACCGGTTCAATCAGATTAGAACATAGGGTCCCATGGTTTGCCAGCCCCGTGCTAAGTCACCCATAGTTCTCTTTGCCCTCCCAGCCCAGCTGGACGGTAGCATGGGTCTGGTACCTGATGTACACACCCTGGGGAACGTATCTGACACCCACAGCACTCAGAACAGGAGTTCCCAGAGCTCTGACTCCGCCATCACTCGCGAGCGACAGACAGCATTTGGTCTTTGCTCCCAAGTTACTCAGAATGAGTTTTCTCTGAAAGAGAGAGAGTAAAATCAAGCAAGATTCTTAAGATTTATTTGGGGGTTAACCCAGTTAATTAGCATCTGAGTCAGCCGAGTCTCATATCAGAGAACGGTCTGGCTGCAGAGCCACGCTGCCATTCGTGCCTTCCAAGTTTTTAGGCAGGGAATGATCCTGATTCCCCATCTCTCCACACACCAACCCCAGCCCTCTTGAGCCCTTTCATCTCTCCCCCTAATCAAGCTAAACACTGTCAAGCAAATAAGGGCAGACTCTAAACTTCAACAATGTAACTTGTGTTCTCAATCTTCCCTCCCAACCCCGCCTTCGATACACGTCCAGCTCAGGGAAGATGATTTCATTGAGTTTGACTACACCGTCCTACTCCATGAAATTCCAACACAGGTAAGACAGCGTGTGCATATCATACTTGCTTTCATCAACACACCAACAGTGTGCAGAGTGTAGAAGAGGTGTAATTTTTCCTTAAATCTGTTCTCCAGGAAATTATTTCATGCCACATGCGCCTCACTTGGCTTCCCAGTCGCCCTCTGAAAGTGAAATACTTCTGTTCTTCAGAGAATCAGGGGCTGGAGGATGGCTCTGGGATGGAATCCGGATCAGCTGCTGGGATTTTACATGAAAGCGGAGCAAATTTTTAAAGAGAGACTGTCAGCTTTACATATACATATTAAAATGAGAAAATCCTTGTGTTAATAGACCTGGAGGTGGGGTAGTTTTTCTATACAAGCAGTGAACTGGAATGCTTTCACTACTCTGCTCTGTTCCACAGTTGATTCCTCTAATCGAACAGCAAGACTTGAGTGTTGTAGAGTCCTGCCCAAACCCTTCCCTTCTGCATATGTATCCAGAGAAACACACAAGCTGGTTTTCTGCCACTACCTTACTGCTACTTGGAGTAACATAGTTTGTAAACAAAGTTAATATATTTGGATAAAAACCATGAGAAAAATACTCGTCTGTCACTAGTATCTGATTTTATGGTTCGTGCCTGGGCTTCAGTCGGTGCCAATGTTGTCACTTTGGGCTGAAATAAAACCAGTGCCGTTCTGCAGGGTGGAGGTTGGGTTTTCTTTGGTCACGCTGCTGTTTGGCCCCAGCACCCTGTCTCCTCCCAGCACCGGCCTTCAGGGGATGTGGATGAGCATCAGAGGGGAGATGTCTCCCTGCAAAGCCAGCGACCAGCATCTGCACAGCCCTCGTGCCGCCGATGCACTGCTGCTGCCCGCAGTCTGAGCTGATGGCAGAAGGTTCCTTCTCACATTGTGAAGGCAACTCAGAAAATACCCAATGGAAGGAAAATTTCTGTTGGCTCCCCACACCTGTCACCAGAGCGGAAGACCACCAGTGTTCCAGACAGGAATTGAGGATGCTGTCCTTGTCTGCATGTGGTAAGATAGTTCTCACTGTTGTACCCAGAAGGAAAACAGGACAGCAGCACAAGGAGGCTCTAAACAGAGTCCCACATCTGGGTGTGGTGGGGAGCAGCCCCAGTACCCCATCAAACAGCGCTCATTAGGGACTGCAGAACCCTATACCCATCCTGAATACAACACAGCCCTCCTCCCAGAGCGTCTCTGCCCTTCCACGCCCCATTCTCCCCTTGGGCTTGCAGCAGACCCACCTTCCGTGTGGGACACTGCGCCAAGCCGCCCCGTGTTCACCTTTACCCCCCCCCTCCGCCCTCCCCCAATTAACCAGACTTCTGCCAGGTTAAACGAGCCCTGTAGCAGCACACCTTCTGTGGGGAAGCAGGTGACGGATGGGCTCCATCTTCTGGGACTGGCACGTTCTCTGGAACCTAGGTTATATTGCACCATCATTGATCAGTTAATTGGTAACAATAATGAAGATAATCAATGCAAAAGCTTTCACCAGGGGGATGGTGAAAGCCTTTGGGCTGGGTGATCTGTTAACCCCTAAATTCAGGCATTTTACACAAAGTTTGAAGATCCTGACATGCTTTTCTTGACGGCACGTAGTAGATGTTAAAATAAATTCAGGGTTTCACACTCTTGGTGTCTTTTTTGTGTGCTGCTAAAACATTTCTCATCCCCAAAAGCATAAAAGCTGTCTATAATGGCTCCACTTAGATGGTGGAGATGAAAGTATCTTTTTAGAATTAGACCAAGAAAAGAGTCAGGACTTTTCTTGAAACCATTTCCAGCTGAGAATCTTCACAAAAATAAAGCCCCGAATGTCTGGGCACAGAGAAGGACTTGGCCCAAAGCACCGTCCCACCCACATACTGCTCTGTGCTGCGTTCAGCACATGTGTGCCCCTGACATCTCCCACACCTTTCTCCAAGGTTCAAATGAAGAATTCTCACTGTGGAGGCTGAGAAGAAGCAGCCCAGCCACCGCAGTCCTGTCTGCATCTCGTAAACATCAGCCACAATCCTGTGCCAGGAATGTTGCTGGTTTTAAACTGGAACTTCATTCCCCGTTTGCCAGAAGCCTGCAAAGATGTCATTAGGCTGAGTAGCTCATGAAGTGAAGGAAAATTCAGCGTGGATCTTGTGGCAGTCATTAAAACAAAAATATTGACAATATCTTCTCACCCAACTGTAACATCCCTGTTTTACCTCTCTCCTATGAGGGAACAGGATCCATTCAAGTGATTCCCAAGCCAAGCATCAGCAGCAACATGCCCTCTTGACTGTAAGGTTCTGGGAAAAGGGGTCTTTGCTTGGCTCTTCAAAGAGCCAAGGAAGCAAGCCCATAAACTAACAAAAGCTGCTCTGCACTGGATGACAACATGTCGCCCTGTGACTGCCCAGCAGCAAACAGCTCAGTCTCCTCAACTAGAACTATTAATCAGAGAAGGGTAACAAGCCTCATTATGTAATAATGCTGTATCCAGTGGGAAAAAAAATTAAATTCTTTTAATACAGGTGATTACGACAAATTTCAACACAAATTGTCATCAGTGTTTTAACCTTTATCTATATTTTTGCCAACGAGCAGCATCTGCACGTGAAGGATTCGGTTGTAATCTGGTGGCTTCTCAGAGTCCCACAAGGGCGGGACCTGGTGACGAACTGCAAGCCTGTCCCTGTGCAGCCTGCACTCATCCAGCCAGCCCCGATGGCTCCCAGCGCTCGGGACAGCGAGCTTCCAGAGGATACTGTGAAAACCTGTTTGAAGAACTCAGGAGACCAAAGTCAGCTCTTGGCTTTGCCCTTCTTTGCAGGAAGTCGTCCTGTTGCCTCGAGGTATTTGTTAATTATTTCTTCTTGAGTGCCAGGCAGACATGGATGGTATTTACAGTATTCCATGGTATATTCACCCTTTCCCTGGAGAGTTGGGCAAAAGAACAGTCAAAAGTGAGGACGCTGAATGCATCATCCTATTGAGGCACACCCTAACCCTTGGCAGAACTTGCAATTAGTATTTACAATTAAGCGTTCTGACGCTAAGGCATGCAGGTACAACATGCAGAGACACACCAACAGCATCTGAACGCTGTTTCCTTGCTACGGGACCACCAGTGGTCCCATCTCCCCAGCAACAATTCTACTAAAAACCCTAACACAAGCACAGTAATTAATTAACAGTCTGTTAATTAACACCAGCGCTTACGTGCCATGAGATGTGGAATGGTGGGTTTTATGTAAAACACAGACTCACCCAATTCAAACCCATCTAACGAGCATCACTACAGGCACACACACAATTAAAAAGGGTTGTTTTAGTAATACAAGTGCTGCTGTCAAACATCTCCTCTACTTGCAGATGTCTGTAGCTGGAGGAGTATGCCTCAGCTTTTCCAGCCTGTGGATTTCATACCTTCACTCGTACCCATCACTTCGTACTACTCACAACTCCGAACCATTTCCCACCTCCAAGCATGAAAGAGTTTTTTTGGCCAGAAATGACACAGCCAATAATAGTGATGTCAATTAAAAAGCAGTTACAGTGACAGTAAAAGCTCTATAGTTAGAAGTTTTCCCATTCTCTTATTTGCTTTGATTTTTATCCCTTTTACTGCCACAGGCGCTACCCGTACGACGATGCAGACTGGCACGTGTGATTAACAGAAACAAACACCTTCCCCAAAAAGTACCAAGCACTTACCTCTGTGCACGACCTCAGCTCGGTGGCGTATCCAAACATATCATTCAGCGGCACCTAGAACCCAAGCATGCCATTCTTGTAAACCCAAGGTATTCCTCTATTGACTCTGGGTTATCATCCCATTTAGCTCAATTACGATCCTGTCAGTGCAACCTGGCACTCTCTGTAAGCAGTACCGATCTAATTACCGATATAAGTGCCTCTTACTTCAACTAACTCATGTGCACAGCCCCACAAATCTCTGTTTGAATGCACAGGTAGCAGAGTACCCCAGATTCAGCAAGCTGCATTGGCTGGCAAGGTATCACAGCGTCTTAACTGTCTCTAGATGGCAGCTCTAGACACGATTTATGAGGCAGAAGCAATGCAGCGTGTGGTTTGTCACTGGCTAAGGCTTTGCTGAGAGAATGCTTCTGCATGAGCCAGTGAGAGAACAAACGAGGCTTTCAGAAGGGCCACTGAAGTCCCTCACATCTGTCTGTGACTGCTGCAGTTCATGCAGGGCAGAGCTGAAGGCAGAGAGCAGACCAGCAGACCTTCCCCGTGAGCTTTGCTCTTGCACTGCTGCACAGATTTCTTTCCCTCTGGGGTGGCACCACCAGCTCAGTGTGAGAAACCCAAGTTCTCCTCCCTTCTCTGTCATCATATGGTTCTTTTGCTTCTCTGGAGCAAGACAGATTTACAACAGGTTTGCTAACACTGCACTATGCACTGCCATGAGTTGAAAATCAACTTTGGGCTTGTTTATCTGCTGAAAAACCTGGCTGCTTTATGCGTACTAGTCAAGAAATAAACCAGTAACAGAGCTGAAAGGCAAGGCAGGAAAAGGTCAGGAATGAGTGAACACCACAAACCTCTGCGTAGAGAGTGAAGTAACCCTCTGTGCCGTCCTGTCCTGTGATCACTCCATGACGGCGATTAATTCCAGCTGTCACCGCTCCCTGGAACTCAGTGGGTGCCATCACCTCCACTGCCATCACGGGCTCCAGTATCCGCACAGCAGCGTTCTCCATAGCTGGGGAAAAAGACTTAGAAACTGAGTAACCAAACGTTAACGAACAAGCCTGGTGCCAATCAGATATCCCTACACACAGCCAAGAAGTGTTTCATGGATAATGCTGAATGTTTTTTACATCAGTGGGGAAAACTAATAGCCCACTATGTGGAATTCCTGCTCTCCTGCCTTTTAATCTCGAGACCGTAACGCTGGGAGACACGGCTTGATAAAATGGTCTCATCTGGGTAAGAATGAAGTTGTTGGTGTCTCTTCACTGAAGGAAGACATGATTTCCTTCACACAACTACAAGAATTACTGTGCCTCCTTCCAAATTTCTCTAACTCACATATATTCTGCTCTACCCAACCAGCTACATGGATATACCAGGTGTATGGGTACACCAGGCAACAAACAGACCCACAGAAAGAAGGCTGTTGAATTTAGCTCCAACAGTAAAGCAGGAGTAAAACAGGACTACACGGTCACAGGACCAGCTTTATACCTTGCTTCAGGGCTCCTTCTCCCGCTCGGATGAAAGACATTTCATTAGAGTCCACCATGTGATGTGCACCATCCTCTAGGACAAACCGGACTCCAGATATCTTGTGCCCTGACACTGTACCCTTTTCACAAGCTTCTCGGAACCCCTGTCAAAAAACATCTCCAAGTTAGCGGTTTTAAGACCAAAATGAAGCTTAAAAAAGAGCAGCATTAACAACAGCCTAGAGAAAACATTAAACTAAAAAACCAACACAGTAATGTTAAAAAAAACCCTTCACAGTTTTCACCAGCAAGCCCATACCTATCCAACAGACCTTTTGGTTGGTAAGGTAACAGAAGAAAGTTGCAGTGGGGAAAAGTTCTCATTCCCAAGTGTTAGAAAACTCTGTGCTATCATTCTTCTGCACCTCAGTTTGATGCTGATAATTTTTTAAAAATAAAAATCACACAACAAGCAAAGGCCAAGAAAAAGAAGTGCACTTGGGATTTTTCTTTGTTAAGGAACCGAGAGATCAAAAAAGTACAAGAATGCTCCATGTGGAAAGAACAGCTCTAACCACTGGACCACAGAAGAAGATTCAAGAATGATGCTTTTTCCAGGATTTGGCAAAAACCTTCTAAGTGTTGCACCATAACACAGGAGTTATTTCAGGATGATCTACTATTACAGGAATTCAAGGGTTATGCTAGGTACTACTTAAAGTAGTATGTGATAAATTACACAGAAACACAGGCACAAAGGAAGCCCACAGAATATTTGGTAATTCATGCAGGAAATCTGGCTTAATTTTCTCAGAGAAGTCACCAAAAAGGTTAAGTATTTTGGGGTTACAGATGAGAATTGTGTGGCTGTAACTGGAAGCAGAAGAGGGCTGTTAAAAAGCAGACAGAACAGAGAGATGCTTGGTTGGCTGCAGAAAGGAAAGCCTGCTGTTTGCTCTGCTATGGAAACAGAGGAAGCACAGAGCACCAGAGAAAACAAGCAGCAGCTCCTAAACCAAGTGAAAATCCTGGGAATGGAAGGTGTTAAGCAAAGCCACACAGATTTGATTCCACCTCTGCCGAAGCAAGGGGAAAAGCCTCCTCGCCTGGGGTGAGACTGTCACAGTGTATGTGCACGGTACAGCAGGAAAAGGGCAAGAACCACCATTTCTTCAATCACATACACACACAAAACGCTCTGTACCTTTTCAACAGCAGGCACGAATTGTTTTGGAATATTTGTGCCGACAGTTCTGTCTTCAAACTCTAATTTTGTGTAGTCCTCTGGATCTAGGGGCTCCAGAACACCAATGACTTTGCCATACTGGCCTGCTCCACCCGTCTGTTTCTTGTGCGTGTACTCAAACCTAAGGACAGACAGACCCCCAGAACATCACGTTACTCTTCACACAAGCTCTACCCAAAGTTCCCGTGCAGCATGCAGCCTTATTCCATTTGGTTACACAACAGCTAAATGCCAAGGCAGCGGCTGACACCACAGCTCTGGGTTTAACGTTTAAGGAGGGAGCACGGCAGCTCTTCGTCTTGCAGGAAGCTGAGGAATTAAATCTCTCAAAAAACCAACCACAAAAACAAGGCGCTTCTGTGTGCAGTGAGCACCACCAACTAAGCCTGCTTGCCTTCAGGCTTGTGCTTTTTGCTGACCCAAAACCATGCTGATTTTTGTGCTTGTTTCTGCCCGTACCTACAGTTTCCACACCCAGTGTAGCCGGTCTGGCGTGCAGTGCAGGCACTGAGCCGGGGTACCGAGGGGAACTGCTGAGTGCTTTGGGGCTAGAGAGATCCGCGGTATCCCCGGAACGGCTGCCCGGCCCGCCCGGCTGGGACAGCCCCAGACCTCGGCCCGGCCCCGCTCCTCCCGAGCAGCCGCTAGGGCGGGAACCGGCGGGGCTGCCCGGCCCCGCTCCTCCCCGATCGCTTCCTGCGGGAGGAAGAGGAAGCCGCTCCCCGCCGCCATGGAGCTGCCGCCAAGCCACTCTCCCGCCACCCGGGCGGCAGCGCTGGCCGCCGCCTTCGTCTGCTACCGGCGGGGGAGTCCCGGGCGCGGGCTGGCGCTGCGGGCTGTCCGCCGGGCCGTCCGGCAGGTGAGGGCCGGGCCGCGGCACCACCGGGCGGCGGCCGGGTACCGGCGGCCGGCTCCCCGCCCCGCCTTGGAGGGGCCAGTCTGCCTCGAAGGGAGCGGTGTGCCCCGCGAACCGGGGCTCACCTCACGGCCGCAGACTGGCTCCCAATGGCCATGACACGCTCCCTCGCCAGGGACGAGCCCCGGTTATGGCAGTCGCCCTGGGCTCAGGGGTTGGGAGCGCGGTTGCGGCGGGAAGCGCTCTTGGAGCACTCCTGCAGCCTGCAGTATTCCCTCACGGCACCTCCGAGCAAAGCCGCTCTGCTCGGGGCTGCGGGACAGACCAGACTCCCGCCAGCCAGCCACCGGCTCTGGACCTGCTGGTAAACCTGCTAGAAGGGGTTCAGGCAAAGCACAAAGTAGACTTCACCTGAGGAACCCAGTTAAGACTCATCGCAGTATTTAATCACGCTGGGTGTTACCAGACAGCAGGAGATAGGGTGCTCAAAGAGGCAGCCAATGAGTACAGGAGACTAGGAGTGGGCAAGGAGATACTAATCAGATGCTACACCAGGTGCATACTGAATTATGAGCAGAAGAAGCTCCTATATATAAGGTTTTACATACAATAAGAGCTCGGTAAGGGCCCCGCAGAGCACGGTGCCGCCGCAGCGTGTTTCACGGTAACCAGAACATTTTCCACACCACAAAGTAATTCAGCATTTTACAGAATGTTCTTACGTCTTCCTTATTTAGGGTATCGATGGTGTTGGGACAAAGTACCATCTGGAATTGTTGCTGGAAGATATCCTTGACAAAGTAAGTTCAGATTTATGTAATGAATAATGCGTTGTGCCAGCAGACGTTGGCACTACTGATGTGTGGTACTGAAGGCATCGCTCTGTGCTGCTGACCCTAGCTGCGGCCACTGAACACACCAGTTAACAATCTTAACTGGTATCATGTTTCAGGTATATTTATACCACAGATCAGGCCAAAAAGAGAAAAGCTCAATTTTACTAAAAGGGACTCCCCCATTTCTTACACCATAAAAGCCCTGAACACATGGTACCTACTGCTCTGACAGGAGAAAACTCTCAAGGTAAGACAAGGGCTGACAAGGACATTTTGGTGTCACTCAGGTTCAAACTGAAGTTATTTGAACCCATGGTTACCACCTGAACAGCACAAGTGACACTCCCCACCACAGACACTGCCCACTATCACCACAGAGACACAACTGCCCTTAGAGTACAGCCACCGAAACACGCCAATGTAACCTCGCCTTCAATAATCACAAATGTCTGTGGGACAGACTCAGAGAGCAGCAACCAAATTAAGAAAAAGAAATTTACAACTGCAAATTACCAATATTATGCATGTATTTCATCCAATATTAACACCCACGATTAACTCTGTAACAGGACAGAACTGTTAACTGCACTGCTGAGGTTTTTTATCACCTGGGCAACAAAACCACTGCTCCAGATGTGCAATTCACCATTGAAGGAGAACTGAAGAATGCAGATGAAGCAGACGACATATTCTACAAGCGAATCAAGAGCCTGGAAAAAGAGCTTGTGGCAGAAAACATACCAGGTACAAAAAAGGGGCTTGGGTGAGAAGGAAGTTTTTGAGACAATGTCCTCCACAGCCAGAAGCAAAGCTGAGCTTAACTGGCAGTGGGGCACCATCCCTGTGGGAGCCCCCTCTCCACAAGCCAGGACCGCGGGGGATCAGGCCACAAAGCTGGCTTCCCTTGCTCTTATTCAGGGTGGTGCGTCAATCACAGCACCACCAAATTTATTCCAAAATCCAGAACCAATACCTGACTTGCACGTGATTGTTCCTGAAAACCACCTGCTACTGTTACCTCTCCCTTTATCAGCATCCTGCTCACTGTCTGTGGCTGTTCCCAATACAGTAGGACTAGGGGCAATGGGTGCAAGCTGGAGCAGAGGAAG
This sequence comes from Porphyrio hochstetteri, assembly GCA_020800305.1. Classification (NCBI taxonomy): domain Eukaryota; kingdom Metazoa; phylum Chordata; class Aves; order Gruiformes; family Rallidae; genus Porphyrio; species Porphyrio hochstetteri. The sequence goes on from CM036914.1 coordinate 16,269,632, forward strand.
TTCCATGGGAATATAAGGAGGAACTCTTTCCCTGTGAGGGTGATGGAGCCCTGGGACAGGCTGCCCAGAGAGGTTGTGGAGCCTCCTTCTCTGGAGACATTCAAACCCCCCTGTATGTGTTCCTGTGGGATTTAGTCTGGGTGATCCTGCTCTGGCAGGGGGGTTGGATTAGATGAGTTTTTGAGGTCCCTTCCAACTCCTAACGCTCTGTGATTCTATGACTAGGGTCTGCTCTTCCTGCAGACCCTGAAGGCCTTACAGAATATACATTAAGAGAAAGACATAGAACAACTGCCCCTGTGGTGATGCAGCTGCTATTCTGGCAGGCAGGGAGTGCAAGCAAGTGACTTCAGCAAGGAACCCACTGTTAGGTGAGGAGGTTCTGTTAATGGCTGCAACTCTGTGAATCTTGCTGGTTTTGTTTGCCAGACAGCCACGGCAATGTGTCCCCAGAAATGGAGCCCGTCCGCCTGCTGGCGTGGGCCGCCTCTGGCTACGTGGTGTGGCAGAACTCCACTGAAAACACTAAGTTCCAGCTTGCCCAGATTAAACATGTGAAGCAAGTGGTAAGTTACCATCAGCTCCTTGCAACAGCACCGGTATTTAGGGGCTAAGCAGCTGTGTGTGCACTGGAGTACAGCTGGAGCTAAGCTGTTAAAACCTTCGACTGTGCCTGAACTTCTTGGTCCAGTTTGGTTTTAAGCCAGTGTTTGGTTTTTGTTCCACCTACTCCTTTCCTCCAGCAAACCAGGAACGCTTGAGCCTTTTAGTTAGACCACTCCTTCTCTTCATAAGATTTCCTCATAGAAGCTGCCTTAGCACCAGCAGTGTCATGAGCTTATTTAGTGAGGAAGATTGACTCTTCCACCTGGAGGTCATGGTGTTGGTTGCAGTTTTGTGTCACTGTCCTGCCTTTCCCCTGAGCAGAAGCCCAGCTGATGGTATTCCTGCACCTCCACACACTTGTCTCTTGCTCTACACTGCCATGGAGCAATCAGTCAGAGTAACACTGCTCAACATCCCAGCATTAGCCCTGTCTAGACAAATAGCAACGGGCTGCACCTCAAATCCAATGAAACACCACCTGCATTGCTTTTGCTTTTGTTTGCAGTCCTCCAGTCTCCATCCATTTCCTAGTTCACCTTAAAATGCCAATCAAGAAAGAAAATCCTGATTTAATTCCACTCTCAATATTAATTCTTCCCAAACTTACTTTTACAATTATGTTTTGGAGGGGGTGGGGTAGAAGAGGGACAGAAAAACCCAAATTACTTTGTAGTTGAGACATTCAGATTGCAGCAGCTCTCAATTCTTTTTTAAATGACTCCGTTAACAGCAGCACTTCAGGGACAGCTTTCTACCTGATCTGAAAAACTCAGTCAACTGGAGCAAAGCTCTTGGTCTTGAGCACTGGTTAAGTTAATGCAAGAAAACTGGGTTTGGGAAGACACATCACAAGGGAGAAAGGGAACAGACTATTTCAGGATAAGTATGTTCTCTTTTCACTTCTTTCTGAGTGGTTACAAGTAACGTTTATCCTGAGCCCAGCTGGATCTGCCTTAAGCTACAGAACAAGACTGGCAAATCTCACTATAGCTATTTTAATTAATAGGGTCATTAGCTGCCCTTATCCACAGACCTTGCAGAATTCTTGCCTGGAACAGGCTTAACCAATAAAGAACATGTCTGTAGAAGAGTTGTTATCAGAGCAAAGTTTTTAGCTCTGTTTTTAAATTAAGGGAATTCTATAGATTCTCCCAGTATCCTCTCTGTTCTGCTTGGGGAAAACATACTGTGAGATGAATAACTCCTGAAGGGATGGTCAGCTTTAAATCCAAGGAAATTGAGTGTGTGAGCTCATATAAAGGAGCAAGTCCTCTGAAGAGACTTTGAGAGCCCGAACGTCTGGCCACTGAGGACAGCCCGTGGATGCCCATGAAGTTCTGGGGATAAAGGGAAGGCAGATCCTCATTCCCGAAGCAGGATTTGTTAAGGCTTTGCTCCCTCTGTTGGCTACGTGAACGCAGTTCACAGACGCTGCAGGGCTGCGCACACGAAGACTTTAAAACCCCCTTTAACAACCAGACTAATTTAAGGATAAGGCAGAAGTTTATTAAACTAAACCAGCTGTCATCTCTTCAGTAATTTTGTTCCTTTTCTTTTCCCTGAGGAAGAGGTACACGAAGAGAGTACGTTCCAATGGGCAGCGGGTATTCTGCCACTCACTCAATCACTGATAACCTGTTCTCCCCTATCAGGCCTCTGGAACATGTCCCAAGTCCTGTGCTATCAACAGTTTTATTCAGGATTATTTGCTTTAAATCAACACCTTGTAGAATCAGGTGTTCCCTTCCCAAGCATGTTCCTGAACCTGAGCTCTACCTAGCCTCTCTACAGGAGGATTGGCAGCTCTGAGTTTCACATTGTGTCTCTCTCAGAAATACAGAACAGTGTCTCTTGGTTTGTTACACCGTGCCTAAGCTCCACCTGCTTTATTTGTTAACACCTGCTGCCAGTTTCATCTGAAATGTATTGGAGAATTTTTAAGCTAACCAAAGAGAACAGACTCACTGCTTTTAAGGTGGGGAAAAGCCCCAAATTCAGCCCTTTTCATCTTGTCTTTCCAGAAAAGAAGCGATGAGTATCTGGAATTTGACTACACCATTCTACTCCATGAAATGGTGTCCCAGGTAAAGCCTCACTTCTAAAAAAACCCCAATTTTTAAAGACTGCCAACTGCTCTGGTGCCTGCAGGTCAGTCAGCAAACAGGGTGAGGTTGGGGCATCACTGCCTGTCTCAGCATTACCGGCTTCTGCCCCGGTGCAGGCAGGAGACAACAGCCTCCAACTTGTGTCAGCAGACAGTAATTTTCAGCTATTTCTGGGCAGCCTTGGGAATGGCAGAGGTTCAATAAACCAGCCATTCACAGCTCTCTCCTCTTGGGAGATACTATTGCCAAACTGGCCAGGGATAAGGGAAAGGAGCAGCTGCCAGCATCCTGGTCTGCTTCCAGCTGGAGCTGCAAAGTGCTTTGAGGCTAGAGAGCAGCAGTGGACCAATACACAGGGGCATCATCTACCCCAGGAGGTCTCAAAAGAAAGCAGCTGAAACCTTCGTTCCCAGAACAGTATTTACACGCTGTTATTCTCCATCCTAAATTTGTGATCTGAGCAAGTGTTTCCATAAGAAAAATGCAGAAAATTTGAGTCTTAAACCAGGAGCTCTCCTTTGTGCAACCTCCTGTAATAAACTGTCTACTGACAACAATCAGACATCTCACTCCCACTTCTACCTCCGCTGCTTCCTACCCCTCTGCACTCTCAGTTGAGTTCAGGTATCTGTAGTGGTTTTAGTTTCTAAGCTTTCTATGAAGAAAAACTAAGGAATAGTAGCTAACTCCTTGCAGGACAGAAGCACAGGTTGTTCATTGCACTCCATTTAGTGAAGGGCAAGTGGCCCAAAATACCAACAGTAAGAGGGGTGATCCAACAGAGCCATGCTTGAGCTGCAAAACTTGCGTAGATAAAAGACAAGTGTAACTGTGGCAGCACAGAGCACAACACAGGCTGAAAAAAGCTTGCAGAAGAACCTGAGATCAGCAGGACTGTGTGTTACAGCACTCACCCTGCACTGTTCCTGGTCCTCAACTGACCCCCCTGTAACAAGCCCGGTACGGCTGTGCTGCAGCAGTTGGTTCCCGTTTGGGATTGCTCAAAGGAAACACCTTCTCACTTTCTACACTTCATTTTCTACCCACAGGAGATCATTCCCTGGCAAATGACAGTTCTCTGGCACCCACGGCACGGTGTTCAAGTAACACAGGACAGCCAAAAGCCAAAACACACGTCGGAGTGACAGACCACCTGATACTGCGACGGAGAAGCTCAAGTGTTTGAAGGGAGGGCAGACAAGGCAGACAAGTTGATGGGGGTGGATATGCAATCAGGGTACAAATCAAAAAGCCTGTCCTCAATTAAAACTTTTCCTGTACATTGTGCTTCGATAATTCAGAAGGCACTTTGTCTGCTATGTAATCAAATAACATTTTTTAATGAATTAAGCCCCCCCCCGCTGTTGCCAGAGCAAATACTTACTGCACAGGTGTGGAGATGTTCTCCCTGAAGGCAACTTTTGGCTTTCCCATGGTACAAGGGCATCCATATTCCCTTTCCATTCGCTGCAGGAAAAAAACAAAACCAAACCAGAATGAAATAGAAAGTTGTTCTCTTGGAGATGATTTTATTTACAGATCTTTCTGAATTGAGGAAGTTAATCAGGGTTAACTGGTGCTTTGGTTTGGGGTTGGATTGATTTTGGGGGTCTTGGTGGGGGTTTTTTGTTTTGTTTAAATGTTACATGTTGTTTACTATCAGTCTGCAGTCTCTCTTGTTGAGGGGCTATAATTTTACATGCAGGAAAAGGGAACCGCATTAATTTCTTAAGTTGAAGTTTTTCAAGATAGAAGACATCTTTTCTTCATTCTGTTGATATTTCAGACACCTCTAATGCATTAGATTAAAATACAGTCATCAACTTGAAAGAAAATAAATCAGTGTAACTATTCCTGCATCATCTCTTATTATGGAATGATACATTAAAAACACAGAAAGAGACTATTCCTCTCTCCAGTAGGAAATGGCTAACAGTGAAATTCAGTATAAGCAAAGGCTGCTCAAGCAAAAGCATCGTGCTTAACTTTTTAATAGTGTTAATTTTTGATTTGAACCAAACCCTAAAAATATTCCAGGCAGAAGTTTCCTTTAAACAGACTACAAGCCTTCAAAACAGAAGCCTTGAAGAGACAGCATCTTCAAGCACTGCCTGTGAAGTTCAGCTCTTCCCTAAGCAGCTAGCCTTGTTCACATTGATGCCACAGTGCTTCCTGCTTGGAAGACCTCAAAGCAGCTGTCACACCATTACCCTGATTTACACTGAAGCCAGGGGAGTTGTACAAACATCTGGTAAACCTGGCGTGCCCTTAGGCACCCAAAATCAGGTGTAAAGGCTGGTGGCATCAGCCCGCCCACAGCCAGAAAGGAAGGAGGATTCTTGGTTGGGAAAGCTGTCAGAAGCAGAGTCTGAGGAATCTGCTTTCCAAATTACCTGGGCATAGATTTCCAAGTGCAGTTCTCCCATTCCCGAAACAATGGTCTCTTTGCTCTCATCATCAAAGTGGGTTCTGAAAGTGGGATCTTCCCTTGTGAAACGGCTCAGGCCTTTGGAAAACTTGTCAAAGTCATTCTGAAAAAACAATTACACACAGAAGAAAACATTAGCTCAACACCCAGAAGTCACACCAAGGAGGGCTCCAATGTTCCTGTCAACTGCTCACCACTTCTACTCTCCTGTGGTTATTATCTGAAACACAGCTGTGCATTTACACCTGTATTTATCCCCCCACCAATTATTTCAAGTCCACTTCTACCCAGGTCAAAGACAGATGCCTTCTTTCAGCAAAGTGATAACCATCTAACACAGTCACACATGAAGTTACTTGAATGTTATCTTCCTGACTACTCTGGCTAGAGCATTTAAAACACTGCTCATTTCAGTCTGCGGCTCATATTTAACTGCTAATCTACATAAAACTGCAAAAGCAGCAGAGGAAAAGGAGCTCAACCAGGAAAAGACTGTTTCATGGGCTCTTACCTTGTTGGCAGGCTTCATCGCTACGGAAATGACAGGGTCAGGGATGTGAATCGATTCCTGCAATGAAGGGAAAGATGATACAAATGAGTTCCACTACACCTGGTGATGTTATGTCTCCAGAAGAGCTTAGTCACAATAACTCTAGGCTGCAAACAGTAGGGGCTGTTTTGCTTATCTAGCTTGTATCTGACATCACAGAGTAATAAATTCATGTAACTCCCCTGAGGATTACAAGGCTGCACCATAACACATGCCATACTGCCAACTACAGTATTTCCAACACTGTTTCCTAGCTGTAAGATGGTATCTGGATTTCACAGTAGTTAAAACACCCTGCTTCCTATCAGATTTTGTAAAAAAATATACATAAATAAAATAGATCTGTTTAAATAAATATAAAGAAACATTGCTTAGTGCTTTTGGGTATAGCATCCACTTCTAACAGTTTGCTAACACTGAAGTAACATATTTGATGTCAAGAGTAGTAAACAGGCATCCCTCTCTCACACACATATACCATACTACTATATATTCGGGCTCCTGGAGGTGTAACAGGTAATCACAGAAATTGTTTGTGGTTGCCTATACATCAAAAAAACCCCACTTCAACTGAAAAAGTGATGACAACCTTCTACAACACAGTCCTGGTGAGTTCCAACACACGAGGTGCATGGGTGAAAAGGTGTACTCACCATGGAAATGTCAGTACTGGTTTTGTCAGTGAACGTGTCCCCACTAGCACAATCGATTCCAAACAGTGCACAGATGTCTCCTGCATAAACTTCACTGACATCCTTAGGAAAGAAAAGTTTACTGTTTAGATAACACGGAAAGGTATATCACAAACTACACCTGGTTTTAAGAAGATACATAAATACTGTGTTTAAAAGCTTGAAGTTAAGCTCCTTTGAAAATTCCAGCTCTGTAAATCTTCTAATTCTTTATTCAAAGCACACAGAGGGGACCTCAGCCTGCATGCTAACTTACTCTAGCTGGAGCACGTGAAGCAAGTGACATACTGTGTTTCACTGCTACACAGTCCAGGAATCTTAAACAGGCCAGGGAAGTATCTGCAGCAATTTGAGAATCCAGTTTTAGTTTAGGAATTGTATTCAGTAATCATGTGGAAAAAGACATTTCTTTGTGTTTTGCCAAATTTTGTTTCTCCTCTCCCAGACATATGGAATACAGGGATAATAATACAACAGCCAGCTTTCTGTAACTACTGCCTCAAAGCTGTTTTACAACTTCTTGGGCAAAGAGTCTTCCACTTCAGCTCAAAGAACACACTAGAGATCATTCCAGTTCCTTGTAGAGTTCTATTAAATGCTACAAGCAAGTATGAATTAACAACAAAAGCAGCAATCCAGCATATTGCATCGTTCAGACAGCTGAAAAGTGAGGAGCTTGTTCAGTAAGTGGCCCCAAAGGCAACCCGTGCCCGTACCCCTGGTGCTCACCTCCATGTTGTCCGAATGCATGCGGACCAGTCTCTGCACACGCACCCTCTTCCCAGTCCTGGTGTTGTAGATATAATCAGACTTCTTCAGCATCCCCTGGTAAACTCTGATATAGGTTAACTGCCCAAAACGGCCAGCCTGGAATCAAAATTCATTAAGAAACAATCAGATCCGGTCACTCTGGGAATGCAGCCCACCACCATTCAAAGCATGGTCTGCACTGGCTGGCTCAATGTTTCTGTTCTGAATTTCCACACTAGACATGTAATGTAAGCTTTCTGTGACGCAGCCCCAGCTTCCCCTTGGTGCTGGAACCAAACCTGGCATCTCCTCCTTCACCAATTTTACCAGTCCCAAACCTTCCCAGCAGAGGCACATGTTAACCAGCAATTTGGCCAGGCAGATTCCCTAGGAAACCTAAACTGCTGCTCTTGAGGTAGCAAACAACTTGTCTAGTTAAAGCTGTGTACTTCCTCCCCCATGTTCCATTGTTTCTAGTTTAGAAGAAAACCAAAATGTTTCTTTGAACATATTTGAAATAAGCCCACAAAACCCCAAATGTTCAGGTTTTAACTAAGAAATTCATGAAGTATTTGAAAACCATTTTAAAACCTCCACATATGGCAAAGTTAGAGACATTTTTTGATTCTATGGCTGAAACCATTTTTTAAGAAGAAATTACATTTAAATTTAATCAAACTGATTTTAAAATTGGTTCCATGGATGGTTTGGTAATACCATCTGCTTGGACTCGTGTTTTCTTCTCAAATCACACCTAAGGAATCTGGATACCTTCTTTCCTCCTTCAGAGCTTATACAATGCAAGCACATCTCAGATACTGGTAGCATGGGAAACTTGCCAGCAGTTGAATCGTCAGGTAGGTAAAGTTCTCAGCATCCCTTCTCTAGAAACTTTTTGCTTTGCTTTACTGTGTAACTCAGCAACCAAATAAAAGCCACTGCATGTACAAACTGGAAACACAGAGCTTTAAACATTTGCTTTTCCCCAAAATTGAAAGGCATTTCCCAGGCATCAATGCAAGTAGGACTTGTGTACTTGGGCAACTCTTGCAGGGAAAACTGTGCTTCTCTAATGGTTTTGCTGCCTTAGAAAGGAAACCAGCTTACCTCCAGTTTAAAAGCAAGGCCTATGAATGGATGGGAATTGTCTCGATCAGAGTTCAATAGGAACTTGTTTGTGTCTTCAGAATCCCTTAAAAACAGAGATGGAGAGGGAATTAATGTTATGACTCAAACATGGCAGCCTCCCCTAAGTCCAGCCCTAGGAAATCCCAAGGGCCTTTGGTTTCACAGGTAATAGAGACCTAAAGATGCTCAAACACGTAGCTCCCACATACCCCAAAAGTGCCTCAGAGGAACTGTAACAGATCCCCAAGAAGGGGTTGAAACTATGACAAGTATCCCTAGCTCTTCATACCAGCCAACTGTTTTGCCATGAAAGCAATTAATCACCCACTCAGACCCAGCTCATGAGCAAGTCCAGCTTTAGAGTGGAGAAAGAGACAATGCAGGAACTCTTCTGATGATGCTCAGGAGATGTTTTAGCCTAGCAGGCAGATGTTAAGAGGCAGTGAGAGGCACAGCAGCACTGAGGACTTAGAGTGAGGTAACCACTGGGAGAAAAAGTAATAAACTCCATTTATTGGCATCATTTCTCTTCAGCTGTATTATGTGAGTAATTCCTGACGCCAGCCCTGAGCCACGACTGGAACATTAAGGGCGATTTTCCTGCTTCTTAATCACAATTAAGGCACAGGTACTTCAACAAACACATCCAAATGAATACAACATCAGTTAACACGTTTTCAGATGTGCTCTCTCCTCTACTGTAGGCACAGGTTTAAGGGTTGTGGGTAATTTCTAAAGAACTCTCTCATCAGGTAATAATTTTTCCAATTTTAACATTTACTATGTGTTAAAGGAACAGCATCAACAGCAACACTCAGATGAGAGATGAGCCTCCTTTGGTTTAGAAGTTTGGGCAAAATGATGATGGCATTATTGAATACAAACAGGGAATGATCATGTATTTGATTAGCAAAGTCTCTGCTACCTACCACACTGCTTTGAAACCCCATTCCAAGACCAGTCTGTGTGCTCATGATTATACTTACCCCTGGTTGAGAATTGCATAGTTCTCAACCTCAGAAGGGTTGGGGAGGTATTCCAGGACAGCATCCAGCAGTGGCTGTACTCCTTTGTTCTTCAAAGCACTTCCCACCAGTACTGGTGTAAAGGACTTCTTCAGAGTTGCTCTTCTGATTGCAAGCTGAAAAACACCAGCACGTTACTCTCCTGCTGCAACAAGGAGACTTACAGAGCACTAACCAAGCAGCCCAGATCAGTCTCTCATACAACCCCCTACACAACAGCTGCCCATAAAACCTGCTCACCAGAATTCTAGACAAGCAAGAGATTGTTTTTTCCCCCCCTCATCTTAAATTCAACTTAAAAATGAAAATGCCCAAGGTAAATATAACTAACATCTCAGTGTATTCAGGAATAAGTTTCTTGATTCCCTGCTAGTAATTCAGCATTCTTCGTTTCTGTTTCAGCTGTCTCGTTTGCCCTCTGTAGTTATGGTGGGAAACACCATGCATTTAACTTTGTGGAAGTAAGATGAGATGCTTTGGTATCTTTAAACTGCAGAAAACTCTCCTGAAAGAGGAAGTTAGGGAGGGAAGGGATATTTGGGTAAGTGCCATGCAGAATGAATCATCGCTTTTTGATGACGAATGTTTTAAAACCACAACAGAAGAACCTATTCATGTTCAGCTACAGACCTGAAGTTGCACCAACTGTCTTGGGAACCTTCCCAAGATGTCCTAGCAAACCAAGCCAGACCAACTGCTCAGTAACCTCATGCTCATCTGGTGCCTCTCACCCAAGCATCACGCGTAACTGAGCACCAACAGCTTCTGTAACAGTGATCTCAGCCAGCTTCCATAAGGGTGGACAGAAGCTCTTTGCCCTGCAATGAATTACTGAAGCCCAGCTTGCCACCTCGGTCCCACCTCTCCCTGCCACCAGAGGATGCCCTGTCCCTGTGCTTACAGAGGCCCTGCTCCCAGGAAAGAGCTCCTGCCTTCTCTGGAAAGCTAACAGAAGGACTTCTCCTTGATAGCCAAGGCAGTTAACCCCATCGTGTAACCTGGGAGTTTATTTAGAGTACCCAAAGACAGGCAGCTAAGCTACCTTCAGAATGAACAGAGAGAACAGCAGTTCCCTAAACCTGCTGATGTAATGACATAAATAACACAAGGAAAAAATTCCCATGTTGGTATTTCTGGGTCTGTTCTCACACACTGGAGCACTGGAACTACGGCTGTACTGACACACGGTGCTTTTATTCAGCCATGTGTTTTCAAATGCAGCACTAAGACTGCAATTTATCCTCATTAACCATTCTCCAGGGGAGAAAGTAATTTTATTTTCACATGACTGTCACTGAGTGCCCCACTGAGTACCTGGGACACACCAGTGCCTTTGGTGCAGCATTATGGAAAGCAGCAAGTCAGGAGGTGTTTAAGCAGCTGATCTTCAGCAAACATCATATGCTACGACTGTGGCATCCTGGAGTGATGCTGAGCATCACTGCCACAAAAAGGCATTTTCAGTGGAAAGTTGGCTGCTGGCCACTGAAAGAAATCCATCTTCAGGGACATATTAGTACAAATTAACCTGCAGCTGCAATACTATAGCCATTAGAGCGGTAATTAATTGGCTTTCAGAAGCGGGAGGCAGAGGCATGCTGAATAGACAAATTTATCTTGGTAACAGATTTCCCTCCCAGCAGGAGCTATCAAAAATAGCTAAAACCCTGCTAAAAATCTCGCACCTCTCCCAGCAATGCAGCGTATTCACATTGGTACTGTTCCCTCTGCCAGGTGAGGGACAGATCCTAAACTTGCTATTCCTGTCTTTATTAAGGTGAGAAGGGCTGCTCTGTAACAGGAACAACTCAGGCTTCACAAAAGACTATTTATACTGCAATAGCTCAATGCCTGGTTATCAGTAAGAGATACATTTGTTTGGCACTGTCAAGTGGTTTTATCCCAGGGCAAGCTGGGATACAGAGATTCCTCCATACTCTTCCTGGAGACATTAACCACCAGTAAATAACCCATATAGCAAACAATTTTTAAAAAACCCACCTCCAAACCCAAGGTCTGTAGCCAAGATAAAAGCAATCAAAATTTAGGGCTTGGAAAGGTACAAATAAATAAACCTTAAGGGGATTTGCAACATGGATCAGCTCTGAGCAACTGCTGGTCCTCTATATCCCAACAGAGAGTAGGCAACTTCCAGGAAAGCAAGCACTGTAAACCCTAACAGGGGAAGGATGATGGCACAGAGGCAACGAGGCACTGCTAACAGGCCAGGTACTTAGATGAGGACTTAAATATCGAAGCTGTGTTTAAAACAGCAACCTCAGCAATCACATCTGACTCAAACTCAGCTGGTTTAGCAAGCTTCACTTTGAGAAACAGCTCCTGCTTACAACATTTTGTCCCAATCTGGCTCATCATTTTCAGCTACCAACTGAAGCACCCAGCTGCAGGCAAAGAAAAGCAGAAGGAGGTAGCAAGCATCACGTCAGGCAGGCTCCAGGCCCTCCAGAGACTTCGTGCTCCACCACCACCACTCACAGACAAGCTGTTCTAGCTCCAACAGCAGCTCTCAGAAAAAGCTGTCTGCCTGGAAAGGCTTCTCCCACCACAACAGGCTTCTCAGCCCTCATGTGTTTCTTTAAACACATTCAGGAACTAGTTTCCTGTTACAGATTCAAGGTTTGACTAATTAACAGCTATTAACAGCAGGCAATAGAAGATTACTGCTCAAGTTAACTTCTGACACTAGCAAGAGGTGGTGGCAAACAGCAAGATGCATGACAAATCCTTGCACCAGCGTGCATGAAGGGCCAAGCCCAACCACACTGAGACCAGGCCTGCAAACCATAAATCCCTCAGCGTGGTTCCCTCACACTCCCATCTGCCAAGTCATGGAACCTGGCAGACAGCTGTGTGCCAACAGTCACAGGTCTTGAGTTACACACCCACCCCGTGGGGCTGTGGGGTAAATGTGAACCAGCTTAGCACTCCTCCTCTGAGGGTACGTGTCCCCACGTTACCTCTGCGCTCACAGCACAGCAGGAACAGGTCCACGTGTGGCACAGACCCTCCCAGCTCACGCTGGGACAGCCAGGCCTCTGCACCTCTCCTGACTAAAGCCTGCACCACGGTGACTTGAGGGCACCCTGAGTCAGCTCTGATGCTGAAAGAAGGGACTGCCATCCCATGTAATGACCCACTGTGGTACATGTCGCTTGCCAAGCCCGACACCCAACAGTCCAAAAGGAGAACAGTCTGGCCTGTTGTCCAGCCTCCACAGAGCTGCACAGGTGGGTCTCTACCTGGAGCACAGCAGCAGACTCACATAAAGACTGACCAACTGCAGCTGACCTTCCCAGGCCTCCCTACCACCTTCTGGTATGTGGACAAGCACTTGAAGGAACAGTGACACCAGACTGTCACAAGAAGAGTTTTCAGTCTCTGGCCTTCTGATTGCTTCTGTGAGCATCCCTTTACATTAGCATGTTTGCCACTTGATATCTGAAGTGCTTCATCAATAAATCATGTATCACTTCCTTCCCCCTCTTCCAAGAAACACAACTCTCTCTGGTTTTTTTGAGAACAACATTTTGACCTGGACTCTTCTCTCTGGAGTCTCCAGGTAAAGCCATCCAGTTCCCTTCTGGTATGCTGTTCCTTTCTCTTTGGATGCAGTCAGTGCAAATACAAATAAGGCAGGATTTTCTAGGCATAAAGATGACATACTGAGCCTCAACAACTGACTTACTTGCTGTAGGACACGAAGCAAGTCAGAGCCATAAAGCTGGAACAAGGGCAGGGCAACAGAATGACAAAACCAACCAGATGTATCTTTGAGCCATTTGCTGGTCCCTAATAGAGCAACACCTGAGCTCAGACTGTGCAATGCAAACCACGAAACTGATTTGGAACAGGCCCTCAACAGGTAAAAGAGCAGAGTCTATCTGCAGAGGTGACACTCGTACCAGGGAACTCAAGATAAAGATTTTCTACATTGCTTCAAGGCAATTTTTATCAGGGCTCAAGAGAGCAGCAAGGTAACAGTGCTACAGGAAGAAGAACCACAATAAAGTTACCTTTAACTCAGCAGCTGTGGGCATCTTTTCTTCCAAAAACATCTCCCCAAGTTGATCATCCGAGTTCGCAACGCACTCGATCAGCTCCCGGCGCCGCTCGGCAGCCTCAGCTCTAAACTCAGCCGGAATCTCATCGTACCGAAGAGTCTGGCTACACACAGAGAAACACCATAACCACTCCACAGGAACAGCACATGAATCAACCTTTCCATCACTGAGCATTGTGATCACCAGCCTGACCAAGAAGAATTGACTGCTGACAAGGGTATCAAAGACAAAATGACGTAAGAATGTTATCTGTGCTGTTTCCCATCCACAGCCAGGAGTCTGCAAGGATGCAGGACAACCTGTTCAACAACCTCACCCACATTATCTTCATCCTGGTAAGCTCATGCCAAACATACACCATCAGTTCCCATTAGGAAGCAAGCCCCCTATTCCTCAGTGGCTACCAACCCTTCACACCACTGCAGCTGGCAAACGCTTCAAGTTGCAGCTACCCATTGTTAAACAGGACCCTGCAGAATCATTTTGCTCTAACCGAAGGGTGGTACTCCAGCCCTAGCACAAGTCACATCCCTAACTTTCCAAACAAGCAGCTTTTCCACCTCTGAAGGGAGACTAGAGGTGGCATTACTCATACAATGAGAAACACACAAGCTTCAAAACTTACCCAAGCGCACCGTCAAAATATATCGCTCTTTCTTCAATAAGATCTATAATTCCTTTAAAGTTTCCCTCCAGCCCAATTGGAATCTGAACAAAAGCTGCATTGTGATTTAACTTGGATCTGAAAAAGTGACCAAATATGTATTAGTTCAAGAAAAATGTAATTTCTATATATGTGCTCCTGATGGTCTTTGAACAACATCCCACCCCTACAAAAATCACTACCTTTTGTCCCTCAGACAGCACCAAAAACCTATCAAAGCCAATGAAAAATGCCTTTCCCTTTCAGGGAAAGAAGGCAGTGCAAACTGGTTTCAGATTAATTACTTGGTTATGGGAGTTGCTTTTCCCTTAATATTAACATGTGGATCTCAGATGAAATTAGGCACAGAAAGACCGCAGGGAGGGAGCACACAGGACTTCTGGGACCCAAACCAGAAACTGTCCAACCCTGTGTGATGTCCCTGCTGTAAGCTGCAGCACAGTTACTACTGAGACTTCAGAGCAGCTCCAAACACAGTTCCATCAACAAAACGGATCCCAAAACCCCAACTCTCAGTGACTCCAAGCCTGGGCTGACCCTCACACTTGTTTCTCCTCAGAAAACAGAGACTCGTTGTAGGTCAGATTAAGGTTTAACCTCAAGTCAGGTGTCATCCCCGAAACTATGACTGCAGACCCTGCAAGAGATCACTCTTCTCAGTGCTAATCTGCTCCGTGACGAGCACAGCACTACTTCACGAATAACTTTAAGTAGTAAATACCTCAACTGTTGAACTGCTCTTGCTGGACTGGAGCCCAGTCTGTCCAGTTTGTTGATGAACGTTACAAATGGGACACTGTAGCGCTTCATTTGCCTGTTCACAGTTATTGTCTGGCACTGAACTCCTCCAACAGCACAGAGAACCAGAACAGCTCCATCAAGAACTCTCAAAGATCTCTCCACTTCAATTGTAAAGTCCACGTGTCCTGAACAACAAGAAAGAACCCAAACCAAACCCGTTATTCATAGGTGATAAAAGCTACTGAGGAATTGCCTTCCATGACTGCAGAAAAGAGCAGCAGCCAACAACATCAGTCTCAATCTATACAGAAAGAGACCTGCCAGCTCAACTGGGCTCAGTTCTGGGTCCAGTCTTGTTCAACATCTTTATCAATGATCTTAACGAAGGGATTGAATGCTCCCTCACTAAGTTTGCAGATGACACTAAACTAGGAGGAAGTGTTGATCTGCCTGAGGGTAGGGAGGCTCTTCAGAGGGATCTGAACAGACTGGACCAATGGGCTGAGTCCAATGGGATGAAGTTTAATAAGGCCAAGTGTAGAGTGCTGCCCATGGGACATAATAACCCCCTGCAGCGCTACAGGCTTGAGGGGGGACTGGCTGGAGATCTGTCAGGCAGAGAAGGACCTGGGGGTGTTGGTTGACTGCAGACTGAATATGAATCAGCAGTGTGCTCAGGCGGCCAAGAAGGCCAATGGCATCTTGGCTTGTATCAAAAACAGTGTGGCCAGTAGGTCTAGGGAAGTGATTGTGCCCCTGTACTCGGCATTGGTGAGGCCACACCTTGAGTGCTGGGTCCAGTTCTGGGCTCCTCACCACAAGAAGGACATGGAGGTCCTAGAGCGAGCCCAGAGAAGGGCAACCAGACTGGGGAAGGGGCTGGAGGGCAAATCCTGTGAGGAGCAGCTGAGGGAGCTGGGGGCGTTCAGCCTGGAGAAGAGGAGGCTGAGGGAAGACCTTACCACCACCTACAACTACCTGAAGGGAGGTTATAGAGAGATAGGTGATGGTCTCTTCAGCCAGGTGACAGGTGATAGGACAAGAGGGAATGGCATGAAGCTGTGCCAGGGCAGGTTTAGATTGGATGTTAGGAAAAAATTTTTTACTGAAACAGTTGTCAGGGCCTGGAACAGGCTGCCCAGGGAGGGGGTTGAGTCACCCTCCCTGGATGTGTTCAAAAAAAGGGTAGATGAGGTACTTAGGGATATGGTTTAGTTTAGGATGAGAATGGTCGGACTTGATGATCTTAAAGGTCTTTTCCAACCTTGTTATTCTGTGATTCTGAGTGACTAACAAACACAAAGATGGCCCCATGCAGGAACTGCAATCCCAACACATCCACAACTGTCGGTACCTGGCGTGTCTATGATGTTGATGTTGGTGTCTTTCCACATGGTGTACGTTGCTGCAGACTGAATTGTGATTCCACGCTGCCGCTCCAGCTCCATCGAATCCATGACAGCTCCAATTCCATCCTTACCTTTCACCTTAGGGAAAAAAAGAAAAAAAAAGGAAAATAATTAGTCCATGTGAGTTTACTAAATATTTTGCACATGCAGGGGCGATGCTTTATACATGAGCATCATCTTTCATGCAGTGTAGAAAAGGAGACATGGCAGAATCACTCAGAATTACCAAACTGCAAACAAGTTTGATTTTTTTTTAGGTTTTTTTTGCAGTGCACCTGTAACTTCAATGTATTCTGCTCTCCTAAGGATCCTTCCTGAGAAAGGGTATCAGGAATCCGGGGCAAATTATGTTTCACTGGGAATTTAACAGGCTAACACACTTGAAGCTAAAAATTCCATCCCTATGTTCTGTTTCTCAGTCAACTTTCAAAAGGAACGCCTATCTTCCACTGTACGTTCACCATGGAGATGGTAAGGGAGCAGTATGCCTTGAAACAAGATTTCAAGATTTTTCTCCTCTGAGAAAGGGAAAGCTCTGCAGTAAAGGAGAGGCTACTTTATTTTTAAAGGGTTGTTGAGCAAACCCGCAGATTTTCAGGGCTTCTCCTCCAGCTTGGCCAGAAGAGCCTTGCTGAGCCCTCACCCCACATAATACACGGTGCAGATGATCAAGTCGCAGCAATGTCGTGATGGCACCGTGCCCGCGAAGGGCTGCTCTGCTCCGGAGCCCTCTGGAAGCCCACCTCATGCATCTGCGCTATCCTGCCCGTGTAGAACAGGATTCGCTCTGTTAACGTTGTCTTCCCCGAGTCGATGTGGGCCGAGATGCCTATGTTGCGGATTCTCTCGTTGGGAAGGACTCCCGAAGAGCAGTGCCTGCAGGAGTTCAGGAGGAACTGAAAGGCAAAAGGTCACCAGTTCAGATGGGAGCAGGTCAAACACAGCTCGCTTGAATCAGCTTTTTGAGGTCAGATCAATCAGTTAAAGTGAAACGCCCTTTCCTTCCCACGGGCTCCGCTCACAGCTGTGGCTGGGCCCGAAGCAACCAGGCATGCCCTCCCTGCCAAGCCCGGCCTTGCCAGTCCCACCTGCCGAGGCGCGGCCCACCCCCTCCCGCCTCCTGTTCCTCTGGCCGCCTCGCTGCACCATCTCCCCGCAGCCGACGCGGTGCCCTCGGGCCGACCTGTCCTCCCGCTGCCTCCCACCCGGCTTCACCGCCCCCCGCCGCCGCGTCAGAAACGGGGAAGGCCGGCCCGGGAAACGGCACCGTGTGTCCGGCTCCGCTAGGCCCGCGGGCGGGCTCGGCCCTCGCAGGCTTCACCGGGCCTGAGGGATCGCGTCCCCGCTGCCCTCTGCAGGGCGCCCGCGCTGGCCCGCCCCGCCCCGCCTCGCCTCGCCTCGCCTCGCAGCAGCCGCCGCCTCCCCTCAGGAAAGGGCCGCGGCCGTTACCTGCTGCTGCCGCAGGCAGCCCCGCGCCAGGCCGGCCGGCAATACCCTCGCTGCCCGCAGCATGGCTCCGTCCCGCCGCCCAGGCCGGCCTGCCGCCGCTTCCGGGGCACGGCGCATGCGGAGCGGGGAAGCGGCCGGGCCGGGCCGCCCCCACCTCCCCGGCAGCGGGGTCGCGCCGCCTCCTGCCGGGCCGGGGGAGGAGGGGCGCTGCCAGCTCCCAGCCGCAGCCCCACGCGGAAAGGGGGAGACAAACCCGGGTGCTCCAAGCGCCCGCCCCGCCGCCGGGCCGGTTCCCGGCCCGGGCACAGGACCCTGCCGGCCCGGGGACAGGCGGCAGCGAGGCCCCGGAAGAAGGAGCCCGGCCGGCTCTAGCCCCAGATGCGCTCCCTTCCAGCGAGCAGCTTTCCCTGGTGAGGCGCGGTCGGAGCCCTAGGGCCGCACCGACGGTGCTGCCGGCGAAGGAGAGCTCCAGTCAGTAACGGGGCAGGCGCGGCACACAGGAAGCCAAGGCACAGCAGTAAGTAATAAATGCCTTTAATAAAGAATTACAGGTGCAGATGTTGCTACACAGAAGAGTTTCTCTCGCATGACGCTTCAGAGCATTGTTTTGCGTATCTGGGTCCTGTGTCATGATTAGCCTCTTTGCTCGATGCTTTTAAAGCCAGAGTATGTGCTTGGGTTACTGATCACACACATGTACCTTCATCTCCATAAAGCATAGATAAAGGTGGTCAGATTAATTATTCTCTGTTAAATAGCAACTTTCCACTGCTTCTTCTAAAGTCACAACAAGAAAAATGCTGTTTATTGCTGGGAAATTCAAGTGACATACCTGGAAAATACCTCCATGGCCTTACATTCTCAATGACACCACCTGCAAAATCAGCGTTCTCTTCAGGCCACGGAAGACACAGCCCTGGAGTTGTGCTCTTTTTAAGGCGAGCCAAAGCATCCTTATGGTTCTGATTGCAGTGTCAGAGCTCTGTCCGAGGCTGCTACCCCCTTTACCACCCCCCTCACCTTGACTGCCCCTCAAATGGTTCAACAGCACAAACTTACTGCCACCAGTTATTTCTTCCCATCAAGGGGAGAGGCCATTGCATTGAACAAGCAGAGAAACAGTTGCCTTTGCTTTGTCCGAGGTCAATGAAAGTACTCCTGGTTATTTCTGCATGTGAATAAACACAGAATTAAATAATCCAGGGAATCAGCAGGAAGATAGGACTGAAAGGCCACTTCCTTTTCAGCCAAAAAGATATTAATCTTAACTTACTAACCCTATTTTATCATACAAATACCACTTTTTAAAGGCTCACTGTAACATTTTAGCCTTGAATTATACTCTACAGTGCTAATGCTGTAACTTTATAGTCTACAGAAGTTATTTATGCTACAACACAAGGGCAATTCCACATAACAAAACCAGATACAAACTTAGTGCTTCTGATACAAAGACCTTTCCTGTTCACAGTCCCACCCCGGCTTTCCTCTAAAGCAGCAGATTCCTCAACAGAACAAGAACAACATCAAGGGAGATCAAGCAGTAGATTTAGGATCATTCTACACCCACTAAAAGAGAACATGAGGGAATACAGACATATCTTTTCTCAGCTGAGGCGGGAGCAGTTCCCTCTATGCAGGGCTCTTACCTTTGCAGAAGCAAGGAAATGGGGTAATCACACCTTACCCAGTTAAACACTGGCTGCTCCACCAGCTTCTCCCACATATTTTTCTGATGAGTAACTAATAGTTACAGCTGAGTTTCAGAGGACACAGAGGTATTATTACAGAATAACTCAAAAGCTACTACAGAGAATCTTCAAGAATGAAAAATGACGAGCCACCTCCAAACAAAGTGCACAAAGGCTCTCAAATACAAACCTGATGCTTAGGCACAGAAAGTAGGAGGTGCAAGTAGGACACAAGCCCAGCTTACAAACCTAAGAACACTGACAGACTAACTTCTACTTATTTAAAGTATTTATCACTTCAGTATTTTCCTCTTACTTTTCCTTGTGTTAAATCCAGGTGAATCTGGGGATTCTGTAACAATTGACAATCTGATTTTAAAGATCTATATAATGGTGATAGTGCATTCAATTGCCTAGAAAATTATTAATTATTTCAGCCACACAAAATAAAAAGAGAATTTACTGTCTGTGCAAGTTAAGAGTGGGGGGAACAAGGAATTTCATTGCCAGACAATGAAAAGTCTGAGACTTGTGCAGTTGTAACAGAAAAATCTTGCAAATCAGTGTGGTTTTTTTTTTTTTAAACAGAATTAGTGGTAATCCATTAAAGTGCTTTTAAGTGGAAAGTTGTTGGGTTTTAAATTTACTGAAACTAGATTATTTAACTAGGGATGCCAAGTTTTACAGAACACTGAGCTGTCAAACAGTCGGAGTAACAAGGCACACTAATGCTTCCTAAAACAAGACATAGAGATTGGTCATATATACGTGTATCCTTATATCAACATAAGCAACGCAGCACCATTATCTGCTCTGAAGAATCTCCATTTGAATGGAGAAGGGAAGCAATTTATTTTTTGCTGCTTTTGACAGGGATGTGCTTTCCTTTCACGCTGAGATTCTCTGCAGAAGTTCTGGGCTCCCTGGACCCGTCAAGTGCAAGTAGTTTCTCCCTGAAACAAAAAACCAGCAACAATCACAACCACTGTACAATCTGAGGGTGGGGGAACACACATCTTGTTCATTACTTATGTGGAGGTACAGTTCTTTTAGTTGCAAGGCTAAAGTGACTTTGACTCTCCCCCTCTAAAACTACTTCCACCGTGACCACCATGGAGTTGGAGCGCCTCTTGCACACACGATGAGAAGAAACAGCTTAGTTTGAAAACTGAAACTGAAGGCTAAACAGCCTCTGTAGTAAACCTCTAGAGCTGAAGAGGTGCCAAAGGGAAAGTGCTCGGTGTAGTTTACAGTAGTTTCCTGCTGCAGCCTTCTCTGCCAAACATGCAACTGATAAAGGCGTCACAGTGAGGCGACCACACCTAAAGCTTGGCAGGCAGCAGTCTGTGCACAGGACCTCCTGCATTCACAGATAAAGTCCTCGTTCCCAAACAAGCTTGATTTGAAGATTAGAAGAGGTCTCATCTGAAATCTAACCCTGAAGAGAGGGTCTGTCTCCAACCACACAGAAGATCTTTCTTTTACCCAAGAGAACAGAACAACCCAGACCTCAATAAGGGTTCTACCTTAACACAACCAACCCAGTTTAGTGACCATGGGGCAGCTACAACACTTGTACTGCCTTACACTGTTTCCTGTGGCATGTGGAGAAAAGGAGCCATACTATTTCTCCTCAGACTGCCAGTAAGCGTTCTCTGTTCACAAACAGACTGCTTCAGAACTGAGCTTTCACCCTGCTGCTAGTATTTTCTTATTCCAGTAGGAAACTGGTTTTTACCTTCTTAATCCGCTGTCCTTGGGTATGTGATGACTACTCCTGTATTTTGGAGCTTCTAAAGCGCCTCTGGTTCTAGATGGCTTGAACTTCATAATCTCTTTCTGCCACTCTTCATCAAAGGTCTGGGCCTCAGCTGAAAAACAACATTGACTTTTCATTTTAGATCAATGCAAAAAAAGATGGGGAAAGGGCTTTATAAAACTTGTGGTCCATGACTCTCCATGTGGCCTGCAAATTATTCCCAAGGGAATCTGTAAAAGACAAGGAAAAGCTTACTGCCAGTAGGTTTGTGTTTGGGAGATAAATAAAGAGATCTGAATGTCCCCGAGTTGTAAGAGTACCTGCACATTTTAACCACACATCTCTTAAAGATGTATTTCTTATTAGCCACAAACACACAGCAAATCGTAAAGTTCTGTCAGAACTCTGTTTGAAACTGTAAAATACCATTCAAAGGACTTTCAAATATGAGCAGCCATTGTACAAACGATACCAACTGCATTATAACATGACATTTTCAAGCCTAACTGGTAACTCTAACTTAGGTTGTCCAGATTTCTATCATTAAGGAAACCTGAGCTGCAGATTTTCAGACTGTCTGAAAAGAACAGTCCCTTTAAGATGCCTCAAGCTGGAACTTCAAAATCAGTACGTGAGCCAACAGAGTAAAGACCATTTGAGACCTGCATAAAAGGACATACTTTCATCCAGGTTGATGAATTCCTGGTTCATTTCTTCATCTCCAGTCTTGCTGTTCTTTGATTTTTTAATGACATGAGCACGATCATGAATATGATGACCGATAGCCATTTTTTCCAGTCCGCTTTCAGAATCCTTAAGTGCTTTTCTTGTCTCCTTAACCTGTACAAGAAAAGGAGTAAGTGTCCTTCCAACCAAAAAAAAAAAAAAGGAAAGAAGCTTATTGAATTTCTAAAAAACTTTTTTTCTTCCCCAAAGGTTTTGTATCTTCTGAAAAAAGTTAGGTTTTACAGGCTTTTCTAACTATCCCATTGACTGTGTTGGTTGAAAATACAGCCACAAAGCACAAATTAAATCTACTTTATTTTTGCCAACAGACAGGAAAATTCACTGAGAACACCTAAAGCTTCCTAAGCAACTAACGTGCACACTGGATATTAATTGCTGGGGAAGAAAAAACCCCTTAGTCTAAATATACTACGTGCAGACAAGTCTTCAACATTCTCCTTGACAACAGAATGAAGAACAGCCGATGCCAATATTCTCAGCCTGAAGGGACAACTAATTTCTAGGTTGTCGTGTTGACTGGCTTGAAACCCAGGCAACCACTTATCACTGTGTTCATAGGTATATTATTAGAACCTTTCTGATAACTGAGTGTCTGCTTGAACTTGAACACATCCCACAGCCAATCGTGTCCAAGGGCCTTTACTGCTCACATATAGTCTTTCAGGGACCTCACTTCAGGGTTCAAATTCAAATTTCTTAGCAGAATTAGACACAACAGCTGCAAGGAAGTCAGGGAAAGGGCATCTCCATCCGCAGCGTTACGTAAGCGGTTAGAAGGGCTTGAGTAGCAGGGAGGATCTGAACCCCTGCTTTGCAGAAACACACCACCTCTTGCTGTCTTACATTTTAGATAGAATTTTAAATTTACAAAAGGAGGATTAATTCTAGCAAAGAGGAAGACTTTGGAGGCTGCCTTGAAGAATCAGCTGGCCTGGCACTGGATTTTTCCAGTCTTTGATAGGCATATTTATTTAGACATATTCTTAGAAGCATACAAATTACAAAGAAGAAAACAGCACTGCAGCCTAAGAAGCCTTTAATATAGAGCAGTATTTAAACAGACATATATTCTTCTAAATTATAAGAGTAACTGTCTCCAGTAAAAACAACCTGAAGGGAACTGTGGTTTGGTCTAGAACTTGGATTCCATAATTATAGACCACCTTCTTGTCAGCACTACTTACACCTCCTGGAGCTGTGCGTGTCTGGGCTGAAGCTTGGAAAACTTTTGGTGGTTCATCCCCTACTTTGGAGTAGGTCATCACAGAGGAGGAGCTGAAGGTGTGTGCATCTGGATGGATGGACAGGTCGTCCTGCAAGCAAGGCAGATGTATTAATAAAAATTAAAACCTGTGGATAATAGGTAATTCTTCCATTCTGAGACTAACTTCTTATGAAAAAGAACAGCCCTCTGAAAACTCAGCCCTCAGTGCTGGCATCCCAGATGCAGCCTGTTGGGAAGAGACCACAGTATTTGATACATCCTCACTCTTGTCCTACCCTTGTCCAGCCACAGGTCTTCCCAGACCAGGAAACACAACAAGGACAGGCAGCAGTGGTAACTGCTCTAATGTTTGCCCAGGCACAGGTCAGTAATGAAGATGTTACAGGTTACATCAGTCTTGCCACAGACAAGATACAATAAGGTGTGTGAAGAGTTCAGGTGAACTAGGGCTTGAGCAACAACAGTTGCAAGCCACTTTACAGCGCCAATAAAACACCATAAATACACCCTGCCACTTAATAACAGGCATCAGTGTGATCTTCAAACACTGAGGAGAAGCTGCAGCAGTGAAAATAAAATCTGAGGTGAGTCTAGATGCAGGGTGGCACTGGGGTGTCTGCACTGTTGTTGGGCTTGAAGTGTGCAGCAACACTAAGCTGCTCCTTCACTTCAGGTGTCAGCCCTGGCAACAGCCAGACACCAGATAACGTGCAGCAGTGCTAACCCCTAGGGAGTCAGGCCTACACTTACAATAGTGTTGTTAGCACATCATCAGTGACAGCATTATTATAACCATGATATAAACTGGGGAGGGGGTGAGGGGTGGAATTCTTACTATCTGCTTGAGCCTAGTAACCTTTTTCTTGGAAGAGCTCTCTCAGTAATATTTTAAGCACCTCTCATTCTCCAATACAATTATTTTTAGAATATATTTTTTTACAAACACTTACAAACTTCCTTTGCATTTCCAGCATGCTGTTCCTCATATTTGACATCATCCTGTCCATTGCAAAAAAAGGTTCCCCAAAATCTGCATCCTGCCAAAAGGAAAGACATTAAAACAAAATCTTCAGACCCTTCGAGTTCTCAGGCTGTTTTTTCCACATGCATTTTTAATGCAAATCAGACCATCAAAAAGGTTTTCAGAGACTCCACAGACACAGACAAGCCAAAATGCATCTTTTCAAAGGAAAAACTGAGAGCTACCACAGGGAGCTGGATCATTAGGTTGGAGATACCAGTAAGACAGAAGGGAAAGATTTGATAATCAACAGGAAGACAGAAGAAGATAATAAAATATCAAAACATGCTCATATTGTTGCCAATTTATAAGAACTATTTTCACACACTTTCTAACCTAACTAGCTCCTGCTGTAAAAGGTACTATGTGACCCTCCATGCCTTACAGTCCATGGAAGATGAAGTTACCTCTCTTATTCCAATCCCTTAGTGGAGTGTAGCAAAAAAGAATTAATCAAACCACAACTTGGTATTTCATTAGCAGCTTCATTACTTGATGCTACAGATGCATTCAGCAAAACATTCATTGTTTTTACATGAAAACAGAAGATCGTGTTGCACAAAGGATGGATGCTACGACAGGTTTCTATGTGCAGAACTTTATTAATGGGACCTGTAGCTGAGGGCACATAGTGACTGTGTTGATGGAAGCTCCTTCTGGAAGGAAAACAATGAAAAAAGAGATGGGGAGAAAGTAGGAGAGGTCACCCTTTCTCTACATGACCACCTGAGAAGACAGAAATGCTGTCACAAATGATTATCCTCCTCAGGCTCCAGTCCCGTGCAGCAGGTTAAAGATGATAATGATGACTTTCACCATGCCTTTCCTCTCCTGCTATGAGCTTCTCCTCAGGACCCATTCAAACTCCCTCCTTGCCCACCTGGTTTCTGGCTTGAGCAGCTCTGGGCAGAGGATGCTCATTAAAAGCAACCACCACACACTGGTTAGTGAGCTTCCACACATGGGCACGTGTCGGTGCTACCCAGGAGAGCTGCTGTGCCACCACCACAGAGGTTGGAGGTTGTGAGAGGAGCAGGATAAAGGCAGGAGGTCCACAGGTTAGGAGGCTGTGAGACAGGCAGGATAAAGAGCTCCCAGGGGCTCTGCAAAGCCCAGCAGCTTTGGCAAGAAGCAGGCTGGGGCGTTGCATGTCACAGCCCTTTGCACTTCTAAGATGCTGTATGAAACACCAGGATGCAAATTACAATAGCAACCCCCCCATGTTCCTCCAACTACTGGAACTATATAGAATAATATTTAAATAAACTCATTTAAGTATCTATGTATTTAAGAGCATAAAAATAAAAATAGCAGTTTAAATTTAAAACTAAGTAAAATTCAGGTATAAAAAAATCTTCCATTTGTTTCTTGAGCAGCAAGAAGTCTGAATCCTTGAGGGCTATCTCTACCTCTGGGCAATGATCACAGACAGCAGGGAAAGAAATCACTGCAAGTGTCAGCAACTCCACAAAACTGCTTTCTACAGTTAGAAATCTGGATGTTAACTGATGACACAGCCATCAGCTGCACCTATGGAGTTACTTGCCATAGATTGGGGGAGTAAAGGTATAGCTTGTGCAGTTAATATAAAGAGACCATTGATTAGCTAATACACTTCTGTGTTCAGAAAGTTGCCAATTTGAGCTTCTGCAGAAGATAATGAAGCAAGTATGACTTTTCAGATCTAAATGTGTAAGACCCATGCTCATTTTTACCTGCTCTACAAGCAAGACCCACTCTAAGCTACATGTTCTCAATCCCAGGACGCTTTAAAGCCTTCGAAAAGCAAAACCTCCCCTGAGGGTTGTAACAATAAACTTGGTACTTTTTACAGATCTTTTACAAGATATACAAGATGCCAAACAAGCTACAGCTGAAAACCACTCCAAGCCCAGTTCCAGTGGAAATTCTGTCTCCAGAAGCTGGCCTGAGCTGTGACTTGTGCTACAGGTCTTGTTGGTATCACACCCAGGCACTGGCATCCATCCACAGGCAGCACTCAGAGTCTCTCTCCAAGGATTATTTTGTTCATATCCAGCAGAGATGAATCACCAAGGGATCCATCACTGAGCAGAAAAGCCAGAGGTTAAGTAGTAACTTGTCCAACCTTGGTACCAGCGTAATCAGCCCCAGCAATTTTGGTTAATAAGGGGGAAAAGTTTTAAAAGATTTTGAGTCATGTTGTTCCATCCATCTAAACACCAAGAGAAGCAGTTTGCAAGCACATCCAGATCAGCCTTTGTCCATGCTTTAGTTACACAGACAGTATACACAGAGCAGCAAGCTACAAAGATTATTCTCCTAGGATACTAACCACTCTACCAAAGCCTGTGAAGGGCATGAAGGAGAAGCTTGTTGCCTGGAAGAAAAAGGACCAGTGTCTTAGTTATTGTACCTGTTATCAGACCCAGAAGTATCCAGTGTGCAGGTGATATTAAATATTTCTGATCAAATACAGACAGTAACTCAAGAGGTTCTTGGCAATATAATATCAAGCAGTCTCTGGGTATATAGAAACAATATATTTCTACTAATTATATTGCACTGCAATAGCTGTTATCATATTTAATAAATGATAATCAGATGTATGTACAAGAAGCACATAGAACTAGAAGCTGAGAAACGTGTGTATGGCACAGTGCTTCACACATCACCTGCTTCTCTGAAAACTCCTCATTCTGCTCATGCAACAGAACTCCATCACTGAAGGCTGATTAAAAATCAACAAATCAATAGTCCCTTTAATGTAAATCTATGTAATTAAATTTCACAAGGCTGTCATACATTTAATAGCTTTAAAAAAAAAATCAGGTGATTCAGCTGACCTGTTCACAAACACTCAAAGTATTACAGAGATTAACATAAATATAAAGGATACTTCTTCTCCAAAATATCCATACATCCTTTGCAATAAGCAAAACAGAGTCTAACTTGTCAGCAGTTTCAAAGGTCACTGCAAAGAAGTTCTAGGTAAATCTATCATCATATAAAGAACCACCCAAAGGCAAATCCCCCACAGGCAAGTTATATTCTTCTGCAGGGGTATAAATAGATGTAGCTATAAACACTGGCAAATACAGTTCCTGTTTGACCAACTGATATCAAATATCCCTATATGACAGGGCGATGAGATGCTGGAATACACATCAATGCTTCCAGGAAAATAAGACTAGGGAGTTATATAAAAGCCTACCTAAAGAAACATGGGTTAGAGAGAAGTACCAAATGCTCTGCAATAACTTTTAAGTACAAAAGGAAGGAAATATTCAATTCTTGGATAGCTTTATGAACTCCTTCAATTCTTGGATAGCTTTATGAACTCCTTCAGACTGCAGTTCTGTCTAATATGTAGTGACAGAAAAGAATACCAAGTGCAAAAGAACATCCTTGGGAATAATAGAGTTGTGAGCTATAAAGATTTTATAAACGCTTCATTTTAGAATGCATACAGAAATTTGTTAAATAGTTGCCTACTACATGTATGACAATCAGATATCCAAAGAAAACCAAACTACAGCAGCCCTTAAAATGTTTTACCTCATTCTTCCTCCTTCCCTCTCCCACCAAGAGGCTAAACAATGACACTGCAAACGTGTTTGGGAAAGGAAAAGCTCTTTCAAATTTGGATGCCATACAGATGCACACTGAGACACTGCAACAAATTCTGTCCCTGGTAAAGCAGTTTTAGTCATGCTATAGTTTACTTGAACATAGAATTACAATACCAGTAATAAGCATGGATCATTTTAGTCAAGTGTATTTTACATGGCAGTAAAGATATCCCTATTTTCCTACATAAAAATCTAATTATTTTAAGACTTTGAGACTAGAAGGCTCAAATAATGAGTGCTGAGTCTTCTGTGACATCTGACAACTCGTAGGTGAAACATGAGGAACATTAAGATACTGGAAAGATTTTAGCAGGTGTGGAATTCTTTTGTACTTATCAAAATAACACAGCAGTCTTGCACCTTTAACTCCCTCCTGCAACTCCAGGTAAAGGTTTTCTATGCCTCACATTTCTGCCAAGAACAAGGGATACAAACCCTTGTGGGATATTAGGGAAAGGTTTAACATACTCCTTTCCTAAAGGAAGAAAGAGTCTGATGTGGGTTTATGCATCTGCTGAACCAAGGTCTACAAATCTGCCTCAGCAGAGGAAAGATCATACCCTAATTAAACACAGCAACAGCTTTGAAACAAACTGGCACCCTATGAGCAGGGAGGAAAGAATCTGACAGTTACCCTTTTGACTTGTAGGTGACAGCCCATGTTTCAGCAACGTTTATTAAGCTCCAGCTATCTAGGCTTGAACAGCCACCACCAAACCTGGCAGAGGGCCACAAGCCCTTGTAATCTGTCTTGTCTTCCAACTGGTTTTGTTTCTGCTTTGTTTGTTTTTTAAAAAAGTGTGATTCATAAAAGCAAGAGATTATTCAGCTGCAAAATATTTAGCCTGCTGGTGAGAAAAGAACCAACTTTCAAATATATTTCCTTTCTAAACACAGCTATTAGATGAGGTTTAGCTGCAGAAGCAGAAGATACAATTGTCCTGCAGGCCCAGAGAGTTGAAAACATACTTTGTGTAAAACAAAGACTCAAATAATGAGTGCTGAGTCTTCTCTGACATCTGACGACTTGTAGGTGAAACATGAGGAACATTAAGAGATTGAAAAGATTTTAGCAGGTGTGGAATTCTTTTGTACTTATCAAACTTTATTATTACTATTACTTATTGCCAACTTCTCCCTTTCAGGTGGCATTTACAGAAATACTAAGTTTTGCATCAATTTCCCCCAATCTTTAATTCTTACAGCTTTCTACCTAGAGGAAACATTAAGAATCAGACCAAATACAGAACATGAAGCCTTTATTCACAGTTGCAAAGCTGAAGCAGGGTTCAAAGTATCTGTGTAGATACTATTTAGGTGGCTGAGACACAGGTTTGTGTTAAATCAAACTCACCTAAATAACTAGACCCAAGAGACTGAAGTGCAGAGTAAAGGTACAAACACATCAAGGCACCTTTTTAAGTCAAGTCAGCATAAAAAGCAACTAAGCATTTGGAGAAGGCTCGGTGGTTTTGACATTTTTAAAACCTTTCTACCAGAGAAACATTTAATCCCTAATATTTATTAAACCAGTTTGTATATTAAGTGTTCAGTAACATAGACGTTTTCCATCAGTCCTAACAGAACCAAGTTTGTCAGTGCTAAGTAACAAATGCTTAAACAACAGGCTATTAAGGAACTGAGAGGGATATTATTCACATTTTGCTCAGCCATGAAACACTGACCAAGGTCACAAGAGCTGAGCCAGGCCTCTGTTTCCATCAGACCAAAGAGAGATGGAAACACAGAGCCAGCTATATGGCCAGCAAACGTAAATTCCCTGTAGCAATCCTCAGAGATTAAGAAAATACTTACTCTGCGATTTCCTCTCAGAGCAACCTGAGAGTCCTGGTGTGCTCTTTGATCTACTGTTCTCTCCCCACCATCTGTTAGACTGAGAAATGGATCTCGTCCAAAGGGATCAGAGAAGCTTCTCATCACCTGCCGCATGTGTTCATGGTGTGCAGCAAAGGGATCGCTGGAAGAGAGGCATTTGGCATAGAAAGTCATCAGGTTTTATTCCAAGCTACATAAAATGGCTCTGAAATTTTAAATCATTCCAGATGGATATTTTTAAATTCAAATTCTTTATTTTAATAGGACCCAACTGGGTGACCTCTTGTTCCTCACAGACTCTCACTCCTTTCACTTGTCTTCCCATCTCACAGGTTGGTTGGGTGTTTTAGTTCTTCTGCCTTCTCAGCTGCCTTCGTTGCTCAACTATGCTCGAGTCTCCACGTTGCTTTTTCTCTTTCCTCATCTTTTCCAACAATATTCCATCCTTTGCAGCCATCTTTCATGCTAGCCTATGTTTACTATCTGCCAGGAGCTATAAAACCCACCTTTACTTAGCACTACTTCTACATCCAGCCTTCACAGTAAGAATTTCTCCCCCTTTTTTCTGCTTCCATCTCCCAAAGCTTCACACAGTACTACTCACTGAACTCATCATGTCCCACGAGATTCCTCCCCTTGACCCCAAATCTATTTTGCCAACCATTCCCATTCTACTATTCATCCTCCTTGACCCAGACACTCAAAAAAAAAAAAAAAAATATATATACACTGTGGTCTAGAGTCAAGGGAGTGCCATCTCCTTTAACCACCCACTATGGTACCTTCGCCCTCTGTAAATCATGTTCTCACACCCCTTTTTCTCTGCTTAGGAAGAACTGCTTTCCTCTTAGTTTCCCCCCTATTCTCTCCTCTTTCTAAACACTCAATCTCTGATTGAAAAAGCCTACAGAGCCTCACCAGAAATCTCAAAGCAGGTAAAAGACTGCTTCATACAGAAGTCATGCTTCGTTTCCTCCGTTCACCTCCAGTAATCTTCCCCCTTGCCATTCAACTAAAAGCCACTTTAGTAACACCAACAGTCGCTCCCCAGGTATGTTTCCTTGGAGTTACTAGCACCTCATCCTCCTTCCTATCAATGGCCTGGCACTCCCCAGACACCTCACCCCAGGGACACTGCCGACCTTTCCCTGTGACATCCCATGCCTGGGTGAAGAACAGTTTCAGCTTGTTTCCCGAATGTCTCCCTTACCCAATCAGCTCTTCAAAGTCTCCCAAACAGCTTCCGTGTCCTCCCCACCCCTTATCTCCAGTCCCACCAAAGCTAGTTTCCACACCACACAGCCACTTTGATCTGCGGAGGGGATTGTGCCCCTGTACTTGGCATTGGTGAGGCTGCACCTCGAGTGCTGGGTCCAGTTCTGGGCTCATCACCATAAGAAGGACATGGAGGTCCTGGAGAGAGTCCAGAGAAGGGCAACCAGGCTGGGGAAGGGGCTGGAGGGCCAATCCTCTGAGGAGCAGCTGAGGGAGCTGGGGGTGTTCAGCCTGGAGAAGAGGAGGCTGAGGGGAGACCTTATCACCACCTACACTGACCTGACAGGAGGGTGCAGAGAGGTCGGCGATGGTCTCTTCAGCCAGGGGACAGGAGATGGGACAAGGGGCAATGGGCTCAAGCTGTGCCAGGGCAGGGTCAGCTCAGATGGGAGGGAAAAGTTCTTCCCTGCCAGAGTTGTGGGGCTGTGGCACAGGCTGCCCAGGGAGGGGGCTGAGTCCCCACCCCTGGGTGTGTTTAACAGATGGGGAGATGAT
This sequence comes from Porphyrio hochstetteri, assembly GCA_020800305.1. Classification (NCBI taxonomy): domain Eukaryota; kingdom Metazoa; phylum Chordata; class Aves; order Gruiformes; family Rallidae; genus Porphyrio; species Porphyrio hochstetteri. The sequence goes on from CM036914.1 coordinate 16,300,921, forward strand.
GGTTTAGCACAGGACAGGAACGGTTGGACTCGATGATCTTAAAGGGCTTTTCCAACCTGGTGATTCTGTGATTCTTCACTTTGTACTGTCTCCTGGTGCCAAAGTTGCACATTTGGTGAGTCATTTTTTTTTCCCATTTAAGTGAAAAATAAACTTACAAACCCAACACCGGATTCATTTTCAAACGAGATTTTTTTTGCCACACAACTGTCCCTTTAAGCTCTGCACATACTTAACCCCCCCACAGTGCAACCAGAGGAGCTTCACCACTGTCATTAAGCAGACCCTGATCTGCAGCTCACATGACTGCTTGGCTCTAAGTTCAGCCCTAATGTGATAAGCAGCTCACACACATCCAGTGTCCCCTCACCCTGCACAGGATGAAGAACAGATGGAAAAAGTCCCTGCCCAAGCCAAGAGGAGGGGAAGCACACAGGGGCTGCCACAGCACACACATGCTTTTTCAAATCTATTTTGACACCACAAACTTCAGATGGGTTTGGCTGTCAAAAACACAAACACTCATGAACTGTATTCCACCAGTAATTTACACCTAATTAACCTTTTCCAGGTACCTCCCAGTTCAAAAGAAGTAGGAGACTCGTAAGTTATCTACAACACCTCATCATCAAGACAAGATTGCATAGATTTAATGTAGATAATAGAACTTGGTTGAATTTAGCGTGCATAACGCTGCAATGCATCTCATCTGACCTAAAATAACCCTGAAATTGCCCTTTTTGCCTTATTTCAATTTCTCTGGCAACTCCTCTTGGCTACTCACACCCCACTCCGTGTATTTGATGCATTCATACTGCATCCAGAGCTGAGGGGTTTGGTTGGGGGGGGGGTGTGTGTGTTTAGGGTGTTTTTTAAAAAAGAAAGGTCTAAGAAACAATTTAGAAATACAACTTCTTACTATCAGAGACTGGGAGTAAGATATGTACTGGGGGATATATACCGTGGGGTGACATATTTAGGAACCAAAGTGAAGTCTCCCAATTCCCTATGGTTATTTTAGGGAGCCACTCATAAAAAGATCTAGTGTTGTCAAGCCTTGAAGAGATGATTACAGTTTTGGTAGGACAAAGCCAAGGGAGAGTCAACAGAGGATCTGCCTGGCAGACAAGGCTTCCAAGGAATTAAACCTACCACCTTGACATGTCTGATGACTAAAACTCAAAGCATGGCTCCAAGAAGAGTGTCACCTTTAAAAAAAACATATTTAGTAAGTCAAAGCAACAGATGTAGAACACATTAAGTTACCACTGATCACATCAGACTTCAAATCCGACTTTTTCTGGGGGTGGCGAAAGATACTTTGGATGAGGAGGATGCGATTGCTGCACTCTTTGCACTGTTACAGCATAAAGGCATGGGGAAGAACCAAGGGGGTCGTCTACGGGGTTTGCACACAGAATTTGTACCCTTCACATGTTAAGCACTGTGTTGCTTTCAAAATTAAGCTCTGAATGGAGACAAATGATTTGTACTGCTGCTGTTCCACCACTCTACAGTAACACTATTCTGGCTAACAAGTAGTTAGTCTGTCCTTCACCTGACACCCAGGTGTTTGCAGGGTCAATGACGGAAACAAAATCATCCAGCCTCCAAGACTGTTAGCATCTCACACAAGTATAATATGTATATATAGTATACTCATACATAAGTCTGTATACTACATGGAGAGTGAAACATTAAAAATTAAAAGGCTGATGCTGCTAACACTTACGCAAGGGAGGGTTTGCACCAAGATAAACCTCACTTGGTAAGTTAAGAGTCAGGCTTAAGCTCCAAAGTTTAAGGCTCTATGTTCCAGCTGAAACCCTCTACAGTGCCACAGTAAAAGCATGGTGTTGTTCCTTACTTCAGATTATGTTTCCTGTCACCCCAAAGCTGTGCCTTGGTGATTTCAAACCAGAGGCCAGCCACACTTCAGAGAGGAGAAGGAGCTTCTGTGCTGCCTGGGCTATGAGGGGTGAACCTCTGCTGGGCCCAGGCAGCACCCTGCCTGACTGACTGCTGCTTCCCCAGGACAGCTGCTCATGGAGGGAGATGTTACTTTTAACCCAGGCACTATTTCCAGTTCGGCAGTCAAAACCTCTCCTTGTGAGGCAACAGAAGCCTATTATAACACTATTTTGGAAGCTAATCTTATCTGAAGCAATAAGCTCATTTCCTTAACTATATGCAAAACAGATTTGCTGGGACAGCGCCAGGAAAATGAATCTTAGGATCCATCTCTCTTTCATCTCTTTCACACACACTCCCTTCCTCCAACTTCTGCAATCTTCCCTCCCCCTCCACAGTTTTAAACTGCATCAGTGGCCACAATAAAAATGAACAGAACTAATCAATAAGAAGAGAGCAACTGATACTCCAAACACTACAAATTACTACAAACAAGAGTCAATTTCCATTATTATTTTAATGTCATGTGGAGGATTTGCATAGTGAATGTTTTTGCACAGCCTATTCTGTGTGTAATTCTGGAGCTGTTGTAACAGCGTGCCTATTCACAGAGCTGTAAGGGTTGGAAGGGACCTCCAGAGCCCATCAGGTCCAACCCCCTGCCAAAGCAGAGTCCCTAGGACAGGTCACACAGGTTGGTGTCCAGACGGGGCTGGAATCTCTGCAGAGAAGGAGACTCCACACACCCCTGGGCAGCCTGTCCCAGGGCTCCCTCACCGGGAAGAAGTTCTTCCAGAGAGCCATGCATACTACTCCATCTCGCAAAGCTTTAGAAACTATCCACTACTTGGGAAGGTGCTTTGGCAGCCAACGGGTAGATTCTCCTTTAAGAGGTGCAAAAGCGCCTCAGCAACAACACTCTGTAACTAGGACACAGTCAACAAACGCAGGAGAAGGCCCCTGCCCTCCTCACCGCCCACCAGCACTGTCCCTTACCTCTGCTCCTCGTTACGCTCCACATAGCAAGTACCTGTCTTTAGAAAGGCTTCAGGCTCCTCAGATCCCAAATTTAGTCAAATTACAAACTACAGTTTCGGACAAAAGACATGAATTGGGGCACAAGATACCTGAGCTGTTTTGGCTCTCCCAGCGCTCCCCACGGGAAACAAACCGATCTGGGAGTGTGACAGACACAGCCAAGCTCTATCCACCCCAGGCACCATGGCAGCACCGGGCATCTGCACGAAATAAACCCTCATGCTTGCTGAGCTAAGGCACCAACCTTGCTCCGGCAATCGGTATGAGGGGACAGTTTCCCTTCCTGTTGTCACACACGCCCTCCCCAAGCTTTAATGCCAGAACACCTGGCTAACGTTACCTTAAGCACACGCACCAGCAGCGTGAGCTCAGCAGCAGCCTGGGGGAAAAATATCAGGAAGAAACCCAAACCCACCCAAGCCGGAAAGCTGCAACACCCAGCACTGTCGTCCCCCCACACCCTTTTCTTTTTTTAAAGAAACCGGAGGAAAAAAAAACCCCAAACCAAGAAACTCAGCCCAGCGGAGACGAGGCTTCCTCTGTCACTGCACAGTCAGGGCTTAAGCTCTTCGCTGCGCGATGTGACAGTGAGAACGGCGAGCGCTGCTGAGGGGGGATCAGCGCAGACCAGCATCTGGCGCCGCTGACAACGCCAGCCCTGACGGACGCGGTTGCTTCGGGTGACCGGGGGAGCGCGGCCGGGACGGCGGTTTGACCCCGCGCGAACACGCGTCCCCCGGGGAACCTCCAAGCGCTGCTTCAGGCGGCGGCCGCCCCGCCACCCCGCACCCCTCGCGGCCCGTCCCCGTCTTTCCCCCTCCCCGGGGCCGCCCGCCGCCCGCCCGGGGCTCTGAGGGGGGCCGGCCCCTCACCGGAAGAAGGGGTCCTCCTCGAAGCAGCGCCCCAGGCCGCCGAACATGGCTGCGGCTCCCGGCCGGTGTGAGCGCCGCCGGCCCCGCCAGCCCCTCACGGCAGCGCCCGCTGCCTCACGTGACACCGCCCGAGGCCGCCGCTGGCCGCCGCGGCGTGACGAGCCGGGCGGGGCGGGGCTCGCCGGGCGCCGCCGTTGCTGTGGCGACTGGCGCCGCGGTGCGGCCCCGCTCCAGAAGGGTCGGGCCGGGGCCCAGCGGGCAGTGGGGACAGTCCCGCAAGACCCGTCTTTGCCCTGCGAGGCCGCGGGGCCAGGCCCAGCCCCAGCACGGCCTGGGGGGTGCAGGCCCCAGCGGGGGGCAGGCCCGGCCTTCACCCCCGCTCCCGCCTGGCGCTGGCGGCGCGGGCTGCTGCCTCGTCCCCGGTGGGTTTGAAGAGAAGGGCGCGTTTTCCAGTAGATGGCAGCAGAATAAAGCGAGGCGGGCTGCCGCCCCCCCGCCCCGCGGCTGGGAGCCTAGGGGCGGGCGGTGCAGCTCCACTGTCAGGCGACGCCGGCCCGGGGCAAAGGCAGCCCCGGCCTGCTGCCCCAGGGAGGGAAAGCTGGGGAAAACGGCGGCCGGGACGCGGTAAGGGTATTGCCCCGGCTGCTGCTGCTTGGACTACAGCTACCTGCAAGGAGGGTGTAGACAGGTGGGGGTCGGTCTCTTCTCTCTGGTGACAAGTGCTGAGGGAATGGTTTCAAACTGCACCAGGGGAGATTCAGGTCGGATATCAGGAAGAATTTCTGTACTGAAAGGGCTGTCAGGCACTGGAACAGGCTGCCCAGGGAGGTGGTGGAGTCACCATCCCTGGAGGCGTTTAAAAGGCATGTGGATGTGCTTGGGGACATGGTCTAGAGGTGGGCTGGGCAGGGTCAGGCTGTGGTTGGACTCAGTGATTGATCTTCAAGGTCCCTCCCAACCCAGGTGATTCCATGACTCTGGCTGCGGGTGGCCATCGCAGCTGTTCATGGATCAGGAGCACCTTTTGCTCCGCACCTCTTGTGCACTCCTAAGCCATATCCATTTCTGAAGCTCTATCACAGTCACCTCCTGGCCAGCAGTTCGTTCTGCATGGCTTAGGTGTACCGGCTTCAGGAGTCAGGCAGGTTAGAGTTACTGGCTGGATGGGAAGGAAAAGAAGAGCTCTTTCCTCGGCAGGAAGAATGAGTCCCACAACCATCTGTTTGCTGAGAAACCCCTCAGCAAACCCCATTGCTGGGCATGGTCGTCAAAGGGAGGTTTCAGTACAAGCATGGAGCAAATGTATGAGGCGTGTTATCCAGGTTTCCTGAAGAGGGAGTGGGTGTGAACATGTAGGGGTGTGTACAAGAACTGTCCTTATATATAAACTTCCCGGGTAGAGGAATCTCCCCTTCACCCTTCATAAAATGGGAGAATTGTGGAAAAAAACCCATTCGTGTTTAGAAAAATTCTCCTGGTTTAGATGCCAAGTTTCTGACTGCTGTGAGCCTGGGGTTTTTTTCCTGTCTTCCATCTCCTGTCAAGGGGCAGGTGGAGGCTCTTCCCTCCTCTCCTTACATCTCTTTAGACATCCCAGCATTTAGGAGAAGGATAGAGCGCCTGCCCAGGATAACCTGGCACGATTAGAGAGCATCGGATTATTTATATGGCAGTGGAGAAAGTAGATCCTCTGTTCCACTAAGATCCATCATGCTGCAGAAGCAGCTGTGCTGGTATTTGGCCCAAAGTGGAAAAACCGACATAAAAGATGAATGAACTGAGCCTGCAATATTTTTGAAAAATACCCGTAATCGGGTGAGCATTGATTTTGCTGTCTCCTGATGTAGACTTCTCTTTAGATCCTAGCAAGTGGTGATATTGCAGCCTTAAGATGCACTCCCAAGTTTGAGCAGTTGTTACAGCGAAAACGTTTATGCTGACTGACTGGTGGGCAGGGAGGGATGACAGAAAAAGGGTTACCCATTGATTATCTGGGTGAAGCCTGTGAATTGTTTGTACATTTCTGATGAAAGATTAGCAAATAAAACAAATCAGGCGGCAGTCATGGAAGTGAACTCTGACGCTTTGGGGCTTTTTATAACGAAATCTTGTGCCAGTTATGATGTTATCAAAGAACTTTCTCATTGCTCACAGACAGAATTCAAGCCTGGTTTCAAACCGCACACAAAAGCACTACAAATGTTGTAGTAATAGCATCCTTAAGTCTTTCAATCCCACAGATTTTAATGCTCTTTAAAACTCCTCTGAACAGCTTACAGATACTACAAATGTAATATGCAGTGCTTTGGGCATATACAGCGCTCATTTATTAATTACTTGTCATTATATTCTGATTAATAGGCAGATGCCCCAGATCAATTTGGGGTTTGCTATTACAGCAGTTCATTAATAGCTGTAACATGGCGTGCTAGAATGTTCACTTACCACTTGCTACCAACCAGCAAGGTGAATTTTCTTTAACATAATGAGCGCATCAAGTAGAAAACCCTGTGAATTCTTATCCCCTGGAGCTTTATCCTCCCACAATGTCTCTTTCACTGTGGTTAACTTGTTTGCAGTCCTCTATCCAAACCTAACTACGTATTTGTTTCCTTTTATGCAGACTCCCGACTCCCAAAGATGGAATTTCCAGGTCCAAGCAGACCCAGAGCTGGATCACTGTGCAGGTAGCTAAGCCCTATGAGTTCTAGGTACTGTGAATTTTTGTGGCTGCTGGTTGGAAGACGGGCCCTGTTAGAAGCGAGCTCATTACGAGAGGCTCACTAACATGCTAAAGTCAGTACTCTATTTGCACAGAGTGATATCTCTAATTGCTCAGGCCTTCTTATGGTTTGTGTCTGCTTGAGTTAGATTTCTTTTGTGTAGATAAAAAGACTTCTGTGAGAAATCACCTCGGTGCTACAGCGCTGTCAGTCTGGAGGGCATCTCCAGTGAGATTAATGATGTCTCCCTTAATATAAGAAAACTTTGCATAAATGAGATTATGGTTTCTGCTGAAACCTGCCAACTCTTATTCATTTGCAGTAAATATTATCTTTAATTAAAAGTTTTAAGGTATCTTGTTCCTGAACTAATGAGATCTACAGTGATTTCCCTTAGGAATTAATTTACCTTCTTAATTCTTATTCATTTTGGTGATATGACTATTTAAATCTGATTCAGACTTCAGAGCTGCATTGAACATATTCATCTAGAACAAAAGGTCATTTTGCTGTATTGACGTTTTGTTGGTATTTATAATTCTCTGTTCTCTCTCAATTCCAAAGGTACATGTTTAGCCTCCTGCCCCCAAAACTTTCTACTAACACTTCTATTCAGCTTAACTCTTCAAGCTGAGCAGCTCTTTTCCACAGCTATTTCCCCTTGGATTACGTTTCCTGTTCCATCCAGAGTACAAATCAATTATAGCAAGGCTGAAAAAAGATCCTGATCGTGATCAACTTATTTAGAATAGGAGAGCCATGTAAAATAAATTATATGGGAAACATTCAGTGCAGTTCCTGAGAAAGAGAGGAATATTTCTGCCTTTATATCTGGGTAGTCACCTGCTACAGTTTCTCTACAGGGATTATTTTTAACTGGTAGGGATGCTTAACACTTGGAGGTGAAAATTGCATTCCTGCACACGTTTAACTATGCGACGTGCCAGCCAGCAACTGGTTGTGAGAATGAGAGCCAGACCCCATTTTAAGGCTGTACACCAAAGGACAGTATCACTAGCTAGATTTTAAAGTGTCTAATTATGATAAATAAATTACATGCTGCCCTTATTTGAAAAATAACAGCAGATCAAATTGAACAGTAACATTAAAAACAAATATCCAGTTTATGTAAACAAAGAACATGCTGAGAAAAAAAGCATAAATACTCCTTGGTTCATTTTCAGGAGACTTTTCTATTGAAACCTACTCTGAATCCTGAGACATCCTTACAGTCTCTTCACAGCTGCTCAGAGATGCTGGGTCTGACACTGATGAAACATCACCTGGTTTGCAAGTGGGGTAATTAATTACCCTAATGAAGTACATGGAGCAGGGCAGGAGTAAAACTCTCTCTTCCTGTTGGCCAGAAGTCTTTTTCTTCTGGTCTCTGATGAAATACAGAATATCTCTTCACAAATACATCATCAGAGTTACGTAGATAAGTCAAACAATGTTCTATGTAAGATGCAAACTGGGGAAGACCAATTCCTGCTTTTCATAGGAAGAGAGTTTTGTCTTTTACTGAACTTCCAAAATTTTCCATTTTCCCACCCAAGAATTTGTGAATAAAAGCCCATTTCAGTGTACACTCAGACTCTCTCTGGGCTCTGTATATAATTAGGAAATATCCTTAAAAGCTCCTGTTCTCTCTTTGCAGTTGATTGACCAATCAAACTAAAATGGACTAATTATTATACATAAACAGCAGTAGAAACTCATGGCCACAGGAGATTCCTCACCCTGCACTTGCACCACTGGAGGGTAACAAACATAGGATCAGCTATATATAGAGTTACCTCTGACTTCTACAAGCTGTTGATAACCTTCCATTTATAACTTACTCGCAGACCAACTTCCTCCCATCACACACAAATTAGAGGATTATCAATAATTTATGAACTAATAAATAATGCTTGCGTGCTGTTGTCAGGGCAACAAATACCATTTAGCAAGAGAGATCCTCCTGGTGCGTCAAGTACATGTGAAGTCTTCTGTATCTGTACAGCTTCAGCCAAGTAAAAGAATGAGAGATCTGAAGCACCTTGTGTCTGCTGCCTTATTTCCCAGTTACCCAGGCTGGGTGTTTCCAGCACAAGGGCTGGGTGCAACACAGCCTGCTGCGTCTTGTAGCACAAAGTCATTCCCAAGAGCTGCAGGATAAGCTTTTGGTTCTCTTTAAAAGTGTTTTGAAGGGTACTTTTTGAATTATCTATAAAAGTGATAATCCACTTGAGAATTTCTAAGGGTTTGGCTTTAATTACATCTCGTGGCAATGAACTGTTAGTCATATGAAACACCATTTCTTTTAATCGCCCCCAATTTTGCAACCTGTCCCTCTCCCTTCTGTTCTTGTTGCTGTTTAGCAGAGTGAAAACCGAGCAACATAAATAAACATATTCTTAATAAAACCCCAACATAATCAAGACCCAGGCGAGTCCTGGCCCCAGTGGGAGTGTTTCCCATCAATCCCAGGATTTGATCCAGGAGTAGTATTTGTTTAGATGGGCTCTGCTGCCATCACCTACAGTACCGATCGGCTTATAAAAACCTTTGGCAGCACATGTTGAGGTGCTCAGGGATCTGGTTTAGGACAGGAATGGTTGGACTTGATGATCTTAAAGGGCTTTTCCAATCCTGTGATTGTGTGATGAGGGAGCAGAAGGAACCTTGTTCCTGAGTTACTCCAGTAATTTGCAGCTGTCTCTTTCTGCCATTCCCAATGGCCAAAGGACCAAAATATACATGTTGAAGATGCTGAACTTTGAAGAGTCTTCTGTGAGATGATTTATTTCTTTCCTAAATCCTGGAAACTTCTCTCTGGCACTGGGAGGAAGACGAAAAAAAATGTGCTCTAATCTCAGCCCCATGGTATCCACAATGTGGGGGGTTCTCTCTGATGCTTGGGGCAAAGCCACTTGGCTTTGATGCATCTGGCCAACAGCAATTACATGCAGGAGGTTGGGCAGACTCCTCCCCAGACCTGTGTACCAAGAGAAGAGACCACGTTCTACTGGGTCATGTAACCAGAGATAGGTAACAAACTGCTGGCACTGGGAGTAAATGCAGCAAATGGATTCCTGGAGCAAAACTCTTCATCAGGTTAATGGGGAAGATTGACAAAACTGAGCTCAGAATTTGGTCACAGCCTCAAGTTGAAAAATGAGACACACAAAAAAACCCCAAACAAACCCAAAATATATAGCAACAGACACCAGGGCCATAAACCAGCTGGGCAGCAGGAGCTGCTTGACTTACCCAGTGCCTGCAAGCACCGATTTCCTTGGGGAACCCCAACTTCTCTGCTTTGGATGGTTTGTGCCAAGTAAAGCCAAGCTTCTCCCCTGTTGGAAATGAGTGGCCACGGTTTGGGCAGCACTGTGTTTGTTCTGGTGACTGAACTCACTCAAAAGGTCTTGCCTGCCTTAAGATGCTTGTCTCTAAACCTAAAACGGAGTTTTGCTGGTTGAGCAGACAGTATTAAAGCCATCTTTCAATCAGTCCTGTAGAAAACAAGCATGTTAAATGCAGAACTTATCACAAATCATGTTCATACAGCTCAGAAACAATCACAGCATGTGACTAGTTTCCCAGGTAAAGCAAGAATTAATTGTCAGTTTTAATTGTCAAGAAGAGTCTTCACCTAAAGGAAAGAAAAATCCCAGCTCTTATTACACAATTACTTTTTAATTACATTTGTTGCAGCCCCTGACTTCCATGGATGTAGGAAAATCTCTTGCTGTTTACTGATCAAGAACCCAGGCAGCAGGTAAAAACCAGGTCCTTTCTCCAAACTCTTTTGGGAAAAACAACTGGTGAAGATAGCTCTGGGGGCTCTGCCCAGCCCTACCCTGTGCATTTCCCCACACTGCTGGGCAATGTCAGGAGCAAGGTTGAAGGTAATTTGAGAGGACTCAGACAATCAGCGCTCAATCCCCAGCCAGTTCTGTAAGGATCAGCAGTTACTATTTAAATTTAAAATGTATTGGCATAAATGAGGTAGCCTTACTTCTTACAGCTACGTTCCTTTACAGGTAGGCTTAGAGATGCAGTGCAATTTCCAGGGGCTTAAGTATATTTCCAGGGGAAGCTGACAGTGTTAGTACAAAGCCGGTTACATTCCAGCCATCAGAGCCTTTTCTAAAGGCCTTTTGTTAGAAATTGTCCATAAATGTCAGATAAAAGCACCCTTATACTGCAAGCAACTAGAGGCAGGCATGTAACAACATTTACATTAATATTTTATTTAAATATATATTCAACTCACACAGTCTCTCAGCTCTGTAACTTGTCTGAGTACTGAACTAAGGCGACAGCCATTTGTAACAAATAACACTCTGAAATGCAGCACCAAGAGAGCCAAAGGTGCAATTTGATGCTTTTACAATATTAGCTGTATTTAGTTCCCATTAATAATAATAATTAATGAGATTTGCTTCTGCCTTCCTTTCAGAACTGTAACCTGGAAATCCAGCTGCTGCCTCCAGAGATGTGCAGACCTGCCATGCCCATAGGAAGGTGCTGTGTGTCCCCCCCCCATAAATACCAGCTGTGCTGGTGAGCAAGGGACAGGCACCCTGAGCTGGCTGATGCTGCTGAAGAGAGAGGGTAAGAGTCTGCTTTTCCTTCCTCTGAACTCCCCCAGGACTGCACTGCACAGGCAGTAAATAGTCCCAGCTTACCTTTTTGAGGAGTATTTTTTACTTGAAAAGGTGTAGATTTGCAACAGAAAATTAGGAGAGAACTGGTCTGTCTTGTTGCCCTAAGTCTAGCCCTGTTTAGGAAGTAATAAGCCAGCTCCTTTCTACAGGCACCTCCTTTCTGTGGCCTTTCTAGACAGACACTGCTGTTTGGAGCCACGGCCGCGCTGGGACGGCAGGGACATCTAGTGGGAAGGAGATTTTTACAGTGGCAGCTCAGCAGAATGACACCGTTTAAACTCCAGCCTTCTCAGAACAGTGAGTCCAAAAACGATGCCCAAGGGCCAAAAAGCTCCTGGCGCCGTTACTGTCCCTGCAGCCGTGCAGCCCCCGTCCCTGTTGTACTCAGGGAGAAACACAGCGATAGCCAAGCAGCTGCTTTCATCTCCACCTGGATTTAAATCCTGACATAACCACTGCCAGGTGAGGCACACACACCTCGATGGGGAGGTGGGGAAACCCGTTGGGAAACACAGCACAGCACAGCTCAGCGCTGGTGCTAGCACTGAGCTCCCTCCTTCCCTGAGCTTCAACTCCTGCTTCCTTTCAGAAAGGGGAGACATACCGACCGCATCACATCTCACCCTGGAGCAGAATTCCTGAGTGACTCAGTGTCTAAGTCTTGCTCCAGGGTGTCACACAATCCAGCCCAACCACTGTCACTCTTTTTTCCTAGGTCTTAGCAATGAAAAGAGACAAGGAGGGGAGGGAACAGTCGGGAAAAAATTAGGAAACGTTGCACTAAGTCAAAATTACAACTGGTGACTGCTTTACATTCAGGAGCAGTAACACTTCCAGTGCTGCTTTTTATTACTGAACAAGCTGAAGAGACGTCGCAGCCCAGTGTCAGATGTGGATTAAGTCATAGGTTCAAGCTGATCTCTCCTGAAACAGGTTTCTAGAGTTCAAGGATCTCCACTAAAAATAACTTCCTTCTTGTAACTTGACAAATGGCAATCTGTAATCACTGAGAAGGTTGGCTTTGGGTTACTGATGGGAAACGGCCTTCGGGATCATCCAGTCCTGCTCCTATCAGAGCCACTGGAGCAGAAGTAGCAAAATTTGATCTCCTGGCTGGCATTGCTTTCTTAGATACCAGTATTTTAGTAGCAAAAATCTTTTTAAAGTTGTAACAATAATGGTAATTTAGAAACCGAACACAGCTCTTTCTTTCAAGCAATTACTGTAACAAAAAACAGTTGGGGAGATGCTCAAGAAATCACAAAGGGCCAGTGAACATTGAACCTAAAAGTTATCAAATCAGAATCAGCCTGGTTTGATTTTAATTGGCGGTGGCTGTTCAGCAGGCTAAGTGAAATGAGTTTGCTAATGTAATTTCTAGGGGTAGAGGTCTTTGCTGACTCTGAATGGCTCAAGTTACAGCATTATCTTTTCACTCCTACACACCATTCGTCTGGGTCAGATTTAAGGTAGTTTGGCATTAGGAGGAACTTCTTGTTAGAGCTGATGGCATCAGGCACCCCGTGGCAAGTGCTGAATGACAAAACCGTGTCACTGCTGTCTGAGGGCTGCACGACGCACCTCACACCCCTGTTTAAGTCAGAGGAATAGCAAACTGCTCTTTCTTTCCCTTTCTTCCTTGGGAATCCATTCCCTTTCACCAGGAGCACAGAGCATAGTGGAAAATACCCACAAAATAACCCCTCCTCTCCATAGGCAGGAGTCCTAAAAGCTACACGTGGGAACATGAGAAGGCTTTAGAAGCAAAGAAATTAAGAAAGTAGAGCTATTATCAGACCATCATTCTTCTTTGGATCAGGGTAAGCGTGGGTAGAGAGGCATTTTCCCAGGTTAATGGTGATTAGTGTGCACACGTTGACAGGAGTGTTGTGTCCATGTTGCAACAGGGTTAATTAAATTCTTACCTGGCTGACAAGGTAACACACACTCCCTTTTCCTCAAGTGAAAAGGCCCCACACATGGAACAGAGGAGTGCACACAGATTCAGCTGCAGCCCGTTTATAACGTTGCCAGGTCTTGTGAAACAATTTAGGGCAGTAAGCTCGTCAGGATTCTCCTTAACCACATGTCACTCGATACGGAGTGAAGTTTGTTCCTGATGTTGCTGCTTCCTTCCATATTTCATTCCTGATACTCAAATATCTGCCTACCTTTGACAGAAAAATCAATAGTTTATCACAGGATGTTCTTCAAGTAAAAGCAGAATCAGGGAATGGTTTACACACCTTGACCAAGGCGTGCAGCTGTGTAACCATTTGCACTTACAACCCTACAGACTGGCCTTATACAACCTTTATCCACACTACAGGAGCAAAGGCAGCAGAACAGGGTTTATTTCTGCTGCAGAGTTAAGCTGTGGAATCAGCAGTGACAGGTTCTCAGCACGACGGGGGCTCAGCTTCAGAGAGCACGGAGCCTCACTGCAAATGGAGCCTGGGAAAGGCCTCTCACACCCCGATGATCAGGGCTTGAACACCCGGCTTAGCTGTACCCAGCTGGGGATCTGTGGTAAGATTAAGACTCACTTGCACAACACAACATTTGGCTACGATCACTAGTCAGCTCCACGCGAGCTCTCACGGCCAGGACACAAGGTGAGCGTCACTGACTCACTTCAGGCATCTTTAAGTGTGTCCTGCATGAACTGGCAGGCTTGTAACAAGAAGAACTGCACGTAGATACCTAGATGGTATCTAGGCAAAAACTCTGTCCTGACAATTCCTTCATCTCCCAACACCAGTAACCTCTTCAACCCCAAGTTTCCGTAATCCATGTTCAAAGCAGGAAAGGGTGACAGGATATAAAGCAGAAAAACTCTCTTACATGAACTCTCTCTGCAGAGACACTGGGGGGACAAACAAATTCTGTATTTCATGAAAACTACATAGTTCTGAATAATTATTGGTTATTCTCATCACAAATCTGCTACTGAAACTATAAAAATCAACTTTATCATGATTTGCTCTATGTTTCAAATTATGTTTGCCGTATTTCAGTACGTTTTTACTCAATTCAGATTATCAAAATGCTATGTCTAGTTTCTTTCCAGGTCCTGCTCACAATTCTCCTCCAGCAAACTTAGTCACTGATTGATAACCAATAGTAGGTACACCTTATTATTGCCACTAAGTCGTAGTTACTTCAAACAGACCAGTTTGTAAAACTTCCTAACATCCCATAGGGTTGCAAATTCTATAAAAGGAAGCATTTTTCATTCAATAAAACGACCAAAATTATCCAACATAACGTGTGAAAAAGAGGAATTCGCACTTGCACCTTACACAGAGGTCACAGATTTTATTTACTAGGAATGAAACACAGCAGGAGATCAGGACACAAGTGACAAATATTTACACTTGGAAAATGCTGAAATGAAACAAGGGAAACTATTTTTTCCCTACATCTTGCTGCAGACAAAGTACTCTTGAAGCACAGACAGCTGTTTCAATGCAGGACCAAGTAAAACTAAGCGTGTTCATAAAGTAAAACTAGAATGAAAACTGAATACTCTTTCCTTTTACATCACTGATCTAAAAAAAATAAGACAACCAAGCTACATTTCCAGAATCATCCTCCTTTTCTTTTTTTTTCTCCACAGATCTGAGAAGAAGGGAAAACACCACTAAAAAAGCACCTTGTGCACTTCTTCACTCTGGCATTTAGCCGGATGATGGACAGATTACTAATTAATTACTTTTTAAAAGTATACTCTGGCTAAATTTCATTTGTTCCCATAGGATGAATCCTTCATTACGTGGAAGTCACACCTAGACAAACAGAAGCTTCACAGACTGCACACAATCGCTCTCTACAGACACAGGTATGCCATGAGTCTTGTTCAACAACAGGCTGTGCCATTACACATGATAATATTTATATTATTTCCCATTCAGAGTTCATAGTAAATTGTCTTTTCCAGATTACTGGATATTTCAATGTACTTAAAATTGCTCAGAAAATGGTATTTCTCAACACCCACTGAAAACTCTACAGATCTGTTTTCCTTACATTTACTCCTGATGCTAACAGCAGAGGGTAGGTGTTGAAGGACACGTAAAACCTTCCTTTCCACTCAAGCCCAGCAGAAGGGATGAGCAGGCTGAGGCTGGAGCAGGCCGATGAACACATCAGTCTAGAAGCAGAGACTGTCCACACATGTTCAGGACTCAAAAGCTGCTCCCATAACACCAAACGGAAGAACTAACAGTGGCATCATTTGCCCTGAATCCACCTCCAACTGCAGGAGATGTAAGTTATATATATTTTTTGATTGGGAGGTATAAAATTACGTCTCCTTGAGCTGTCAGGTTTTTGCACCACAGAGAAATTCAGTTCCCAAGATGAAAATTGCTGTGCTCTGGGTGCCTGCCCCTCTGCAGCGCAGAGCTCAGCGGCACAAGTCACCCAGCACCAAGTTCGGGAGAGAAACGTGAGGGCAGAACATTCTTGGTTAACTCAGATGAAATATTTATTCTCTGTACAACTCATACCAAGTGTTAAAATCCCCACAAAAGAGAGAATAGAAGAATGTAACGATGGGATTTCTTAGCGTTCATGGAGAGCTGGTATGTGATGGTCACAGCAGTTCGCTCAGGCCACCGGGCTGCCCATCAGCCTTTCCTGGCGAAGGGCAATCAGCCTCTGAAACCACTTCTCTTCTGCTTCTGCCTTCTCAATAAAGAGCTGAGAGCCAAGGGGAGAGGAAGAAAAGTCAGCACAGCTCGTGAACTTCATTTGTTAGAATCTGCTGAAAAACCTGTCGACTATTTCAGTGCCCAAAGGAAGAGCCCAGCTGTGTAGTGGGGTTAAAATACAAAGGGGATATGAACACACTGGTGAGACTTTCCATCACTGAACATTCCAGTTTCAGTCTCCTCCTGAAACAGCAAGTTTGTGATACTGGATGGGTCTCTGTTAGCTAAGTTTATTACATATGTTGTATCACATTATTTACTGCAAGTCGTTCTTAACTTGCTAATTCTCAAAGAAACTCTCCTCTAAGTACTCCTGTTTGCACTCACAGTGCTCACAAAGCAGTCTGCCTCAGTTTAGCCAGTGATTTAAAAGGATTTTAAGTTTGTCATGTATTTAAAGCTTTATGACTTGTCAAGTTCTGAGTCTCCTCCACATTCCCAACTCCAGAAACCCAAAGCAATTCTTCCTGATTTTTTACAGAACAGGAATTCTTATATTAGCAGGACCCTAAATTCCCTTGCATTAAATTAGTGTGCTACTTTGTGATAACATTTGTAACTCTAAAACAACATCCCCGGTGAACAACAACTTTTGTAATTACCCTCTATTGGATGATGGAAGGAGTGTCATCCCCTTTAAGGCAGCAAGTGGTCTTCAGACCACAGCAAAATGGTCATGGGGCCACCTGAACCTGCTCTTGTTCCTGTTCCACAGACAGGTATCAGCACACTTACGTTTGGATGAGCTAAAGAGTTGTCATCTTGATATTTGATGGCAGTGGGAATATTGGCAGGTGGTGGCTCTTTTTCAGGAGCAGATGCATCAACAGTTCCTGCTCCCACAGTTACAGGTTCGTATTCCAGTTCAGTGGGCTCTGCTGACTGAAAAGAAACACATACATCTGAGTGGTTTATCCCCAAACTCCCAACCGTAGCTGCAGGAACTTCTCAGAGGCTTCTGAAAGGCAAGGAAATGCATCCTCTGGGGGCTACAAACAGAGATAAATCAAAACATCCCACTGTGAGATGGAAAAACTGAACAAAACATTTGCTTTCATACTTCCAAAGACAAAAGCATCCGGGTTCAGCTTCCACTGACACCTGGATATCTCACGTTAGGTTTCTGGAAGGCTGGCTGAAAACACTGCCTGTTTGTTTTGGGGAGTAAATATAGTCTTAAGGTCTGGCTTCAGTTAAGAGTAAGTTCTTCAGTAAGAATTAAAAGTACTGATCTCTACCGTTAGTTACAGTAAATATCTGATTACTTTGGGATTTTAATTATTCTGCTTTTCCTAAAAAAGCAGCTGGTTTCACTGGAGTTCTCACACATTTACATGTATTCTCCTTTGACCACCACACCGAGAGCACAGGAGAGTCGGTGGGAATTAAGATTGTCAACACTGATGCTCTTTCATCAGCAGAAGCTGTATTAACAGCACAGCTTCCACCTGACTCTGGAAGGATTACACACCAAGAAAGGATATTGAAAACTTACCTTTTTGACTTCTTTACTTGATCTGAATGTCTGTGGAACAAAGGAGTCACTTTCAATAGCTTCAATTTCTTTCACTCGTTTCACTTGCTCTACCAGGGTGGCTTGGTCTACAAAGAGAAGGTGTAATGTCAGGATACATTAGTGTAAGCCCACAGGAAAGGCTGTGTCTAAGCAATGGAGACTCGTAACGCAGCCTAAAATACTCCAGGACAAAGACAAACTCTCTCCTTTAGTAAAAATAACAGCACGTGAGGATTCATGAGAGATGTCCTGCTAGATCTGTGGCATGAGGACTTCCTGGAGAAGTTATGGATCTGTGGACAGCGCAGGCAACTCAGTGGAGAGGTCTGTACAAAAGGAGTAAAACTACTTGTGCTTGGTTGGAGGTGAATTGGGCTTCTGCCAAATTTTGTCCAACACAACAGGGCATGGTCTCCGAAACTCTGCTGCCAGACTTACAGCGTGGCTGATCTGCTACAGCCCCTAACTCAACATTTGCTTCTCAAAGGTTCAGTCAGGGCTCTGACTGCTTCGGGCAGTGAACTCGGACCTGACCTTTTAATAACTTCACCAAAGCCAAGCGGGAGGTTGGCAGCACTGCAAAGGAAAGGGTATGCTGGAACTCCCAGGGGAAGGAGGGCTGGCTGTCCGGATCACGGGTGTCCTCAGCTGGAGAGGCTGCTAACCCCTGAGCAGGGATGCGCTGGCTCCGGCACGCCCGGCTGCATGGCCCTGGAAGGCTTCTGTGGGAGCCACAGTAAAGCTCCAGCTTCAGCAAGGCTTAGGACAAGAGCTGGGCTACAGCAGAGCACACAGGGATGGCTTTGAGCCTGATTCTTTGGAATTTAGACGGCAAAATAAATTACTCACAATTCAGCTTGTGTATAAAAGTCCTCTTGCCTTGCTGCTAACATCTGCTTTTATAAAAACGATTCCTAAGGATGCCATGAGAAGCACACAACCAACTATGCTACTGCCCTACTAGGGGGAGGAAACCGTAACTCATGTCTGCTCAGAGGGTAAGCACAGGGGTGTGGGAAGTGTAGCTGGCAGTCACGCTGTTAAACCAGGTACCAGAGAAAGGTGGGTGAACACAGATTTAAAATCAACTCAAATTTAAAATCAAACCAGATTTAAAATAAACTCAGATTTAATATCAAACTGGATTTAAAATCAACTTGGATTTAATATCAAACCGGATTTAAAATCAATTCAGATTTAATATCAAACCGGATTTAAAATCAACTCGTATTTCCAATCCAACCTGCGGTGGGTTCCCAGCCCGGTACAGTATCTTACGTGACTCTTACATAAGCTACAGGAATGACAAATTATTAAAGGGGCAAAAATCACTCAATGTTTAGAATTACATCAGTGACATTAACTTGGGGAAAATGGACCGGAGGAAGCAGAACCCATTAGTGTCTGAGTTGGTTGTTTTTTTTGACGAACACATTATTGGTAGATAAAACGACTTCCACATGTTGTTTGTCAGATGTCAGTAGAAAGGATATGTATTTCATAGTAAAATCAAAAATAATGGAGTCAGAAAGCTAAGAGGCTACCGACCAAAAAAGAAATCAATCAATAGGAACTGATTACGCAGCCGATGTTTTACCATGTTACAGTGAAAAATAAAGGTGATGCCGTGGTAGGGTTGTGGGGCCGTGGATTATAAACAGGCTATCCTGGCAGCAGTCACAGTCCCACCGCTGACACTCGGCCATGGTGACACTGTACGGCAGCGGTTAATGGGACTTTATAGGAAAGGATGGATTTTTACCCCAGCCAAATGTTAACTGGGAATGCTGTGCTTGGAGAGGACTGGATATTCCAGACTTCCCATCCACACTAGCATCTGTTTCATCTTCCCCCGCGTAGACACACGTGTGCACAGCCTCACCTCTCTCAGAGCTGCTGTTTGTGTTTCGAAGGAGCCACGATGAGTGTTAATTTGAAATATCACTTCGGAAATAAATAAGCCCTTAGCTGCCACCCAGAGATTTCCCCATGTGGACAGCAGGAACACCAGAGAATCAGATGGCAGAGTAACCTCCCTGCATAAAACAGCCCCATTTCTCCCTTTACTGCCAAAGACAAAACCAGCAATGAAGCCCAGTAACAT
Source organism: Porphyrio hochstetteri (assembly GCA_020800305.1). Lineage (NCBI taxonomy): Eukaryota > Metazoa > Chordata > Aves > Gruiformes > Rallidae > Porphyrio > Porphyrio hochstetteri. The sequence goes on from CM036914.1 coordinate 16,320,458, forward strand.
CTCATGAATATTAAGGAAAAAGGTGTTTCTTGGGTAATCCCTTGGGGTAAATCTGCAGGGCTTGCTGGATTCCTGGTAACCTGTAACCCATGAAAGTGAACCCAGGGCTTTACCTAAAGCGCCTGCTTTCAAGCAGGTCTGTCTTAGGAGTCACAGGGATGTAATAAGCCTAAACTATTCCTCAGGATACATTTCTTCATATTTTACTAATTACATTTAAAGGGATTTAGCTGTTTAATTTAACTGACCCATCAAAATGCACCATGTTTTAAGTGATATGCTTTGAAATACAGGAAAAAGTTGCTATTTTTTCTGCTCATCTGGTTTTGAGTTGATGATTAAAAGAAGGAAACACAGACACCAGACTAAACCAACCGAGAGGAAAATACTCTCCCCTCCATCCCCAGCGTGGGCGACGGCATGTCATTTTTATACTGCACAGAGTAACATCACAGTATAAAACCCTGCAGGGTTTGGAACGGGACCCTGGTTTCACCCCATGGTGATGTTTAAGTGCCTCCTGGGTTTTACTTAAGCCATCTGACCTGATGTATCAAAGAAAAATGAAGTTTTCAGTGTGACCACACACAGCAGAAGAGGCAAAAACCAGTGTGGCTTCGAGAGAAGAACCTGTGTGGCTTCAAGCTGTACTGCTTTGAGAGAGGAGGATACTGTCATTCAACAGAATGAAAGCAGGAGGAGGGAAAATCTAGCAGGACAGCTAGGATTCACCTCATTTCTGGCACCTCTAGACCTCACAGGACTCCGAGCTCTGGGTTTCCCCCTCCCTCCAATCTTTTCTCTGCATGGGAGACAATTAACAATGGGGGTTGGCCCCGGACGCGCCCTCAGCTACCTGTGGAGCGTGACCTCAAGTCCCAACACCCTTCCCTGCGAGCAAGCACCACATCCACGCGTCTCCAGGGAAGAACCTCCAAGAGCAGACTCGGGGCTGGAGATCTCACAGTGATCTCAAAGCGCCTCACCCCTCCTTTCCCACCCGGGAGCCTTGCAGCCAGCCGAGCAGCCCGGGCTCCGCGGGGCCAGCCGTTAGAGGGAGGCACCGCCACGCACATCGCCTGCCACATCCCGCCTTTGTCTGAGTGAGGCCTTCCGACATCTGAGGCTGGGGAGCCCCGGAGATGCTATGAGCCCAGCATCCCTGCCACAGCACCCACGGACACGCAGCCAGAGGGGGATTCAGGATTAGTTTTACCTCTTCCCTCCGTTGCCAGATCCCCGTGCCTGTGTCAAAGCGCCGTTTCAACACTTGGCCACACTATTTCCTAACTGCTGAGATTTCCAGCAGAAGAACTTTCTCCAGCCAAAGTCACAGATACAACAAAACCTTCCCCAAAATCAGCACCGGCAGCCAGAGGAAGTTTTTATTGCTGATTCGTGTTCTTCAAACTTAACTGTTAGCGCTCTGGCCTGACAATTGTCATGTAGTAAAAGGGGGTGGTGTAAGTGCTGTAGTAGTTACTAGGGAGAGTACTAGAGTACACAGTTTTCTATTTTAATACATTATAACCTAGCTCCCACAGGATTTTAAACCAAATCAGGACACTAACACCTTTTTCCCTCAAAGGAACAGAAGCAATGGCTGTAAAATCAAGGAGAAGACACGATGGGAAACTTCAGCAATTGAGGTGTGGATTTCAGAACACTTAATTTAAGGTATTGGAGAACCCCTGGCTTGCTGCTCTAGCCATGTGGGTTACCTCACCCGTCATGCATCGCAGGCGCCTGGCAGTTCTGTCACTCCCGTTTTGAGGCATTTGAGGGTATTTTGGAAAATCTTCCAGGAAAAAGTCAAAATCAGCTGAGGAAGTGGCAGGAAAAAGCCTTAAAAATGCTTTAAAATGCCTTAAAGATGCTTAAAATTGCTGGATATTTTCCTCTCTTTAGTAGAGAGGGGAAGAGAAACAGTGGACAGGGATGACCAAGCACAGGCTGGGGGGGCCAGTACCAGCTGGCCGGCTGCCCCCTCCCCGCCCCAGAACTGCACGCCAGCAGCCCGTCGGGAGCGCCGGCGCAGGGCACACCGCATTTGTCACTGTGGCTAATATCAGAGATACGCTGCTCTTTTTTCTCAGCACACAAAAGCAAGATATGTAATTCAATGCTCAATTTACCCTTGTCTCGTAGGAGATTTTTCCCCGCTAATTGATAGAAATTAAGCCATTAATCAAGCCACTAGCCATCATTCAAACCAGGGAAGATGAATACAAACTTTCATCATAACCACCTTCCCCATTTTAGTGTTCATTAGCATTAATTTTTAATGCAATTATGCTATTCTTTTACGCTGAGCTCATAAATTACTGCTCTTTTGTTGCTCACTGGCCTTGTAAAATCCAAGGTAATGCTTTGTGCTCTGATCTTAAAGGCAATTACTGGCTTCTTCTATCTCTTCTATCTCTCCATCCCAAATAACCTCTATATTGTATGTACAAACTAACGAGCGTCTGTGTTACACATATATATAATATATAACAATTTGTCTACCCTAAACCTACACACGTCTCTGCCGGACACATCCCGATAAACAGAAGTACCTCTGTGTTCAGCTGCACCCCACGACCAGCCATTGAACCATGGAGAGACAACAGAACCAAGGTCCATCCACAGCAAAACGTTACCACATGTTGCACAAACCCACCGTGCACCAGCCAGAGGTACTGGGGTCAGTGCCCAAACCCAGGCTGTGACGAGGCCGTCGGTGGGGCTGAAGCTCCGCACGTGTTCAGGCTTTCACCCGGCCCTTTGTCTGCACTTCAGAACGTGATGTGGAGGGGTGACCACACATGCCCAGAGATAGTTATTTTTCTCTTCTTTCCCACGTTACAGGTACCACCCGTGGAGCCCTTCTGAGGTACCGCGTGTGCCGGTGTGTTCTAACGGCTGCACAGTACTGTGCATCAACACACGGTGCCACCGCGATGCTCGGTGTCAGTAACTGCCAGGCTTTTATCCCAGTCCATATATTGATCCAGGGGAAATGCACAGCAGCTCCAACCACCTCTGGCTGCCCTCAAACACCAAGCACAATTTAAGTGGCTGAAGGGAAAATGAAATGTAGATTAGCAAATCATTGTTTGGTTGGTATTAATTATTTTTCTGCTGTTTTCCTGGGCTGGGCCTTTCGCTGGTGCATGAAGTAACACCATTCACACCAGCTAACCATCCGCCTAGCTCCAATAAAATATGGTACATGTATTTAAAGTCCCGTTTCATCTCAGCCTTAGCCAGCATAAACCAGACAATTCTGCCAAGTCTCACGCTCATCCCAGAGATTCACTCTGGTCTCTCCGACAAACACCCGTCTGATGTGTGATAAGTACAGGTGTAACGGTGCCACGACCGCCAAGACCAACAAAACCAAGGAAGACTCCCTCCATGGGACTGCAACTCAAATAAGTGGATCCCTCCTCTGTTAACCCTGCCCAAAGGAACAGGCTCCCCACCTTCTCAGGCTCCTTTGCCCATGCCTTTGTAGGTGACTGCAGACATGGGCTCCACACCGCGATGCTGGAACTGGCTTCTTCCCAATGCAGGCAGCCAGCAAAGCACAATTTGGATCTCACATCATCCAGGATTCTGGTTTTCCCTTCGTTCCCAAGCATCCAATTCCACACCGAGGTGTGGTGTTGCCGTGTGTGGATGTACATGTGCGTTGCACACACACACACACACACACACACACACAAACACGCTCTGTTTCAGGCACTGCTCAGGATCAGGCCACAGAGACAACACACGCTCAGACCCCCATGCTGTCGAGTTCATTGCTAAATGAGATGCCAAAATAAATTAAAGAAAGAGTAAGAAAGGATTCCACATTTGGTTAGCCTTTCCTTCTGTATTCTTTAAGAATATTTCTCTGCCCCAAACCTCTCATTTACCTAATCCCAGCCAGCCACATCGAGGATGGAGCCTTCCCGGGACACAATCCATCTTTTTCCCCTTTGTGTCCTTCCTTTCCAACACAGCAGACGCCGTTTCCAAGCTGGCAGAGCCCCACCAGCCAGGTTAAGGTGTTGCTGTGGGCTCCACTTACCCCCCTGCACACCATCAGTTATCCCTAAGCTGTATTTACGGTAACTGGAGGAGCACAGGGAGGGACTGGGATGGGCTGGAGGCAAATCAAAGGTTAAAGAAAGAAAAAGGGGAGTGGAGAGGGAACCCCAACCCTTTCTTAGAATTGCTACTGGAGAAAACAGTGATAAATTCCTGCTTGGGGGATTTGTGCAGTGAAGTGATTTTTTCCCTGTGGAGCCCCTGAGGGCCTCTTCCCTGAAGGAAAAAGGCCTCGGGATTGATGGAGCTGGGAAAGCGTCCCTCCAGCTTTCTGTTGCTGTTGACACAGGTACTTTGAGCCAGACTCAGTCCAAGAAAACCTAAAACCCAAGTGGCTGATGGTACTAGTCAATTTTTGGGTTTGCTTGTGCCTTCAGCAGGAGGCTGTGCTGTCAGGGATCCATCTGTGCTGATCCCAACCCAGCCCTTGTCCAGGGATCCCCATCCCCAGCCGCCACCCCACTCTGGCAGCTCTGGAGCTTGGGCCAGGACTACCCGTGACACCTCGAGGCCAGGCTCAGCCCGGAGCGCCTTCACACAGGGCTGAACCATCAACCCAGCTCCTTCAGGCACACCACACACACAACCTACAGGTTATTTCTCCTGTTTCACCCATTTCTCCCATTCCCAAACCAGCCCTGGCTCCATCCTCACCCTTGTAAAAATTATTTTCCTCATCTATTAAATATATTTTTGTTTCAATCGAAAAAGAACCCGATGATTTGGAGACAAACCCAAAGTGGTATTTCACTGCTGGAAGGAGCCTAATGCATGATGTGGTTTTACTGTCAAAACATGGAGCTGGGAATTTTGCCACGTTAAATTATAGGAACATGGGCCTGGGACTGGGGTAATACCTTAATGCTTCAACGTGAAGGAAAGAAAACATAACTCAATTAAAATATAGACTTTGGGGACTTTTCTGACACTCTATATACTTGGGAAAGCTGCCACCTACCCTGACCTTTCTGTTATAATTATGTACGTCATCTTAAATCTCGCTCATTTAGGCTCAGTTTCACTCATCCTACATGTTTACTGAGTGTCTGGTTTATTTTTTTTTTACTTTAATAACCTTTTCCAGGGAGGAAAAACATTTCAATAAAAGGAACAGCACAACCTTCCTGCAGTTACTTTGGAGAACAGCAGCACAGGCTTAAAAATAATCCCCAGCACGTATTTAGGTGCTTGGAGCGTTGAAGGGGACGTAGTTCTTTTAAATCCAGAGTGAACTTAGGAGGAGCAAACTTAGAGGGAATGTGTATGCATCCGTGGGAGCTCTCAGCATTTTAAATCCAAAGACAAGGCTCTTCTGACTGCGAATAATTAATTCATTTAAAGTCCACAGAGCCACTTCTCATTTACATTGAGCAATGTGTTCAATTACTCCTCTAAGTGTTCATCTTAACATAAACCCAGCCTCCAGTTACAGCATCCTCACTGGTTTCTTTGACTCATCCTGACTTTAACTCTCTATTTCCTAAGGTTTAATTACGAAGCAGCACTGCTTAGAACTAAACAGCTAAACCCGCTAACGATCTCTAATGACACACAACTTTACAGCAGCATCTCTTTAACCCACGGATAATTTTCCACCCTCATTTTGCAGAAAACCTCAGGAAACAGCACAGGACCCGAGCAGAAATCCCTGGGATGCGTTTCCATCGACACAGGAGGAGAACGAAAGCAGCTGCTGGTACACTAACGACCGGTCCTTGGTGTGACAAGCACACGGGAGAGATGAAACATGCACAGACTGAAGGTAAAACAGACATTAATCTTCTTTAACGGAGGAATGCCGGTTCAGAGATGCCGGGCTGATGGGCAGGGTGAGCCCTGAGCAATACAGCCAGCAGCTCTCAGCATCTCCATCCCTGCTTGGAGCCGAAAGCAGAGTCGTTACCTACAGAAATCCTCTTGATAAGTGAGTTCTGCAGCTGGTTTGGGGTTTATCTTCTCCACGGAGACACCATGTGCAGCCACCTCAAAGTCCTCCAGCTCTGTTGGATTCCATACTTTCCAAAGAGTTTTCAGCACAGAGAAAAAGGAAAGAAATTCTGTGTATCCTCATAGGCATGGGACCATGCGCTCCTCATCACAACACAACCTCCAGAAAGCACCACCCTACGCTGCGCAAAGGAGAGGACAACAGCTGGAAGACTTCTGAAAGGGAGGAACAGGCTTCGCTTTGGTTCATGCTGTGGTGTTGGTGCTTTCCCCTGGAGCTGGGATGTAAACCGGTTTAATTCCTCACCTGCTTCCAAAGCCCTGGGAGCACCACTCCTGGTTTGCAGGCTCTCAAGCACAGACACACCGCAGCTCCCCAGCTTTAGGAAATGGCCATCGCTGCCAGAAACCAGAGCGTGGAGTCTTTACCAACAAACCCTACATCTATAACCCACTGCAAACCACACCAGGACCTGCCACGAGTTTGTTGAGCCTCAGCTCTCACCAGCCCCCAAGGAGGGAGCCCAGATGCGGGTGATTTTGCGTTTCAAGCCGCTATGGAAGCTCAGGTCAGCAATAAACACACTGAAACGGTATGAAACCGTCTCCGGCGGTGCCGGCGTAATAGTTTTTGACTGAATTGATTGTTCCCTGACAATACGTGACTCAGCCTTGCAAATGCATCAACTCTGTAATGAGGAGCTATTAAGTCTATTGATTTTCTGATTTCAATTGATAGCTAACAGGCCAAAGCTACACATCAATATTTGCGTAACTAATACCCAAGAGCTAACAATTTTGACAAATGAAAACCTCAATAGACCAAACACTGCAAATTAATGGAAATTTAAAGACCAAACCTCAGAATGTAAACGAAATAGTTAATGAACGGATAAATTTCTAGAGAATCCTGGGGTTTGTAAAGGAGGGAATAAGCAAAAGTATGGAAAACCCAGAAGGATGCTTGTTTCTTGGTACCAAAGCCGGGGAATTCTGCAACACAGAGAAGCAAACTCAAGATGCCAGCTCCTGAAAAAGGGACACTCTCAAAATGTGGGACTGAAAATAGGACACTTCTGACTGATCCACTAATCAGACAAAACACAGACAGGCTGCAACCTCCCCGTTACATCCCACACATCTCCCCGTTACACTCCTGAGCTTTATGATGGTTTGGGGGAGTTATTTGTTTGATTGTTTTGTTGTGGTTTTTTATTTTAAATAAGGTTGGAATATCCAAAAAAAGCAGAAAAAATTCTACTTCCAGCTTCCTCCTCAGCAGGATAATTTTTATTCTTTTTTTTTTTTCCCCTTTACTAGATGGAATGGTGGAAGAGATGAGATGATTACACTGGCAATGCAAGCGCTGGCCACACATCCAGCCCCCTCCTTCAGGGCCGCTCCTCACCCCCACACAAGCTGGGAGATGTCTCTCATCTCTCCCCCATCCGTTTCCTTGGTTAGCCAAGGGCTTTCCTGTGAGAGGACTGAAAATCAGATCTCCTCACTTTCCAAGATGAGAACTCCCATCCCGTCCCTCCTGCCTGCTCGTTCCACTCACCACTCTCCATTTTCCCTTTTGGAAGCAGCTTTTCAATACACAGCTATAAATATTTGCTTTTCAATGACCGAAATCAGATAACTAATTACCTGATTGCTTTACCATCCCATTACCTTAACTGATGCTTGTCCCAGACTTATCCTTTAGCACAGACAAATGCCGTAACGACATTGGTAATATGTGTGACGTTCATGAAGTGCAGATGCCAGCTGTGGTTTGTGTCCATCTTTGATTTTGATGACAGTTTCAAGACTTAATTTCTAAAAAAAGTCGTAAATTGCCCCTTGCTCTCTGCTTTCACTTCCAGAGCAGAACTAGTTAAAACCTCAGTATCTGACGGTCTCCTGCCACTGGCTGGAATGAGTGCATCCTGCTTCCAACGCAGCCACGACATGGGACGGAGCTGCCAATCTTTCATCTAAAGATCACAGAATCCCAGACTGCTTTGGGTTGGAAGGGACCTCAAGGGTCATCTAGTCCCACTCCACTGCCATGGACCGGAATACCCTCACTAGCCCAGGGTGCCCAAAGCCACATCCAACCCGGCCTTGAGCCCTGCCAGGGATCCAGGGGCTCCCACAGCCTCTCTGGGCACCTTGTGCCGGGGCCTCCCCACCCTCAGAGTGAAGAATTCCTTCCTCACATCTCACCTAACCCTGCCCTCTGTCAGCTTGAAGCCACCACCCCATGTCCTGTCCCTGCACTCCCTGGTGACCAGCCTCTCTCCCATGTCCCTGTAGGACCCCTTTAAGGATTGGGACGCTGCAATTAGGTCTCCCCGGAATCTCCTCTGGGCTGAACAAACCCAATTCTCTCAGCCTGGCTTCACAGCAGAGGTGTTCCAGCCCTTTGATCATCTTCATGGCCTCCTCTGGACTTGCTCCAGCAGCTCTATGCCTTTCCTGTACTGGGGACCCCAGAGCTGGGTGTAGCACTGCAGGTAGGCTCTCATGAGAGCAGAGCAGAGGGGCAGATTCCCCCCCAGCCCTGCTGGCCATGCTGTTCCTATGCAGCCCAGGGCACGTTTGGCCTTCTGAGCTGCCAGCACACACTGCCGGCTCACGCTGAGCTTGTCATCACTCAGCACCCCAAGTCCTTCTCCCCAGGGCTGCTCTCCATCCATTCTCCCCCCAGCCTGTCACTGTGCTTGGGATTGCACCAACCCACTTGCCCTTGGCCTTGCTGAACTCCATGCAGTTCACACAGGCCCATCTCTCCAGCCTGTCCAGGTCCCTCTGGGCACCATCCCTTCCCCACAGTGATGCTGCCACAACCACACAAACCTTGGCAATTGTGTATCAGCCTCGATTTGCCTCTGCTTACTTTTAATTATAAACCATCAATAAAGAGATTAAACAGAGATAAGAGGAGATCAGAGTGCAGGATGATGCTGAAACATCCTCCAGAGGGGAAGCACAACACCTGTGTGGGACGGATGACGCCACATTCACTCACAGGGGGCACAGTGTAGGAGGGGGGAGCTGTGGGGACTGATGCTTAAAACCTGCCATTCGGAAGGGGACACTGGATGGATTTGAAATGACAATTTTGATGGGGGGGGGGGGCGGGGAGAATAAAATTCACCTAAAAAACCATTTAATTTTCTTTTCCACCTAATTAAAAAAATAAAATTCACCTACTAAAGACATCATCACTAGTAAATAATCTGGAGACAACAGACCCGAGTCAGGTCACTGCCGTAACAACGAACTTCAATAAAATTTACTGAACATAAACTATGACCTAAAGCAATAACTAAGGAACTTAAGGGCAGCCTCATCTATTTCTGCATCGCTGAGTAAAGCACTTTAACTTATTACAGCTCCACAGCCTGACCTCACACAATCAAATCTTTCCGTGGCAGATTCAACCTGTGTTTTTAATACCAATTACATCAAGGGTAGGGGGCTTTTAGCTTTCACTGAGGGAAGGGGAAGTAAAATAACCACTGTGTGATGGATAAACCATTGGTTAGATGCTCCACATGAGAGCTCTCGTCCAATGGGTTAAAGATGAGTATAAAAAACTAGAGGTTCTAGTTTGGGATGTGGGCAGAATTAATAATCAGGGATAAATAATAACTAATAATATTCCAAAAACTGAGTTCTCTGGGCTTTCCTGTATATACTAACTTTCTTTTAAGCTCCCCCAGCTCTCAGTGTCTGGGCAGGACATCCTTTCAGCCGAGGCAGCAGGATGGATGAACTTACCCTGCTCATTAGGCAAGGCATCACAGGGGGCAGGGGGGAGCCCCCCCCCCCACTCTCAGCTCCCTCTTTCTACAGAGCATCTCTGGTAGGAAACTCTGATCTCAGGCTGTTGCCACAGTGAGTTCAGTAATCTGGTCCGAGCTTTAAGGACGGGACTAATTGCGTCAGGCTGGTGAAATACCAGGCAGCACCGCACGCAGAAGGTGCAGAAGCCAATCTGCTGATGCTTTCAATATTTAATTAAACTGTCTTACTTCGTAAAGCAGCATTTTATTCATGTTACTGAGTAAGAAGGGAGTTACCTGAATTCTTTCTGCTTCTCACTTTCTAATATTACTACTGAGAGAGGCTGGAATGGTGGAACAGGAGCTCTCCAAATCACAGTGCAGCGCTGGGGTTGATTCAGGACAACAATCCACGCTGGTTTAACGAGGATGCTTTAGAACTGAACCAAGTCCAGACTCAAGGCACTGAAAATCTGGCCTTAAATATTGTAACTTGAAGCCATCACACCTCTGTAAAGCACATTTCATACCCTTTTCCATCACTTGGTTAAAACTCTACAGGTTTAATTCCTCAGCCTTTCCTTGCCAGCAGCCCCGCAGTGATGCCGTGCTCTGCAGCAGCCGATGCTGGGAGACCCTTCCCAAACTCATCAAAAGGACTCTGTGGGTCTGTGCAAGTCACCCACTTTTTTAAAAGAATTTAAATTAGATTTAGCTATCTGTTTGATAGGAAACATAAAGAGAGGAGAAAAGATTCTTCAGCACCACCTACTGTGAGTGCACCTACACTAATTTAACTAAATCCATAAAATATGTTGGGTTTAAAGTCCAGTTAGGCTACAGCGATACTTTACATCACACAAAGTGATAGTATATCACACAAAGCATTGTCTTCCTGCTCTGATTTAACCCCCCACCTCCCAAACTCTGCTGTACCTAAAAGCTCAGCCTCAAGCCCTGCTGGGACAGCTGCCGGGATGCTTCGGATACAAATCCCATCCTCTTGGGACCTGGAGAGTTTAACTTGGTGATGCCAGCCCGAACCTGTGAGAGAGGTGCCCCTAAAGCAGCATGAGTGTTTGGGGGGAAAATAACCCAATAAGCATTGGTTGTATTTCTTTTATTTCAGAAGATGATTCTCCCCCTGGCACTCAATGCTTTAACACCTCCCTTGTTTGCATCCCCTTGCTCCCCTGGCCCACGTGGGCTTCATTCCCAAGCCTATTCAAAATGATGTTTTCCAAGCATGTGCCACATGACTTGTTCATATAAATGGAGCAAATTAAACTGTCTCCACATATATCCTATCACATTTGTAGCCCTGATTTCTCTCCTTAACACGTGGCCAAGACACCGTATTATCTGCCTGCAGAGGTTGACCTCAGGATATTAGATTCTGCCACACAGCTCTCTTGTACTAAACCGAGGGGAAACACTTAATCACCCTTGCCTTTTCAGGAAAAAATCAACTTTAAATTTGCCCTGATGAAAAATCAATAAACCAGTAATTGCTTGGCTTATCATTGCACGGAGGGACAAATAGGGAAGCGAAGCTGAGCGTCCTCACAGATTTCAGCCGAGCGCGCCGAGTTTCGGGATCACTAAGCCAGAAAAGGGAAAGGTCTCCAAGTGATAATTAAATCTCCTCATGCTGATTTTCTGCCAAATTTATTTCCCTGGAGTATATAAAAATGGTTCCCTGCTTGCTGGGTAGGCATAACTAATCAATTCAATAGCAGGCCCACACACCCGAGGAACGGTGAATGCAAATTCCGAGGTAAAGGCAGGGGGACAATGTCCACCCCGGTGCCAGCACCACCCTCCCATCACTTCACCATCAGAAGAACAAACCGCGTTCCCTCGCATCATGAAGTAAAACTTCCTTTACTTCCCATCTGATGGAAACCCTTTTGAAGGAGCTTGCGGGCGGCTCAAGCATCCCGGTGTCACTGCAGAACAAGGGGTGCTCGAAATGGGATGTTTAAAACTTCAAGAGCCCTGTCCGTGCCTCTTGGCACCACCAAACCTCCCACAGCGACGCGATGCGGCGCGTCACACACTTTATTCCAACTCTCTGCCATCACCCTGTTTGGTGCCTTTGAATTTCGCTGCTGGGCCTGGAGTGAAAATTAAGTTTGATAGTAAAATTCCCTTAATATTCATAGAATCATAGAATGGCATGGGTTGGAAGGGACCCCAAGGATCACACAGCTCCAACCCCCCTGCCACAGGCAGAGCCACCAACCTCCAGGCCTGGAGCTACACAAGGTTGCCCAGGGCCCCAGCCAACCTGGCCTTGAACCACCCCAGGGATGGGGCACCCACCCCCTCTCTGGGCAGCCTGTTCCAGCCCCTCACCACTCTCTCTGGAAAGAACTTCCCCCTAATATCTCATCTAACCCTTCCCTCCTCCAGCTTCACTCCATCCCCCTTGTCCTGCCAGTCTCTGCCCTTTAACAAGCTGATTCCCCTCCTGTTTCTCTGCTCCCTTCAGGGATGCGAAGGCTGCAATGAGGTCCCCCCGCAGCCTTCTCTTCTCTAGGCTGAACCAGCCCAGCTCCCTCAGCCTCTCTTCATAGGGGAGGGGCTCCAGCCCTCTGATTATCTCCGTGGCTCCTCTGAACCCTCTCCAACAGTCCCACATATTTCTTGTATTGGGGCCCCAGCTCTGGACACAGGACTCCAGCTGGGGCCTCAGGAGGGCAGAGTGGGACAATCCCCTCCCTGTCCCTGCTGCCACCCCTCTCCTGATATTCTGATGCTGTAATTTTTTTCAGGCAGACAAATAAACAAAACCACAGTAGAAAAAGCCCTCCATTAAGGGCATTATTATTATTATTATTATTATTATTATTATCCATTAATAGACCTAATTTCATGCAGCAAATTAGCATAGCTCCAATGGAAGTGCAAATGCAATCACACTGAAAAATTCAAATGAGATGGAGGGAGCCTTTCCCTTTCTTGCTTTGCTTTTCTGTCACCAAAAAAAGAAAAAAAAAGGAATTTAGAAAAAAAATAAAATCATTTTGCTGCGTGTCCTTTAACTGGCTATAGGGACTATGGTAATTAAAACATTTAAAACCACACAAGCCCCCAGTCTCTAATCTGGAGCTCAGGTCAGCTGTCTGTAGATTCTAATTTGTCCTCGATTTGTATTCATGACAGGCAAGCGCTGCATATTTAACAGCGAGCAGCAGGAGGGGGCAGCGCTGGGCTTGGAGGTCAAATAATTTGATTTCTGAGCAGATTACATGTAACATCCAACATCAAATCTCACACCTGATTCGGCAATAAAATGACAATAAAAGGAATGTTACGGCACCCTGGCTATAGGGTGGGGAAGGGGGGGTGAGCACTGGGTTTTCGCGGGGCCAGTGGAACAACTGCCTTGCTCTGCACTCTGAAGCTCAACTTCTCCACAGTGAAGGTCGCATCAGAGATTCCTGTCCACCCATCTTTGTGAAGAGTTATAACTAGACTGGTAAAAGGTGAATATTGGAGAATTTGGAAACTTTTTTGAAAATTCAAAATCTAGAAATTTTTTTTGAGGAAGAAGATTTTTTATTTTAATTTTTTTTAAAGACCTTTGGAAATCATTTGCAACAATTTATTGGTGACTCTACAGTGATTTTAGGCAAAGGCCTTTCAAAAAAGACCTTTGAAAATTGTTTAAAATGATTCATTGATGAATCTGTGGAGATTTCAGGCAAAGGTCCTTGGTTTGAAGACGGATGGATGGAATAAAGTTCGTCTGCCAAAACACAGGGCAACTTTTCTAAGTGGGAATTCCAGTTACACAACTTCACTATTAACATTCCAAGCAGGCAGGGAATCACTATGAACATTTATGCTCATAATAAAATAGTTGTGTGAATTTAAAAAAAACCCAAAACAATTTGATTTTAACCTTTTTTCCCCCAATTTATGGATTGAACTGATCCAGTGAGACTTTCACCATCAAAACTATACAAGATTGTTCTCTGCATAACCAAAAAATGAAAATAAAAGCTAATTCAATCTAAAGTATGTGAAATAATGACAATCCTTTTCGGAAAGCCTGGGAAAGCTGGGAATAGGAAGAAATAGAAGAGCATCTCTGTCCGCCCATGTCACACCTCTGCGCAGCCGTAGGTAAGCTCTGAACTATAAAGGAGCAAACCAAAGAGGGCTGGAAATCAGTGATGGCAGCTGTATGAGGAAAAGAGAGGGAAGACAAATTGGAAAAACATCTCTTCTTGTAAGGAAAAGATGTCAACGGTACCTGGGCAATGGAAGCTGAGAGGGAAACAGGAACAGGCTCCAGCACACGCACCACGGCAGATGCAAGAAGGGTAAAAGTCTTGTTCATTAATACATATCAGAAACCAAACTACATGGAACTGCTGTTTTCCACTGTGCAAATTCCCCTGGATCTCTTGCACAGACTCAGTCTGCTTAACCACTTGAGGCACAGTTTAAAACCACCGTTTACCTCCCAGTGAAAAGAAAACATTTGAATCTTAATTGGCAGCTAACTCCTCCAACACACTGATGAGTTTTATTTAACAAGCTTCTCTTCAGGAAACATTTTCCATTCACTTTAGAGCACTGTAATGTCCTTACAACTTTTTCAAAGCCACCACAGGATGGTTTTTATGGTGCTTATTAATAAATTGAGAAGATGTTTTTCCCCTGCTTTCACTGGAAATTCCCATTGTTTCCAATTCACTGACCAACCCAGCTCTTTGCTTTTCCACAGTTGCCCCTTCTAATCACTGCAGGCAAAGGAATCGCTGGTGTGCAAGCTGCTCACACTGGGACACAATGAAGAAAACCACATATTTTTCCAAACATAGGCTACAAATCACAGAATCACAGAATTACAAGGCTAGAAAAGACCTTTAAGATCATCAGGTCCAACTGTTCCTGTCCTGTGCTAAACCATATCCCTGAGCACCTCATCTGAAAGAACTGGGGCTGTTCAGCCTGGAGAAAAGAAGCCTGAGAGGGGATCTGATCAATGGCTATCAATATCTGAATGGTGGGACACAGGGGGAAATGGCCAGCCTCTTCTCAGTGTTCTCAGTGTCTGTGGGGACAGGACAAGGGGCGATGGCCTCAAGTTGGAGCACAGGGAGTTCCACACCAATCTGGGGAACAACTTTTCCCCAGTGAGGGTGAGGGAGCCCTGGGACAGGCTGCCCGGGGGGTGTGGAGTCTCCTTCTCTGCCCCGTCTGGACACTGGCCTGTGTGAGCTGTCCTAGGGACTCTGCTCTGGCAGGGGGTTGGACTCAATGAGCTCTGGAGGTCCCTTTCCACCCCTACAGCTCTGTGATTCTGTGAAATCTGTGCAAACGGAGACCCAACTGTCTCCCCCGATGAGCCTCCAAAGCCCCACAGCCCCTGGCTCTCCCATTTCTAGGGCAAAACACCCCGGCCACGTGCCCAGCACAGCTGGCTGGCTCCAAACCATGCGTGTCCTGTCTTTGGGGGGGCACATCTGGCAGTGAGCCAACAGATGCAAGGAGAGCACGGTACTGGGAACACACAGGCACTGGGTTTTCACTTTGCTAGGCTAGAGGAGTCATGGAGTGAGAGAGTTTTACAGGCTTTGGGGTTTATTTGCAGAAAATAAAGAGTGTGATGCCTCCCCAGCATGAGGGAATCTTTTTAAAGGCACAGATGGTACTTGGGTGTCTATTCCCTACAGTAAGTTGCCACAGATCAATTTCTAAAGCACATCCCATCACATTTACATAAACCCACCCTACTTACCATACCTACATCACAACTTAGAGGCAGTATAATCTATTCTGAAAGAGCTCTGGACACTGTATTAGATGCACTGCAAAGTATTCGAGGAATCATCATGCTCAGCTGCATCAGGGCATCCCTGCTCGAAAGCACTGTCATTCCAAACTGGGGACTTCTGGTTTTTAAAGCATCCAGGCTTCCTGTCCTACAGACAAAAAGACCTTTTTCATACCCAAAGGTCTATCTAAAGAGCCAGGCTGAAAGCTAAATGCACTGCTGGCATAGCTGAAGCAAAGCCCACGGAGTTGGAAGCTCAGCTTGCAGGACAAGCAGTAGGAATGAACACTCTGCTCTGATGTTGCAGATGTCCATGGAACCCACACCATCCATCAGCTCTTACTTGAGACACTCCTGAATCGCTCCCAATTTAGCTTCCCTCTCTATCACCCCCCCAAAGCGTGCAGCCCATGGGCAGCAGCACCTGGGCAGTTGGTGGTGCAGCAATACTCATTTGGGAGATGCTCTAGGATCCATCCCAGCTGGAAGGGAAGTGGGAGCATCACCATGTCTATCATACCAAGTTCTCACAGTTGTACCCCAGATAATATAATTAGAAAATTAACATAAAAGAAAGTGTTTCCTTCAGATGTAATGATGGCCCAACACTTTGAAGTGACAAAAAGCTTCACTGGGTTTTTTTTTAAACATCATTAAACTAAAAGTTTATTAAACGTGAACACCTCCAACCCCTTTCAAACAGAGGAAGAAATCCAATTGATTAGTTCAAATTTTTCAAGGATAATTACATGGTATTTTTCATTTTTGTCAAGCACAGCAGGGGCTTTGGGTACGAGCTACTCAGTAAGACCAGAACATTAGACCTAAAACTGTGCAGGGCCAGCAGCAACAACTTACTCAGGAACAAAATAAGCCTGTAATTAACCAGGAACTTGGTACAAGTGAAAGTGCACTGCCAAATGAACCCATCTTCTGAAGCTGAGCCTAATGGGGGGCAGTGGTTAGCGGCAAACCAAGTGTTATCTCATAGAGACAGTCAAAGTGTGCTGGAATGGGACTGGACTGAAGGACCAGAGGAGGGAATTTCATCCACTGCTAGATGAGCAAACTCTGAATTGGTGTTTTTAAGTAGTCAGTACGTGCTGGAAGCTTGGAATTTACCTGAGAATTCAAAGCAATGGCTTTTCAAACATTTTCTGGGGTGGGGAAAAACCCCACCCAAACCCAACTAACCAAACCCAGAAACAGAGGAAGGGAATCAATCTCTTAAATTTGTAATAAAGATACATTAAAGACTTGAAATACATGCTTAGCGTGCTTCATTAAGTCCTGGAATTTGGAGCTTACTAAAGACATCCCAATCTAGAAACAAACAAGGGGTGGGAAACCATGGAAGAACACAGGAATCTCATAGGACAGCATCCAGCTGAACCAGACTCCTGCAAAGTCGAGTCCCTTTTCTCACTCATACACGAGGATTTCAAGAAGCTTGTTTGCATCTGAAGTGCAAAGAAGCTTTACATTGCCTTCAGAAATTGTTGAGGCTGGAATTCCAGCTCAAGAAAAAATGGGTAAGGAAGAAATCTGATTGCAAGCAAAGCAACAAGATCTGAAGTCAGCACCTAAGAAGATACGGCAACATGGAAACAGGTAGGATGTATTTTCCTAATCCTATAATCTTGCTAACAAAGATTTCCACTCTGGAGCCTGGAAGGTATGGGAGAGGTAAGAGATGAAGGTACCACAGATGCAGAATCAAAGTTTCTCTCTTTACCCTGAAGTAAAGGGGGCAGGCATAAGATTTTCCAGTAAGATTAGAGACTGGAAAGAAAGGTGGTGTTCTGGAAAGACCGGAGGAGATGGCACAGCAAAACTATAAACTTTGCTGCTGTCCCTTTAGGTGTTTTCTTCCATGTGCTACTTACCTGAACAACCAACTACCTCTTCCCTTTCCCACAACTTCTCCTGTCATTTAGCCCAATGATTCTGTTAACGTGTCACACCAGTAACCAAAAATGTCTCAATCTCCTAATTTCTCCTTAAATGTCAAACTGTCCTAAACAGCTTCTCTCCCTATCCCTGTCCTCCACACACAAGGTCCTGGCCCTAACCAAAATATGATGGCTATGTGGGCACACCACTGATTTTCACAGTAAATGTGCAAAAGGCATCTGCATCTGAAAAGTACATAATCTCCTGGAACATCACATCACCTTCAAACCTAAGACCTGTTCATGGGGTGGTTAAAGCACTGAGTGGCCATCCATGCAATCCCAGGTTGGTAGGCACAGGGCAGGGTGAATCAGGAACACGGTTACACAGACTGTTCAGAGCAGTCAGAAACAGCTCCAACCCAAAAGCTACCATCACCTCAATGAACTACACTGAAGAGAAAGCTCACTGCAGCAACCAGTATGAGACAATATGCATTTCTAGAGTAAAACCTCTGCAAGGAAGACCTTCACCGTATTTTTTTTATGCTTAAGCCAATGCAGGAACTAACAGATGCCACAGGGAGTTGGATGATTCCTTTTCATTTGAGTAACAGAGATACTTTCTCCAAGACTAGCTGCCTATCACGACTGAAGCGAGAGACCTCAAGGTTCCCTGTGCTTGCACAGGCTCCGTCACGCCGCTGAGAACACCTCTTCCCATTACTCACCAATGTACAAGCAAATCCATTTGTTTGATTATCTGGGCATTATGTATTAACTTTCCATCTACATACTGCAAAGGAAAACTGCCCAATGTCACCAAGAACTGGATCAGCTCACTTTGGGACATCATACAGACTGATCACACAGACAAAATTCACTGATGCACTCACTGTTTTATCCAGCAACATACCCAGCACATGAATTGTGGTATTGGTTAGATGTGAGGTCTTAACAAATTACTTCACTCAAATGACTAAGTTGCCATTAGCAGCTAAAATTATTATGTTTTAAATCTAGTAGAAACTTCTGGTGGGTTCTGCAAGTTCTGGTTAATCTCTCAGGTCAGGAGCAGAAAGCTGTGGCAAACCAGAGG
The DNA here is from genome assembly GCA_020800305.1 of Porphyrio hochstetteri. NCBI lineage: Eukaryota > Metazoa > Chordata > Aves > Gruiformes > Rallidae > Porphyrio > Porphyrio hochstetteri. Next base: position 16,339,046 of record CM036914.1, read on the forward strand.
ATTAGCAGGCTGGCCATCTCGGTTCCAGATACCCCAGTAAGAAAATCACGCAGCCCCACTGGAACTTGGTCCCTTAAAAATAACAGTTTCTAGCTTGCTGGGTTCTACTGAATTAAAAAGAAACCACATTACCTTCTTCCTTCCGCTTCTTCGCTTCCTCCTCACTCCTCTCTTTAGCCTTCAACGCTTCGTCTGCTTTAGCTGAAAAGAAAGGAAACACAAACCCAAACGTTACAGGTTATTCCTCTCGCTCAACAACATTTCCCCAGGGTTTAAACCCTGATCCCAGTTAGCAGGAGCCAACGATCTCCTGAGGTCCCTTCCAACCCCTACAACTCTGTGACCCACAACAGAAGAACAGAGCTTGGTCCTAAATGCCTTTCCTTTAAAGATCTGATCACAGCAAAGACAACAGCATAAACAGTACCATGGAGGGCAGTTTTTCCATGAGACATTAGTTCAGTACAAATCTCCACATTAAGGGAAACTTTTGGGAAGGTTTTTCCCCCCTTACACACAGATCTCCCCACCCTGCTCCCCCCAGGTGTGTAAAGACACAAACACATTTAGAAAGGAAAAGATTTGCTACCACAGTGAGTAATCCAGGAGAGCCCTTTTGAGGATAAACCAGAAAGGGAGCAGTATTTTCAGGGATGCAAAGTTGCAGGCAGCATTTAAAACAGGAGGCAAACACCTATTACTTAGCGTTAAATTAGGTAGCAGCCAATTTTCTCTTCTCTGCAAATCACAGCGGCAGCGCTCGTGTTATGACAGGATTCTTTAAAAAAGAACCTTTTCCCTCTAGAAACCTCTTCCCTTATTACTTAATTATCTACTAGTTGCTCAACTGCAGGGGTTTTCAAACACTTTCCTACAGATGTTAAAGAAGATTAAAAATATACAGCACAGTAACAAGGGACTATCAATATACTCGGTAAATTAATTAAATTTCTGTTCTAGCACATCATTTATTCCAAAGCATTAATGTCTCAAAGGAGCCATTCTCTTTTATTGCCATCTCACCGCCTGATGAGCGAACTAAGTGAGAATAAGTCTCTAATAGCATTATACTTGATGAAATATTAAGTTTTTAAAAAGTATCACCATGTCAATAGGAAAAGAAGCAAGAAAGAAACAGGATCCAGGATTCCAGAATCGAATCACCGTGAACCACAGCACTTACTCAGTGTTGCAAATACTTAGTCCTTCCACCTACCTGATCAACCACTAATTTGGAGGAATGAGATGCAGCTCAGATCCCTTCCCATCCCTGATGCCTTTTTGGAGGCAGCAGCTAGAGCTCCTTAAAATACACAGCTTCAACAGCGGTGCTACTGAATGACAGAAGTAATCACACCGACATCTGTTTCCATTTCCATGCTTTTATACATATTTACACTACATTTAAAGTCATGAAATATTAAAAACTTTTCTGCCAGTGAAGATCATTACAAGAATCTATTAAATAAGATAATAAAAACAAACCACTAGTAACTCTAAAGCCTTTTACTTCATTTACACTTTATTCTCCCTGGTAAAAGGACAAGGATAATAGAAATTCCATTTAAATTCAATTTTGGTTATATGTGTAATTGTAGATATACCCCTTGAGTCATGTAAAATGCTCAGCTTATGTTTCTTTCAAATTATCCCGCTCAGCTTCACATTCTACTCCTTACAACTGTCTTCAATATGTATTAGCAGAGCTCATTAGGCTGAAATTTAATAATGCAAACATCAGGTGGATTTCAAGAACCTCCATTATCAACACAAGATGGATTGCTTATATAGCTCTTGGGCCAACTGGGCACAATTTAGATTCAATAAACTACCATGCCTAAATTTGATTTATCTATTCCGCTGTGCTATTTTGTTCTTCCTTACCGATTTGTTGCTGCCCGGGAACAATTCATTGGGTATCTCAATGGTTAGCCAAGGCAAAAAAAATAAATATATAGTATTAAAACACACATGAAAGATGTTACTGCTCTGTGGCTAAATTTCTATTCTGTATTTTTAATTTACGGTGGTAATTTCCAGCCCTCAGAAGTGTAGTTAGCAGAAACAGAGGTGTCTTTTCAAGTCCTGATTAATTATATGGACAATGCAGCAATTTAGGAAGTATCACCAGGACAATTTTCCACACCAAAAAATGCTTGTTAACAAGAATTTAACTTTTTGCCTGTAAATCTACAGGGCACCGAGTCCCTGAGGTCACAGGGTGCTGTCCCTTATGACCAACAGAAGTCACTGAAGCTGCTTGGTGCTTTATGAATTCCCTTGAAATATGTTAAATTCCCTATCATCACTCACTCACAAAGCGTCATTAAAAGCAGTAGTAAACAATCCTTAAGGCTTACTCCATAAGGTAACGTGGCCTGTCTGTTCCACAGGCTGCGATGCCCTTACCCCGCATTTCAGGGCTGGCCACTGGCACTGCAAAGCACTTAATCACAGAATCATAATCACAGAATGCCATGGGTTGGAAGGGACCCCAAGGATCACAGAGCTCCAACCCCCTGACACAGGCAGGGCCACAAACCTCCAGGCCTGGAGCTACACAAGTTTGCCCAGCGCCCCATCCAACCTGGCCTTGAACAGCCCCAGGGATGGGGCACCCACCCCCTCTCTGGGCAGCCTGTTCCAGCCCCTCACCACTCTCTCTGAAAAGAGCTTCCCCCTGATATCTCATCTAACCCTTCCCTCCTCCAGCTTCACTCCATCCTCCTTGTTCCTGCCATTATCTACCCTTTTAGAAAGTTGATTCCCCTCCTGTGTCTCTGCTCCCTTCAGGGACTGGAAGGCTGCAATGAGGTCCCCCCGCAGCCTTCTCTTCTCCAGGCTGAACCAGCCCAGCTCCCTCAGCCTCTCTTCGTAGGGGAAGCTTAAGAGCCCCGATACCTGGAAGAGAACCCAGCTCCCCTGTGCTGCACTCTCCCGTACCAGAGGAGGACAGACAGCTGCTAATCACTCCCTCCCAGCAGATCAAAGAAGTCACTTCAGCAAAAGTCTGGTTTTAATTGATCCAGGTAGTGGGAGTGCTGAGATTGCTCCTGAAACTGGGCTTCCTGCACGGATAAACAGCTAGCACGACAAAAGTCTGACTGCTTACAAAGCTTTCTAAAACAGAAAATAAATAAATAAAGAGGTGCTGGGGCTTGCAGCATTTAAGAGCTCGGCCAACCACAGATAAAATTACAATTCTATTGATTTTTATGGGGTTTTTTCCCCTCTGAAGGATGGGAAAATGACACATGGGAGATGGTTGAGATGTTTACCTAGGCTAACATAATCAAAGCTGGAAGCTGCAGATCTCTGCAAGTAGTTAGTGAGCTGACTAATAACTTGAGGTATTAAACAGGTGTAATGGTACGAACGAGACCCTTCACTAAACTGGGGTGTCCCTGATGGAAGGGCTTGTTTCAGCCTGGTGGGATCAGCAGCTCCTTCTGCTGGATGCAGCACAGGGGAAGAAGAAATACATCTCATCTACTGTGTTCAGTTTTGGGCTCCTCGCCGTAAGAAGGACATTGAGGTCCTTGAACAAGTCCAGAGAAGGGCAACCAGGCTGATGAAGGGGCTGGAGGGCAAATCACATGAGGAGCGGCTGAGGGAGCTGGGGGTGTTTAGCCTGGAGAAGAGGAGGCTGAGAGGAGACCTTATCCTCACCTACAACTACCTGAAAGGAGGCTATAGAGAGGTGGGCGATGGTCTCTTCAGCCAGGGGACAGGAGATGGGACAAGGGGAAATGGGCTCAAGCTGTGCCAGGGCAGGGTCAGATTAGATATTAGAACAAAATTTTTACTGAAAGAGTTGTTGGGGCCTGGAACAGGCTGCCCAGGGAGGGGGCTGAGTCACCAACCCTGGATGTGTTTAAAAGAAGGGTAGATGAGGTACTTAGGGATATGGTTTAGCATACGATGGAAACGGTTGGACTTGATGATCTTAAGGGTCTTTTCCATCTTGTGATTCTGTGACTCATTTCAGCAGCGAGAATAAACTGAGGGAAGAGTATGGACACGCAACTCAGCAAAAACAAGGCAGAGGAGGAACAGTATCTAAGTTACAGCAAAGGCACTAGTGTTTAGTTAAAGCTAAGCTATGTTAAGTACCTTCTCTGTTACTAAAAACCAAATCAAAACGCCCCTTGTGTTTCCACAGGCACTAATATCTGAAATCTGAATATGTAATGTGCTCTGAAACGGAGACCAGCTAATGGGCATCATTTCACCCACTCTCCAAACTGACAACCACGTAACTAGAAGGGGCTCAACCCACAGCCGGTGACCCCCCCACTGTGTTGCAGCCCCTTCCAAAGGGGCAAACCCAATTGCCATGGATTTTGGGGAGCAGCGGAGGCTGCAGAGCTCCCTAATGGAAAGGCAGGTTGCCTGCCAGACCTGCAACTTCGGTTCCTGTGGAGGAGCAATTATTATGCACAGATCAACAACTGCGGATCAATGAACGCTGGGTCATTTCCCAGGGCCACGATCCCAGGGATGAGGCAGGTCTGCTCCTGTGCCTTGTTTAACCCGTTCACCACAGACTGGCGCCACCAGCCTCTGAAAACAGGGGAAAAAACAGAAGGAGAGGAAAAACAGTGGATGATTTTGTGTACTTCCCAGTTTGGGAAAGGGAGAGGGTAGGTGTTTCCGTGTCTCCTTGGTATCATCTATAGGTTGACTGTGAAAGTCAGGACATGAAGGGAGGCCTCAGAGATTAAGTATAAGAACAAAGAAGAATGATTTGGGAGCCATACAGAAGCTCTGCACCATAAAACCAGCTGGTGTAAAGTAGCACAGCTTTGTTTGTAGATCCCGTGACTCACCCCATTGTCTGATGGATATTTTAGAGATCTTCAGGGTTATGCTTGGACACTCTGCCACTCAAGCAGACTCTACCTCCTTACCCACCAAAAAGTCACTCGCACAGAAATTCTGGTTCCTGTCCATCTTCCCATCTAGATTTAGATTAATTTCTCTTTAATTCTTTCTTCTTAACTAATTCTATTAATTCAGAGTCCTCTTCCCTCTAATTTCTTACTCCTTCATAGAGGAAAAAGTCTCCTGAGGAATTCACTCTCAACCGATAAAAGTATTTGAATAAACAGCAAGCATTTAATAATCTATGTTCCTCCTGAACTGTAGGACGTGTTTTCTGTTCTCCTGTAACTTGGGTCATTTTTTAGCAACAAGTGAAAACCAGGAGAGGAAAAAGAAATGGGAAAAAGAGTGAGTAGAAAAGCACGAATGAACAATCTTGTAGGTTTTGAAAAATATTTCACACTCAAACATCAGAGATGATCTTACGTCCTTACCAATGAGGTATGAACTGTAATTAACTGTTACACTGATACTTGGTGCCTCCTCTCTCCCAACAGACCATCTCACGATCTAACTAGCGTCCTTCAATCAAAGCCTACTCAAGTCACCCACACTTCCCTTATACCTATTTACCTTCAGAGCTTGCACACAGTTACGCAAAGAGTCACATCGATGGTCATTTATGATGAGGAATCAAAATGCTCTACATGATGCAGCACTCTGTACAGGAGACCCTGGGTGCCTGGGAAGCACCAGGGAAGCCCCAGAAGAACCTGAGGTTCAATCAGGGTTTTGTTGTCTAATGCCATGGGCCATGTCTTCCCCATCCTACACAGCTTTGGAGAAGCAACTTGCTCAGCCAACTAAGATTAAGGCCATCCCCACAGATAATGGGTGTGTTAAAGCCTGGCCAAGTTTTCTCTAATCAAAAGCTCTTGGTACTCTGATTAAAGGAGAAGGACAGTCACCACTGACCCTGACGATGTGGCATGAAAACCAACCTTTATTAACAGGAGCAAAGCTTTTCTTCCTGTTCCTTTTCAAAATTAAATGATCCCAATTATACAATAGAACCGGGATAAATGATCTTAAAAATGTCCTGCTGAGTGACACTGCACAAAGGCAACCCAAAATACCAGTGGGGAAATGCAAATTGATGCAGCATTAATTTGCAGTACACATACCTTCAACCAATCTAGTAAATCCTGATGATACCCTTAGGTTTCCCTCCATCAACCCTATTGCCAAAGAATTTCAGAGCCACCTCTCTGAAAGAGTTTTACTCAACCAACTTCCAGCTGCTGTCACGCTCCAATGTGGGAGCTTGAAGCATGGGCAGGTTGTCTCGAGCCATCACAGGGACATCTGCATGAACTTTCCACTGTCTGTTTCCCCAGGGTAGAAAGATGGGAATGGGAATGGTCAGTGTTATCCCAGAATTTTAAACAGTGACACAGTACTTCAAGTGGCAGGTTGTCCAAGATACCAACTTCGACAGGGTTCCAAGCTCTCTGAACTCCTGAAGTTCAGCCAAACCAGTGAGGAACTTGCACAGTGTGGCACTGGAGCATCTCATCCCAGTGCAGCATCTCACCACAAGCAAACAGGCACCATGACCCGCTCACGTGGTGGGCAAGCAGAGCATGGGATGGATGTTGGGAATGGAGAAGATCTTCCCCGTATGAAGAACAGGGACACGCGCTCACGCTTGCTTGTGCTGCACCCTGGAGCACAGCCAGAGAGTGAGGGGAAGGTAGCTGAGGTCTCAAAAGGCTCTAAGTGATAGCCTAGATAGCTGGGTAGTGTAACGACTGTAGAGAATTTCTGTTGGGATTGCGATTTCAAGGACATTAAAAAGCGATAACCCAGAGAAACAGATGAGTATTGAGGAGATGCAACTCACACACGTGGAGGAGAGCGGGCAGAAGCACACAGGTGCATGAGTAGCTTTCAGAGCCTGGTGTTCCAGGCCATCTTCACAAGGTGGGATCCTTAAAACCACTGCTCTAACAACAGCCTGTGTGCAGCAAAGCTTGAATGGTTAAAATGACGGTGTGTGCAAACATCTCTTCAAGCTTTTCCTTTGCTGAGCTAAAACTCATGTTGAAATTTAAACAAACCAAACACCCTAAAATATATTCAAATGCATTTCTAAAGATTGGACAAGAAGTTTGGGGTTGTTTTGGTTTTTTTTTACCATGCCATGATTAGAGGGCTGGAGCACCTGCCCTACGAAGAGAGGCTGAGGGAGCTGGGCTTGTTCAGTCTGGAGAAGAGAAGGCTGCGGGGGGACCTCATTGCAGCCTTCCAGTACATGAAGGGAGCTTATAAGCAGGAGGGGATTCAACTTTTTAAAAGGATAGACAATGACAGGACAAGGGGGAATGGATTAAAACTAAAGGAAGGAACGTTTAGATTAGATATTAGGGGGAAGTTCTTTCCAGAGAGAGTGGTGAGGGGCTGGAACAGGCTGCCCAGAGAGGTAGTGGATGCCCCGTTCCTGGAAGTGTTCAAGGCCAGGCTGGATGGGGCCCTGGGCAACCTAGTGTAGATCCAGGCCTGAGGTTGGTGGCCCTGCCTGTGGCAGGGGGGTTGGAGCTCTGTGATCCTTGGGGTCCCTTCCAACTCATACCATTCTATGATTCTATGATATTATACCATTAAATATACTCATTAGTTACGCTAACTAGACATTTTCTTTGCTGGTCACTTAGGCCAACTAATACTTTTAACTCTCTAATCCATTCAGGTGGCAGTTGGAGCCACCGGCCACCTTTAGCTTCCCAGGAAGATGTATAAAAACACACTGGAAAAATCAATAGATTCTACATTAAAATATGCTGCCTTGATGCACGACATGATGCTCACAGGAAACGTTGGAACAATCTCTTCAGAGACTGAGTCTGATAAAACAAAAAAAGAAATGCTTTTCTAGGGGAGAAAGGGGGAAAAAGAAAAAAAAGATAAAACAAATGGTCCTCACAAATAAATCATCTGCTAAATAGCATCAGTGACATGCATCAGCCTGCCTGCACATGACAAATGCTAAACCCAGTGGTTTCCAATGCTTTTGTAGGGACTCAATGCGTGGCCATCGTCATGACGGCTACAGAAACGTCTCCCAAGCCAGAGACCAAGCAGAGCCCTGCAGCGTATGGGTAGGATTATTTTCTCTTAGTTGAGTATGAGAAAAATTGAAAATTAACAGCAACAAAAACTAACTGTACTTTTAAACTGCTGCAGTTTCTCCTCACATATTTTGCAACAGAGGGAGACCCTGATTTTCCTCAGGCTTTCACCACCAATTTCTCATCTGTAGATAACTGCAGTGTTCACCTGGGCATCACCAAGCCCCAGACTGGTGTGGATAGGCAGGGCCCTCAGACCCTGCAGTGCCCCCCCTGCCACAGGCAGTAACAGGCCCCCCAGCCTAGGGTGCCCCAAGCCCCATCCAACCCAGCCTTGAACCCTGCCAGAGATCCTGGGGCAGCCCCAGCTTCTCTGGGCACCCTGTGCAGCGTGCAGGACTGAACCCCAGCACAGGGGATCCAATTACCATTTACTGCTAAAATTAAAAGAGGAGGAGTGTCAGAACACCCAGAAGCTGCAAACAGCAAGACATCTGGAGAAACACCCCCCCCCACAATTCATCATGACTGTGGACTTCCCAGCTCTGCAAACTTAAAAATACCAGCTCTACGTTGAGATGTATTTGGGGGAAAGCAAGCAGACAAGCTCAAAGCACACACACGGACAGTACATCCCAGATGTAGCCAAGCCATCCACGATGCTGATCAGAAAGACAACTAGTTTCTTAACACAAACATTTTTGCACTTATAAAATATTCAGTCATCTCACATATAAAAAAAATCCATTATTAATTTACAAGGCGTTATTTAATTTACATGCCATTTTTCTCTAGTATATTAAATTTATCAAGGCTGGTGGAATTCCTCTCTGCTGAATATTCATATACTGACATGTAAAGTTATCTATTATACATCCAAAAAATTCCAATACAAATTCAAAACATCTACTTGCCCAGACATTTCCTCAGGCAGGAAGAGGAGAAGCAGAGTCCAGAAGCAATTAGTTCAAAACTAGAAGCGACAACCCTACACACAGTTTAATAGTTTTACCCTTTGAGGCTGTACTAAAATATCATTTAACAGCACAACAATCCAGGTGGGTGCTTGTCGAGTTCATCCATGGATAATGGTCCCCAGACAGCATTGGGACAGGCTGCCCAGGGGGGTGTGGAGTCTCCTTCTCTGCAGAGATTCCAGCCCCGTCTGGACACCGGCCTGTGCGAGCTGTCCTAGGGACTCTGCTTTGGCAGGGGGTTGGACCCGATGGGCTCTGGAGGTCCCTTCCAGCCCCTACAATTCTGTGACCCTGCCACAACGGCTTCGTTTAGCCCTGTCCGCTCTAATTACACAGTGGCCGAGTAATACATTATGATACTCCAACATGAGCCATCCCTGCTGTTGCTGTCCCAAGTATTACGCACGATTTAATTACACCGCTGCCTGTAATTACCGATAGCGGAGGTGCCCGAGCATGACGGTGGGTGCAGGACTCACCGCTCCCTTCCCCAGCTCTGCGGGTCGTGGTGACAAACCGCCCGTACACCCATTCCCACCCACTCCTCCTGGGGGATGTCACCTCTTTAAGCAGCATTCCTGCTCAACTCCCTTCCCCTAGAGATTCTGGTATACAATTCCTTACTTCAGTACGACATCAAATGGGTTTTCCAGAGTATTTAACACCTTTTTGGTAGAAGATACATCCAGTACCATGGAACACATATCCCAAACGCTTTCTGACTCTTGTTCTAACGTTGGCTATGACAAACATACTTGGGAATAAATCCTTTGACACCAACTGGGCAATTTTTCAGCAGTTTCTTTTTTTAATTACTACCATTTGGAAATGCAGTTTGGGGCCAGCCTGCTGGATGGAAACACCACAGGGCAACGAGAACACCCAGCATCAGGGAAACCCGCATAGCGCTGAAGAGCCAAAGTTATTCTTAAGTCAAAAATGGGTTAAATAATATTAAACAAACTTCTCTAGAGAGAGAGAGGACACCATGTACATCCTTGTCTGGAGCATTAGCACGTCAGTCAGAATTCCATATGGGAAAAACACCCTGAGAAAGGACAAGGGGCGTTGGGAAGCACATGGTAAGACTCAACAGATAAAACTCAGTACGGCCAAGCAGGGCCGACCTCCCCAAAGACTTTCCATATCCCGGTTACTGCCTCCTGTATTAAGACTGCCTTTCTCATCACTTAATGCTTATTTTCATCACTTTGCTTAAAATATTGATAATCAATTAAGGCTACGTCTGTTTTGCCACAGAATCTGTGTCACAGTCTATCAGGCTGTCAGGGCCAATTCAATCCTCATTCAAAGTTAATTTTTTCTTCATAAATCTGCCTTTGGAGGAGTCATTAAGCGCAGAACATAGCCCGAGGTGCAATCACCTATTCTCTTTCATTAGCGGCAGGCAGGGAAGGTGAGGGAGATTATTAGAACTTTGGAATGATCACAAAGCAGCGTGCTGCCTGTCAGATCCCCCCAACATTTAATTCATCTCGCCAACTCGCCGGCGTGCGCTGCCAACAGTTTTAAATGGACATTATTCATGAACATCTGTGACACGCTGAATATTCCGGAGCAGGGAATGATGAAAAAGCAGTGGCCCCCTTTGACTTGAAAATTAATTCTATGGTCAAAACAATTAGGAATATAACAAACATGTTTTGTGATGTTATTTTTAGTCCTCCAAGATACTGCGCTTAAAAAGCTATTATTTTGGAGATATAGGTGTTTAAAGGTGTCAACACCCTCGGCGGGTGCTTTGTGACACTGCAGAGCGATGTGCTCGTCCCTTACTACAGAAATAACACATTGCTGGTTTTCTTTTCTTTAGCAATTATGGAATTAGCCAGCATCACTATCCGGTTTCTTGATGGGTTTCTAAAATGTAGGCAAATGAGATGCCACGTTGGATTTTAATACGATGCCAGGTTGAGTTACAGTGTGCTTTACTCAGGCTGGACAATCAGTTGCAGTGCGTGAAACAGATTTCCAAAATCAAAGGTATTTATTGCTGCTACTCTCATAAAAATGAGCACCCTGTGGCCATCAGGGCATTTTTTTGGGGGGCGAGAATGGCAGAAACGCTGCTACAAGAGATTGGCACCCATAGAAATGAAATGAAACCCCCATCATCTCTGTGCAGCATCCCTCAACACTTTCAAGGGCTTTAAGATATTTTAAGGATAAGTCATTTACATCTAAGGAAATAACATCAAGTAGTTCCTTGAATTTCATTCTGAAACTCAAAAGAATAGCAATTCCCCTTTTTTCCTGTCTTTCCAAACTTCTCACAGCCCTTGTCATCCTCCTCCCAAAATGGTCTTGTTTTCCAACTGCAAAATTAAGGGCCAGATCCTTAGCGAATTCCAGCTGGCACAATTCCACTGACCTCAGTGGTGCTAAACACATGTACTCCAGCCAAGGATCTGGCACTAAATAGTTGTTGTAATAATAATAATAATAGTAATTTTTAAAGACTTAATGAGTAGATCTTGGCTAGGTACATCCATCTATTATTTAGTGTGTTTCTAATTCCTTTCTTTCTCACCCACAGTTTCCCACGCACACTCCTGATAAAAATTCAACTGAAATATGTTTTAACACTGAGGATTAATTGGCTTAAATTGCTTCCATGGCTCCCGACTCATTGCAGTGGCTGCTATTAAATATTGCAGAGGTTCACTTCCATCTCAGAGAAGGCTGCACGTCACCCATTTGGACATTTTGTAATCAACTGATGTCTCACCTAACACCCACAACCCCCAAACTGCAGCTGAGCTCAGGAAAACAGTGTAATTGGGTGTAATTCTTGTCTCCTCTGATATTTAGGCTTGGAGAGAAAATTATTTCTTAGAATAAGTTGGTAATTCCAATGGAAGTGTTGGAATGGCACTTTCTACCTGAGTTACTTTCTTCTTGGGGAAGGGACTGAGAAGAGGAAGAAAGATTTTTGGGAAGGAAAAGGACAACCCTGAGTAATGTTCCCCTAATCCACTGAGCTAAGCAAAGGCACTAACATCTGGGGGAGCAAAAATAAGCTCCAGATATAAAAATTCAGGGACTAAAGGATGATTCTTTGCTATATCTTCAGTAATGTTTTTCAGCTCTATTGGAGAACCGAGAAGTGATCAATATGGAAAACTCCAACTTCAACTTGCTTTATTCAGGTTGTTCTTAACCTGGTATTTCTTATGGAGTTATTTCTTTCCCCCTTGCACACCATGGATGGAGAAATGAGAGAACAATGGAGAGTCTACGATGGAAACAGCCGTAGAGGAGCCGTTGAGCAGGTGAAAGGAAAGATACATGCATTGGAAATACCAAGTATCCCACCTCAATCAAGATGTTTAGATAAAACCAGCTAATATGAAATGGAACATGATTGATCTTTCTGTCCATCCGATGAGAGACAACATCTGCAATGTGCTACTACCTGACACACAACTCGGCAACACAACAGGTGATGAGGAACCTGCCTGGACTGACAGGCAGGAGACAAACCCTCTTACACAGCTACGAGGTGGAACTCAAAGCTCTCCTCCACCACCCAGCCCCATCTTCACCAGTTCCAGATAAGGAGGAGAGGGTTCAACCCATTGGATAGCATTTTGCTGGCAGGATGGAGCCAGCTCTGACAAGAGATGGACACAGCCATGAGGAGAAGACCTCAAGGCTGCTCTCAGGGGCTGAGTTTCATCTCCCTTCTCCCACCCTCCCCCTTTTTTTTATTAAAAAGAAGAAAAAAATCTGATTTTCTTTTCGAAACTGGCTAAATGCACAGGGACTGGTAGTGCCACACTGGAGATCTGCTCTGATGCTCAACATGCAAAATTAACTAAGGTGGCCACAATATCAAAACAGGTTTGCATTTCCAGTTGCAGTCTCTTAAATACAATGCAGCTATAAATTGGAATATAAAGGATCTGTCTCAAAAAGAAAGGAACGTGTCTGAACTGACGCTGTGAGCTCTTGTGACAATGACATCTCTGCGTGGTACATATTCCTGAATCAATTAACACCTGTTATTTGGATGAGAGCTCTGAAAGCCATGTGTAAAAGTACTGAAGAATGCTCTCAGTCTTGTTGGGAAGAAAGTTGTTCTTTATGGAAATTTATGAACTTGCTACCTCACAGAAGAAACAAATAATGAAGGAGATAAATCACTTATCAAAAACAAAACAAAAAGCTATGGGGGAGATGAAAATCTTCATTATAAAAGTGCAAGAACTTTTTGTCTGGAGTAAAACTCAAGCCAAAGGAGTCAGAAACGTGAGAGCTGTAATATTAATTACAAATGGCTGTGGAACATACACCCACAAAGCTGTTATCTTCCAGACTGGTTCTTTTAACACTCTGGTAGATCCCAAGTCATTTTTGAATGGTGCACTTGAAAAATGAACTTTGGGATTCCCCTAAAACTAATTAGAAATAACAAAAGGTTGGTAAGACTGCAAAACCTAAGCCTGAAGCCTCATCGCGAAGATATGAGATGCCTACAGGGTTTCTTTCCCCTCACTGCCTTCAGTGCCACCAGGAACCAGTCCTTCCCTTTCAGGACATAAAGTTTAATTCATTCAGAATCGTAATAACCACGTAACTCCTGAGCTGAGAGGATGATGTGACAACCAATTAAAACCAAAAGACGGACTATTCTTTAAGCTCACAGGAGAAACCCAAGTTACTCATCACCTTCAAAACACACCAACTTAGCCTTGTGCCTTTCAGAAGCTAGACAACTATGAGGGCAATTCACAGGAATGAATCAAGATTGGCGGGTTCACAAGCCCACATGAAGCCCACAGCACAGCAGCTCTCAATGCAGCTCTCCAGCTCCACGAACTGTGCTCCATCCTACATCCCACCCTCCAAAGGAGCACTCATTCCTGATGGAACATGCCAGCCACTCAGGTCCAATTAACTACTCCATCTGCCTCAGAAACAAGCTTCATCTTGTGCTAAGAGCAGCCCTTTACAAGAAATGAGTAACAGCTACTCCATGTGATTCCACAAATAAATTACTTTGGGAAAAAAAAATAGACTACTTTGCTTAAACATAATCACTAAGAAAAATATTGAAATAATTTCTGGAAAAAAAAGAAGAAAACCAAAACAAAGGTGGCAAGGCAGTTTGGATGCCACTGTCACTTCAGCCTGTGTATTGGGAACGACGGTCTGCTTTTCTTTCCAGGCTTAACAGCAGAATTCAGCCTGACAGCTTGTCAGCAAACTTGAAAAATTCAGTCACAAAACTGAGCTTCAGAACGAGCCCTCCTTTCATCTGCCAATTTGAAAATGTCAGGAATCACCACGTTAAGTGAAAATCAAGTAGATGACAACTAATCTGGCTACGGGAAGGAAGCAATAAACCACAGAGTGCTTCTGAGCCAACCCAACCCAGAGCACCCTGTAAGGGCTCCACCAATTTTCACCTCCTGAGCTCGAACTGAGTAAAACCCTACTGATGAATATGGTGTGAGCGGCTCCCATTAGCAGGGCTGCAGCAGGACCCATCAACACAACGGTGGTAAAACGTCTCTCTGGTTCAGCAGCTTCACATCAGGTCTCACAGCAGCTTTTGAAAATAAACATTCATAAAACAGGGGTTGAATTCCTCTAAATTACTTCTGGGCACCAGCTCATGGCCACCTCTTAGCGACCAACAGTCTTTCCCATTATGAATAATCTCTGGGTGCTCATCTACACTAGAAACTGCCAATAAAAATAGTAAGATTTGCTGTACTGCATAGTCCAAATAACAACAAATTGCAAAGGTAAGTATCCAGACTCATTTCCCTGGTTTTACTGGTGCAAGATCCAGGTTCCAGCCGCAGCCAAAGTCAGGAAGAAACCGTTCCCAGTCAACCCCAGCAGAGGAGCACTGAACGGCATAGACAAATAGTAAATCTCCCCTTTTCTAGTTTAAACCATCACCCCTCGCCCTATCACTCCCTGCCCTCAGGAACAGTTCTTCCCCAGCTTTCTTAGAGGCACCTTTCAGGTACCAGAAGGTGCTATAAAGTCCCCCCAGAGCCTTCTCTTCTCCAGGCTGAACCAGCCCAACTCTCTCAGCCTGTCTCCATAGGAGAGGTGCTCCAGCCCTTTGATTACTTCTTCCTTTTAGAAGTGATAGTTATTAATAGTAATTAACTGTAGTTTGATCCTAGTGCTGCATAAAATACCCTGCCCCATACCCCCAGCCTTAGGCTCCTAACCGTAGGGCCCATGATTTGCCCATCAGGCTGTTGACTTGTGTGAGGATTTTAAAGCACCATGTAGGGCTGATGTAACAGAAAAGCTGCACAGATCAACACAAGAGGACAAAGTGGTCTTCACATGTCCTTCATGCCCGTTTGCTCCCATAGAACACCGCTCTGGCAGAGCATCCTGTCACAGGCACCTCTCAAAGGGACACATCATCTGTCTCAATGGCACAGCAGGGTCTTTGAGCATGCAGAGTGACTCAGAGGGGAAGGCTGCTCATCTCCACCAGCCCCTCGGCCTGCTCCAGCGTGGCATCCTCACTATCAGAGATAAGGATATGCTTGCTCACAAGTTTTACCTGCAAATGTAGTTTTATTCTATTTCTGATTGTAAGTGAAGGAAAATCTAGTGCAATTCAGAGT
The DNA here is from genome assembly GCA_020800305.1 of Porphyrio hochstetteri. Lineage (NCBI taxonomy): Eukaryota > Metazoa > Chordata > Aves > Gruiformes > Rallidae > Porphyrio > Porphyrio hochstetteri. The sequence continues at coordinate 16,354,601 of CM036914.1, forward strand.
TCCTGAAACATTACAGACCTGCCTGAAGTGCATTTAAATAAAGGAACTCAAGACTAAGCCTTCACATACATTTTATGCAGTTTTAAAAGGGTTAAAAAATTACTTTTCAAGTCTGTGACATCACCCAGCTAGATGGAAACGGAGCCCCAAATGACGAAGAGAACACTTTGTTTAACAGATTCTGGAGCAACAAGATTGTTCCAAACCCAAAGGCTGGAATGAACAAAGATCAGTCCTTCTTCATGGAGAACACGCAGTTTGGCTTCTTTGACTCTATCTGAATCCTTGCTCCAGCAGAGTTCCTAATTTTAAGAGTACCAGGAGCTCATTCAACTTCATGGAGACTTAAGACTGGGCTGTATTCTTAAATGCCCAGGTGTTAGAGAGCATCATCTGTAGCAAAAAGGAGGGAGCACAAGTTTGTTGGGATGAAAGTTCTTCAGGAGAAGGGGATATAGTGCATCAAGACAGCACCATATGACAAAGGATCTGTACCAAACACGGTCAAATCAAACTGAATCAACTTTTATGCACCAAATTACACTTGTAATTACCATGCCAAAAGTGCAATACAATGCAAACTTAATGAAGAACAGTGTGCAATTAATATACATATAACAGTGCAGGAATCAGGGAGCATTTTAGAGGATTTTTGAAGGAAAAAGAAACTTTGTTCACCCTACTCAGGATGATTTTCCACTTTTGCTGTGATGTTAATTAAAAAAAAAAAATCTTTGTTAAGCAACAGAAAACAAAAAGGATCAGAAATTAATTTTGTAATTTTTTAAAAAAGAAAATCTACTATAAATGCGTAAAACACCAAGACATCGTTAAAGAAAAATTATCATAATGAGTGTTAATACAAGAGCTTGAGAAAGTCACTGACTGGGGCACTGGAAAATGAGGAACAACGAGGTGGAAAACTTCTGGGTGCAGGCAGAGAGAGAGGCCTGGCAGGATTTACTGGTCATTAATTGCAGAATCATAAGACAGGCATCCAAAAGAACCTGACACCTGGCACCAAAAGGGGGAGTGTGTGTCACGGGAAGATTTGTGGGAAAGACATACTGCCGGTGCCGGCACACACTCAATTACACTCCTGATACAGCCTTGAAACTGGGAGCACAACGCCCAGCATCCTTCTGCAGCAGAGCACAGAACTCATTTGGATGGGGGAAAAAATTATGGGAAACTCCACATTTTCAGTTCATATCATTAACAACTCTAATCAGTGACTGTACGTGGTATTATTAAATATTCCCCCAGGATAAAAGGGGTAAATATATTGCTTAAATAGTCAGTGTCTGACTGTAAAATTTCATTCCCCATTAACTGATGAAGACAAAGAAATGCCACCAAAACCAAACAATTTATCTTGCACAGCAGATCGCTCCTGGAATTACACCAGAGGCTGCGTGGGTCTGAATTCACTAGCTGCATTGAAAGAAAGCTACACCCCCACGACACACCACGCTGAACATCACTGAACAAACAGTTTGCTGCAGCGCTGCTTAAATAATTCCATAAGGAATTTTGGGGTATCAAAGATTTTCCTCAAGTACTGTAGCTCTTAATGGGTTTCAAATAAATGCTCAGGTTTACAGCTGCTGTTAAAACCCATCAGAGTAAACTGGAAAAACAGAAAGTCAGACTCAAGCCCAATGAAGGACTGATTTCTAGGAGAGGATTTAAGAAAGATTTGTCATCAGTGAGAAAGTCACTTCCAAGGGCACGCACCTTGTAATATACACATGCATTTACACTTCCTCATCTGCAACCTTGAGAGATTCCAACTGGCTCTCGTAAGTCTGGCCAGCATAATTTTAGTACAGACATACGTGCATCTATATATTTGCAAAGAGCTGTACCAAAGTGATAAATAAGCAGCCTTATTCAGCACCAGAAATTCCATAAACCTTCTCCAATTAGATTTCCTTTCCAGCAAGCTTTAACTTACGATGAGGGCGCTCTGTAGAGTCTGCTTCTGCAGCTTCCTGAGAGTGTATTTCTCCCTTTCTTAGAAACTATAAATAATTTGGAATATTAAAAGCTCCCTAAATGTTTGATGGTGTGTAACTACAGCACCAGGGAGAGGGAATGCACGTCAAAGGCCTTGCTGGACAGGTGGTAGTGCAGCACTGCTGAGGCCTGTCACCCATCACCTGTTTCGAAGAACACTGTGCTAACTTAGGTGTGCTCCTCTGTGATGCCTGTATGTCCTTTGTAGAAAATCTGTTCTTTCCACTGAGGAGAGCTGGAGCCAGGCTGAGAGAGTTGGGCTGGTTCAGCCTGCAGAAGGGAAGGCTCCGGGGGGGACCTATGGCGGCCTTGCAGTACCTGAATGGTACCTATAAGAAAGCTGGGAAGAACTGTTCCCGATGGCATGGAGCGATAGGACAAGGGGTGACGGGTTTAAACTAGAAAAGGGGAGATTTAGGTTGGATATTAGGAAGAAGTTCTTCAATATGAGGGTGGTAGATCACTGGCACAGGTTGCCCAGACTGGTGGTGGAGGCTCCATCCCTGGCAGGGCTCAAGGCCAGGTTGGATGGGGCCGTGAGCACCCTGGTCTAGTGAGGGTGTCCCTGCCCATGGCAGGGGGGCTGGAATTTGATGATCTTTAAGGTCTCTTCCAGCCCAAACTCTTCTGTGGTTCTATGAATTCATGCCCCTTAATCGCACTGCCTCATCAGAGCTGCTTGTAGAACAGAGATATCACATCTGGTAAAACTTTGGGTGACCTTCTATGAAAGCTGGTGAGACTTGGGCTATATCTAGATGGCAAATAACGCAGCACAAAAAGAGTGACTAATGGAAGAGACCAGTGCATGAGGCCAAGAGCCCACGCTGTGCAGGTTTCAAGGGTTGTGACTCCAGTCAGAGCAGAACCACGTGAACCACATCCCCAGGAATGGCCTGGAGGGTACCTGCTGAATGAACCTTCTCTGAAAGGAGCTCAGTCCCTGTGCTTCGGGGCTGTAAAGTGAAGCATTCTGAACAAACCTCAATAGGGACGAGTGGAAAAAACACCTTAAAAGCATCCTTCTAGTTCACGTGACAGTGTTAACGGAGAGACATGATGCTTTCCTGCTCCATGTTGTGTATTGGATGGCTCAGGATGCAATCTGCAGAGAAAAGCTAATACACAGAGAAGGTGGCAACATGGTGCTACCAAAAATCCTAGTGAAGCAATGGCTCTGAGGACCAAAAGCTCACAGCTTTGACTGCTAAGTGCTTTCACGGAATACAAAGCCTGGATCCTACTCTTTGCTCTTATTTTTAACCCCTCTTTTCTCAATCAGAGGACAGCAAATAATACTCATGTGAGCTAAACAAGACTGGACCCATGCAGAAGCACTCCCTGGTCTGATACAGCATTGCTCAATGCACAAAAAGTTTCTTGTGCCTCTCACCATACACAGAGCTTCATGTCACAATCGTTGCCCAAGGCTACACTGCAGTAATACCCAACATTTCTTTTTTAGAGTATTCCTACCTATATGAGTTTTCTAAAGAATCATAGCTGGTCTCCAGACTAACTTCATCATAACTTCTTCTGAGATAATATCATTACTACAATTACAAGATGTTTATTACAATTTTGCACAAGAGTTGCACCCAGAGTAGTAACTATTTTTGGAAAATACGTTTAACTGCTTTAACTGCTGTTTCCTTGCAGTACTAAATTTCCACTCCTGTGAACAAGCTGAGATCAATAATAACCAGGCTCGACTAGTTTCCAGTCTACATGACAAAAATAGGTAATAAACTGCTACTGGTTAAAGAGGATTCGCTGGGCACAGGTCAGCTCGAGGTCCCAGGTGAACATCCCGCCTGTGTCCTGGAGCCGTGTTCCACATGCTCCTCCTCCCCAGCTCCAAACACCGGGCCACTGCACCCTATCGATCTCCTTTAAACCTCCAGAATAATAAATTTCCAGACAAGGCAGCGCAAGCTGACTAAAGCTCTTTAATTACATCACCGCTGAAAGGAAATCATTGATCAACGGCATTATGGGAGAATCAACTGCCCCCCAAACCAGATCAAAGTCAATGAAACGGCTGAGTAGCTGCCCCATTTGGGACTCTTCCCAGATTAGTGCCCATGGACACGCCAAAGAAACTCTGCTAACACATGCTGCTTACTACGGGTTTGAAGCTCTCCCTGGCAGGTGTCATGCTCTAAGCATGGTTTTTGATTACTCTAATTAAATATAATATTAGCAACAGATCTTCATATTGATCCCTAAACCCCTCTTCTAAATAGAAAATTAAAAGCTCCGAGGGAGGGACCGAGAGGCTAACAGGTAGGTTTAATGGTTTGAATCTCACAGCAGCTTTCTCCACGCTGTGTTTCCTAAAAGATCTATTGATTTCTCACTACAGCAAACGCAGAATTACAATCATTTCCTTCATTCAAATGACATTAGCTGCTTTGTTACCAGCTAAATAAGCAAACTTAAAAAAAAAACAAGCCCCACAACCCACCATGAATGGCAGCATTAACCAAGACAAACCAAAAATATCAAGTGAGGTTAAATGAGTCGTGAAGTCGGGGTTTAATTTTAGACCCACTTCAATAAAAATTATCTTACTGTGTAAAGGTGATGAAATATTTATCCTGACATCAAGTAAAAAGTTTCTTCTCATCACTTAATGACCAAAATGTTTAAAGATGAATATCTATATACAGCATATACTGTCATATGCATATTCCAGGGAGGTGATAAAGAATAATTAGTAAATACTCACACAATGATAATAAAAACTAAAAGCCCTTTGGATGTTGCCATTTTTTTAAGTTTACCGCGCGGTGTGGATGTTTGCTATCACCAGGCTCAATTAGACCCCAACCAAATCATAAAACGACTATATAATCCCCCAACTTTGTCCTTTAAAAACTCGTTTAGCGTTATTACTTCTCTCTGGCAGGAGTCGGCTAATAGGCACGCGCTGCCTCCCCGCCACAGCTCTCCTCATTCATTTCCTATTCCCTCCGGTGGTTCTCCTTCCTAATGCCCAAATGGCATCAACCTGTTGTTTAGCACATCCATGAAAAGGCGAGCCTGCTGGCTAATTTACCAAGGGATTAAAGCCCTGAAACCACTTCAATCTGTTACTGTGTCTCGGTGTAAAAGCCCTGCCCCTAACAGGCAGGCTTCCAAGCCAAAGGGAAAAATAAAGCTTTTTTTTTTTTAAAAAATAAATAAAGCTCGTTTTAAGCAAGAAAAATTCAAAAAGGAGTGACATTTAAAGCAATGCCTCTGCATGCTAAATACATCATGTGTGGTTGCAGGCTGAAAAGCTAAAAAAAATTGGGAAATATTAAGCATTGTGAGATTACTACGGGGATTTTTGTGTTTAAATACGCTGATATTGTAGTCATTAACAAAGGCTGACACACTGATAATGTAAAACTGAGGCAGACATTTAAAGTTCTGCACAACTCTAGTTGTTTCACCTAATTTATCAAAAATGGTGTATTCATCTGTGAACAGGGTGGGCTTATTTCCAGGCTCAGGACAAAGCTGCACCGCTATTCCTCCGGCTCCCTCACTGAAGCCCCGTTCCCTGAGGACGGCATGAGGAGAAACTGCTGTGGCAGACCCCCCCGGGACTAGTAAAGAATAAAATTAATAGTATTTGTCAGTCTTTGTAAGAGCAGCACTGTCAGCAAGGGAAGTTGCTGTCCGTATGTCCCTAAAACCAGCTCCAAGGTGGCCCCTCGGCTTTCTGATGGTGCACCCAAGTAAACACCTGAGGTCACGATCCAGCCCACACCACCTAAAAGTCTTTTCCACTTTCCTCCTCCATCCTTGTGAGTTTAATAAACAACAAACCCACCATTTTTTTAAACACTTTCAAAAGCGAGTGCAGTGATTCATAAGGATTTCATAATTAAAATTTTATGGCAAATAGACATGGCCATCAGTCATCCAGCCTGGGAAGCCCAACAGAAGAGATTGCAATTTATAAGCTCACGCGGTACTACATGAGCTCCACTGTATAAAAACACGTTTCAAGGGAGTTATTGAACTGAGGAAAGCAAAAGTTGCTTTGTTGGTTTGGTTTTTTTTTTTTTAAATCAAATCCAGTGTAGGTTATGAAACTGCACATTGCAGCAGCTCCATACAGCGACTGAGCTTTAAAAAGGAAAAGAAATATTATCCCCTTTCTTCTTCCAGTGCTGTTCTAGCAATGTTCAGTAGAATCCCTAGTACTTCCCAATGCCAAGAACACAGAGTTTCTGGAATTACAAACTGCCAGGGAAAAAAAAGAGCATGTCAATGCCAAGGGTTTTTCAGGCAACGAAATCCAGGAAATCAGTGCATGTAAGAAATGCATATTCAGAAATATTCTACATAAGAGCTTGACGCTCTGGATCCCATTTCAATAAACATCATTACAGGGACAACTAGGATCTCTCTGACTGGCAATGAAAATGGTGAAATTGGTGGTCCAGTATTCACATACAACATGTGTACTGAGCATCCTCAGGAGCTGTAGAACCCATCACCGATACAGACTTGGGCAGAAATACTGTTCCAAACGTGAAGTGGGATGTTTTTCCCCATTTAATGTAACTCATTTTGGTCAGCACATAGGCAAGGGTTTGCAGAGCAGTTTTACACTGTCCTTGCTTTGCAGGAGCTGTAAACCCTCCTCTTTTAGGACAGTCCTACTTGTTCCAACTTCATTTAGCAAGACACTGCTTCGAAATACAATCAACCCAAACCTTTTAATTAACTGAACGTGTTCTAGCACACATCCTTAAAAGGACTTTTTCCTTAATCTCATAATATCCCCCATCACTGGGGAAAAGGGCTTCTGCTGGAACATACCCAGCAACTGGACCAGTTTTGTTCTACAAAACATTCCAGTTTGAGATGCAGGGCATCTACACAGCTTTCCAAGACATTCCTGTTTTTAAGATCTAAGCTGCCCTCCCATTCTGTGCCTACCAGAATGTGGCATCAGACACAGAATGCAGTGTCAGACAACAGTAACACTAAGAATATTTTGGGATTCCCAAAACTATAATAGATGAAAAACAAGTAAATCTTGTGTCCTGGGTAGAAAGGTTAGCATAAGTTTTCCTATGAAAGTTTCTACTTGGAAAAAGAATCAGCTTGTATTTTCACATTAAAAAAAGGAAAAAAGGAAAAAAAATAGAGCTAAACATTAGACTTGCTGCTTCAACAAACTATTATTACATGCTTCACCAGTCCATTAAAGAAAGTAATTTAATCAGTTTGTATTTTCTCAGTAAAATCTCATTCAGAGAAATTTTATTGCCAGCTATCTAAATAGTAAATACTTATTATCCTCTCAAAATGAGTTTTTGCTTGCCAAGGGCAAACCCGTTGCTGTTATTGTAGTGCTCTGTCAGAGAAACAAGAAGTTAAAAAGGTTATAAAGATACCATTAACGTCATGGGACTGTCTTGTCAGGACTCAAAAGTGCTTAGTAATTGAGGGTTTTATTCAAAGTGTATTAGCACCCACATAAACGGCCCGGCTAATATGATGCTTTAGGCTTTATTTTGTTGCAGCCCCGCATAATCACCTACAAACAGCCAAATACTGTAAATTTATCTGCTGAAGAGCACAGCTCATTTTATCATCTGTTTCTAGGCTGGGTCTTTGAATAAAATGTCAATACCGGACGGCTTAAAGGCACAGATGAGGTGCAGCCAGCCAGGGCCACCAATAAGCTCTAACGACAGCTAATTGATGCCGGCACCGTGGCAGCTTCATTTGGAAAAGCACGTTGCTCACTGCTAAAAATGCTTGGGAGAAGCTTGATCAACAAGCTTTTAAGAAGTCTGTGTGGAAACATGGAAATGGTGTGGCCCCAAAGAGACTATTCCCGGGTATCTTGATCTGTCGCTGGAGAAGCGTACCTGGGCAGCCTGGCTGTCCGGCTCCAGCTCCCTCTGCCACTTGATATAATGAGTTTGCTATGCCCTCAAGCTGAATTTTGGTGGCAAAGTTGATTGAGGTGCTGGAACGGGTTGCCCAGAGAGGGGGTGGATGCCCTGTCCCTGGGGGTGTTCAAGGTCAGGTTGGATGGGGCCCTGGGCAACCTTATGTAGCTCCAGGCCTGGAGGTTGGTGGCCCTGCCTGTGGAAGGGGGGTTGGAGCTCTGTGATCTTTGGGGTGCCTTCCAACCCAAACCAGTCTGTGATGCTATGATTCTATGATTCTAATTTATCTCAAACAAACACTTGACAATGACAGGGAACAGTCACAGAACCGTGCTTCTGTTGGTCCACAAATAAATCTACAAGCAGTAGTAATTCTGCTGCCTGGTCCTCACCCTGGGTACATCCGCTGCTCTCAATGTGCACCTACATGAACACGCCAAGAGTCATGTTTCTGGACTAGGTTGCAACAAGGTCTACAACAGGGGTTTCGGAATGTATGTTAATGACTTCAGGCATTTTATAAAATACATTTATCCAGTGCACGCATTAAAATACATTTAAGTTTTAATGTTCACACTTTAAGCATAATTTGTTTGAATAAAGTAACATAATGTGGATTCTGCACTGCAAAAAAGATGCTTATAGGAAAACTTGAGCAGTATGTAAACTGAAAAATGATTGAGAAAGCAGGGGGAAACACCCATGAAACCTTTCCAGCTCCACTATCATCCCTTCCAAAACAGCAGTACTATTGGATCCATGCTGTCTTTACCTTTTCATCTTCAACCACAAAACATGCTGTAGAAGAAAAACTAGTTGAGGAGCTCATCTGTTTCTAACATGCCTACTACAGACAAGAAACACGTGGGGGATTATTCACTGGTCACATCAACTCGAGGCAGTTGTATTGCCCAAGCTAAAAAATTGAGGTGCTAGAAGACCCATGGAAGACAGCACCTCCCATCATCTGACACACCGTAACAACCAAAAGGTAGTTGAGTGCCAAGGGACACAACTACAAAGCATGTTCTTTCAGAGAGTGGGTTCCACTGCCCACCGATCAGAATGGTGAAAGACCCTTTGACTTCTACTTGATGAAAAGTCCCATCAGCAGAAGAACATGCTAAGCTACAACACAAACACATCTCTAGGTGTGGTGTGGAACTGCCTGCGTAGAAGCGCTGGACTGGAATGTGGAAACCAACAGTGCAACTCACCATCAAACACCTGGCCAAGGTATCTGAAATTGAGACGTCAGAACTAAAGGTACTGCCGAAGGAAAGAAGCACGGGCTTCCCTTCCTGAAACACTTGCCAACATCCCTGCTCAACTCTAAGTCATCAGCCGTTTAATTAGGCGACATCACCAATTCCAAGTATCACCCGGAACAGCCTCAGTTTTCACTGCCAGGCATACAACACCAAGAGACAACCTGCTCTCCAGGTTATCTTCAGGAGCAGAGGACACTACACCATCAGCTCCAGCACGTCTGACGTAACCAGTTTTGAAACGTTCCCCATCGATTCTGATAAAGGCAGAGGGTTCAGAGGAGGCAGGAAGAGGAGGAAGACACAGAAAAGGGACATGCTGCAGGTTTCCCTGCATGGTGAGCAAATACTGACTCTGATGACATTTATACTTCATGGAAGATAATTTGTCCACCACCCATGGGGAGTAATTGCTGTTCTGTAACACAGCCCAGGACCAAGAACTGACAACATATCAGTGTAGGATTACTGGACTATTAGAACCTGGTTATTGGAACTTCACTAAACCATCTGAGCTAGAATTTTACACAATAGGTGTGCTTCAGCTGATGTTTTTATTTGTTTCGAGGAAGGAGGTAAATTATCTCTGCAGAACTGTTTCTGAAGATAGACAAGGACAAATGTTGGGGTTCTTCTCTTCAAGATGATCTACACCCCCGCACATCTGCAAAAGCATCAGGGATGGGGTGTGCTCACACCTGAATTTCCTCAAGCTGTTAGCCTAGGAAAGGGAGAGTCCTGGGGACAGACACAAAGCACTACATTCCCGCAAACTGCTTTTCTGAGGAGGCTTCCCAGAATTGGAAAAAGAAAAAGAAAGCTGAACTTTCTGCATGGTTCAATCAATCAACCTGGGCCAGGCTGGGCACAACCTTCCCTTAAGTGTAACTTTCAGCTCCCTGGTTCCCTTTCTCTCTTCCACACCTTATTCCTTTCTCCCCTCAGTTTTACCCACTCTTCAGAAAAATCCAGAAACAAAGCGGTAAGGACTATACAGGAGCCAGAGCTACAGATGGGTACCACCAATGAGAGTGAGAAGAGCAGAACTCATTCCCAGGATGAAGTTCTGCCACACATTCCCAAAAAGCCACAGCTCACATTTCATACTTCCATACCCACACACTAATTAATAGAAACACTGCAACGAATACCAATTATAGCACCGTGTTTTCATTGAAATAAGCTACTAGGCACAGGTTCAACTACTATCAGTTTGCAGTGCAAGTTCTTTCTATTAAAAACCTTGATAACACAAGCAAATATAGCCATCACTGCCTTCTCCCCTTGGCTTCAGCGCCATAGAGATACGCAACAACATAACTGACACTATTTAATCTCCACCGACCACTCTGACCCTCAGCCTGAGCACAGCTCCATTCCCACGGAGCTCTCGGCTGCTTGGCTCACGTAGGGCCAGCTCAGGGTTTTAAGGTCTTGCTTCTTTTGCAACATAAACATGAATAACTCTCATTTCAAAACGAACCAAGAAACCCATGATGGAGCCTTCCCTTCGTGTTGCCTTGCCTTGAGTTGGTCGCAATGGAACCACAAGTTCATCTTGCCCAAAGAGGCTCACCATTGTAAAATCATTAATGTCTTCCAGAGACCACTCCCCAGGGGCTTAAGATCAACAGCATAAAATGCTCAAAACCTTTAAAACAACACTTTAATTAAATTGTTTCACTGGGTATTTTAACAACACAAAGGGATAGATGGTGGCTTAAACCAAGAAGCCTGCCCAGAAATCTTACACAACAAATTACACTGTAGAAGAGCAACAGAAAGGGGATGAAGGGGAGGACCTGACAGAAAAGTTCACATTAGCTGTGATTTGAAATACTTTTCTGATTTTTTTCCCCTCCTCAGGTGATCAGCACAAGTGCCATGGCAAAGGACACAAGCTTTCACTGCTCTCACCTTTCCTTAAGGACACCTTTTCACCCTTTTCCAAGGGTCACAGCACAAGTCTTTAATAAGCTTTGTGGCAACGTGGCTGAAATCACGGTCTGCAAATTTACTCCAGGAGGGACTTTCCTTGCTTTGGCATATCAATTCACATTTGGAAGAATGTTAAATCAAAGTCCAGCTTCTCATTTAAAAAAGAAGGGAAATGCATCCATAAGTGGGTGTTCCCATATACACATGGTTTCCATCTACCAATGCACCGCTCAAATAACAAATAAACATGTCTCTACCATTTTATTACTAGGGTCTGACTATTCTGAAGCATCATCCAGGGCCATGGTTTAACTCACAGCTCAGCCCCGCTCTCCCTTTCGCACTCGTGGGTTTAGGATCAGAAGATTGTTAGTACTTGGTTCAACTTAACACCGGAGAAGGAACTCGCAGTTTTCAATGTAACAAGCAAACATAGCTCTAGGAGGTCAGCATCAGTTTACTCATCACATGTTTCTAATTGAATAACCTCTCTAAAGGCCCTCCTCAGTGGTCATTATGCCAGGCTCCTGGAGAAGACCACTCAAGTCCTTTTCCCAAAGGGACACCATGAATTTTTCTTTAGATACTGACCCATGTAAGGTACTAGTGGGGGAGCTGAGAGACTGGAGCTGCTGTCAAGGCTTTGAAAGAATTCTTTTTGAATGAGTTCACCAGGATGCTGTTAGAGGGTTAAAGTGTGTGTCATGGCCGGGATGGGTGATATCCTACTGGGGATGGAGCACGGGAACCCTCCCACCCGGTTCGAGTTAATTCTGGCTCTGACTATCAGCGTGGTACGACCCAGCACATTACTGCTTAATTTGGCATGTGGGGACAAGCCATGCCACTTGTCTGAAGCAAGAGACATATAATTTCTGCTGAAAAAACCACCATGCCCATTTTTCCTTTTTCTCCATGAATCCAACACTTTTTTATCCTTTTCTCCAATCACATTTGCATCTTCTTCTGTTTAAAAATAAAAAAGATCAGTAAGTGCTGATACCTACAGGCAGCAGCATCCAATGAAGGTGTAATGGCAGCTGTGAATGGTGAAGACCACAGAGCAAGACCTCAAACCCTAGGGCAAACATAGATGCAACACAGAACCATGGCCAAAGAAAGGAAACATCAGATAAGGTCACTGGTTGTACTGTAAACATCTAAATGATCCAGAAAAAGCATTACAGATGACATGGATGCTTTTTACACTTCAAAGAACCTGTCTTGGTGAGAAAATAACCTTGCCTCCAACATCTGCATTCTCCAATGGCACATTTTTTCCAAGCACAAGTTTCTCAAGATACCAAGAAAGCATGGATTGCTGAAGACACCTGTTTTCCAAGAAAGTAAGTGAATACTCACCCCTTCATACAGAACCCCGACTAATTACAATTTGAAAAGCAAATTTTTAAAAACCCCCACATTTTAGCTATTCAAAATTGAAACAAATTCTCAGATAACAGTATTTATAGTATTTTAAAAGACAAAGTGATGTTGTTATCACAGAACTTTAAATCTGCTCTGCAAGAGCATTCTTACAGGCAGAAAATACTGTCATATAAACTCCAACTAAACAGGCCCCCATCTTTCTTTTAAACACGGATACTACATTTTCATTTTAAAAGAACAAACAATAGAAAAGAGAAATAATAACACCTATTTTCATCAAAACTTCTTCCTGATAGTCTCCTTAGTGTGATAGTTTCTGACAAGTCAGACAAAAGTTCCTATTAAATGACAGGCAGTCATCCTTATAAAATGCCTCACACAACTGCACCCCCAGGGAAAAATAAAATAAAATAAAAACCTTTGCAAAACATCCACTACTATATTTTAAGATTTATTCAGTCGACACCTCATAATCATCTCTAAATCTAATGGGACACAAACGCATTTCATCACAGATGAAAATCTTCGGCGCCTGCTAAAATGAGAATCAGAAAATTATTACAATCTAGTAGTTTGGCTTGCAGCGTGCATTAATCAGAAATCATAATAAATCCACATGCTTCTTCAGACAGCACATTAGTCAAAGAGTTCTGTATGATAACGACATTGACTAATGGGCTCGGAGTTAGAAGGGTCAATCATAAACTCATCAAATGCTTCATTTAATTTCTTAATTTGGACAAACACAATTTGTTTATGGGAAAGATATCAGGTGTTCTTGAATGAGTAATGGCTATGAAACCAAACTCCATTAATCAGCTCTTGATTACAAATGACTCCGAGATTGTTTGTTCTAATTTCATTCATTTGGATCAACAAAGAAAACACGAGCCAAGGAAACCACTTGGACAAAATGGGACACTTAGTTCTCCACCTTTAATAAAGTTGTGATAAATATTCTTTCAATAACTGTAAAACAAGACTTTTATTACCCACATTAAGAACTATCCTTGGCCCAAGTGGGAAAAATTAATATATATGATTTATAAGAAGAATGTGTGAGCATGGGACAAGATCTTCAGGTGTTGGGCAACTGTCCTCTGAACTCAGAGCAACGCGCTTGAGCGTCAGGTTTTCCTGAAAGGACAGATGTGAGAAGCACAAAACCATCAGGGTTGGATCCCCACTGACAAAGTATTTCAAGAAAATGAGGGAAATCAACTTCTTCAGCAAGTAGGCAAGTGAGCTGAGCAGAGCTGGTGGTGAGCTAATAGGAGAGAAGGCCCGTGGAACCATGTGTGCCAGAATTTACAGATTCCTCCTCCATCTTCCAGACTTTAAATATGTGAAACCCGGCCCGTGTTCCTGCATGCCATTTGAGACCCAGCCCGTATTCCTGCATGCCATTAGCATTCCCCAGTAGCTCTGCACTCTGTGACGCTGCAGAAGAACAAAAGAAGTTTCCCAAAGTTCACTTGCAAGACCTGGGGCTGTATTGAGGCAGAGCTGTTGCCAACATCGTTATGGACACCACATCCCATCTGAACCCATCTCAACTACATAGTGACCAGATCCCACCTTGCTCCTCTGGCCCAACCCCGCCTGGGTGAGCCAACTTGCTGCTCCAGCTGCCGCCTGGTCCCAAGCTGTCACACGACCGACCCCCTGAGCGCAACCCACAGCACTCCAACTGCCTCTCCTAACGCCGTTTACAGCCACCCAGGAGCGGGACGAGGGAAAGATTTCCTCCCATGACCAATGAAGTGAGATGCAAATTCCAACAACCAACAGACCATGTCTCAGTGGAGATGCCTGTATGTTCCCCTGCTCTACGACAGAATGGGCTACACTGTACAGCACCAATACGACCTCCAGCAGTACCCAGCTCTTAAACTTCGAGTACTTCATGCAGCAGCACTGACAAAGAGAAATACTCATCTCTGCTTAGAAGTCTGCCTTGTCCTGTGAGTATATACTTCAATATGGCAGAGGTAGCTAATTCTGTATCTGTAGCTCAGGTACCTTTGCTTCACACATAGCAATGGGTATTTCTGGACAACCCTAAAGTTATCTCCAGTTGAAAAATTACAACTTCTCATCTCAGTCTGAGCTAAGGAGGAAATGAGGGTGACATGGTCACACATGAGACCAAGTTCTGGGAAGCGGGCTTCATTCCTGCTCCATCACAGTTCACCTGCAACTGTTGGTAAGTGCTTGAAAACACTGCTCTACCTCAAAAGGTGCTGTGATCTAAAATGCATCGATAGGGAGTATTTACCTGTTAGATTATAGGTGCCTCGGAAATGCCTACCAGTCGCAGTACGAGCAAGGCCTCCTGTAAGTGCCTCCACACTGGAAAATTCACAGGATACACCGTCATGACACAAGGAGCAGCAAGGACATCGTATTCCTTTCCACTTACTCCTCCCTTCAGCAAGCTGAGGGAGAAATTTTGGCAAACTTCACATTGGGAAATCAGCTGGAGAAGCCAGAAACGTTTAAACACACGATCCACACCCAGCAGCCAGAGCCAGTGCTGCCAAGCAGGCCACGTACTTTAAAGCCCTTTTCTGGGCATTGAGGCCATCACATCCAGCCAAAAGCTCTCCGGTTTCCCTTGTAGAAAATCTAAGCTGAAGGGTGGTAATCACCCAAAGATTTACAGGGCATGCTGGCATACCTTAGGGGCACACACTCTAGCTAACACTTTAACCCTCCCAGACCTAAGCAGGCCAAGGGGGAACGGATTCAAAGTAAAGGAAGGAAGGTTTAAATTAGATACTAGGAGGAAGGTTTTTACAGAGAGAGTGGTGATGGGCTGAAACAGGCTGCCCACAGAGGGGGTGGGTGCCCTGTCCCTGGGGGTGTTCAAGGCCAGGTTGGCTGGGGCCCTGGGCAACCTTGCGTAGATCCAGGCCTGGAAGTTGGTGTCCCTGTCTGTGGCAGGGGGTTGGAACAATATGATCCTTGGGGTCCCTTCCAACCCAGACCATTCTATGATTCTATGAAGACAGCATGACAGATAAAAATATGAGAAATATGGGGCAAAAATATGAGAAATGAATATTTTGCTATCAATTCTGAGCTGTAGCATCTCCCCAGAGACGTGCTGAAACGGAAACTCACCACACAACCACATATGGTTTCTGCAGCCCAAACGGGGTATAATTAAATTACTGGACAAAGTTGCTAAATATGAATTGATATAAAACTTAAGCTAACTGAAAAATTATCTTTGACTTAAGATCAAGAGCAGGACTGAAAGATTCATCTGCACATAATTAGTACACATATTTGCATCAAAATCATGTATACCATATGCTGCAATATTACTGAAAACCCATTAGTTGTAAGGGAGCCTGAGATACTTTTGTTTCTTGGTAGCACAAAAAAACCCCAGGTCTCAGATTAAAAAACTAACAGAAAAAATAGACATTTCTAAAAGCTTTAGAGTATTTCTAAAGACAATAAATGCTCATTAACTAATAAAGCTACCCTGAAGTCTACTGATAGGCTCCGGTTTACATTATGGCATCCCTACTTATTGACTTCAACTAGAAAAAATATACATGTTCAACAGAAATGGTTCAAAGCATCTTTTCTTTAAAAAAATATCCCTTGTAAGAACCTAGAAGAGGCTCAGGAAGTGAGAGGCTGTTGGACACCCAGTCACAGTGGTATGACAAACTGCACGAGTGAATTACTTGGTTTCAATCACATTTAAATGAAACAAATTTGGGCAGAGAATTAAGTGATGCTTTTTTCAGCAATCATGAAAACGAAGTTGAATTAATTACTGAAGTAATTATTGATTAATCAAGTGTTTACTTTGCTCGCCAATGACACAAACCAGCTGCACTTCAAAAATCACAGAGTCTGTAAGGACAAGACCGTTAATATGTTAAGAAATAATTAGTTGGAGTAATGACTTTTTTATACAGTCATGGCTTTGCTTGCAGAAGTTGTTGTATTTTTAGTACTCTAAGGAAGAAAATAAATGGATATTCAGGAAGCTTCTGGATTACCTTAAGCACCTCACGCCCTCCCTTCAAAATCTGGTGCAACAGCAATCAAGGTTCATGCCTGCCTACGACAAGATGTGGTTAATAAACACTTGCAAGCATTAATTTTGGCTATAACAAGACAACACTTCTTTTGCTGAACAATGTCCAAAGGGATTCCGTGGTATCAGCTATTATTTGAAACTCTAGCTAAGAGAAAAGAAAGAATTCACTGTAGAACAAATTGTTGAAAACACACAAATGAACAAAATGCCTTATGAGGTTCCCATGTTAAGTTCTTCCTTAAATTTCTGCTTCATTTTCTTGCAAAAAAAGGTACTTCTGAAGCACTTTGGTTTGATTTTTGGGGTCACAAGGGAAGCAAAACATGTAATGAAATCCACTGGTGTGGTTTCTTCTGTTTATCTCCAACAATTACCCAAGAGAAGTGGAGGACACATTCAGACCACCTACCAAAGCCTCTACTAGCTGGACCTAAGCATTCAGGAAGACAAACGAACCAAGGACATGAGGCTGATGAACATAATCCAAGTCTGGTACTTTGGGTACCAACAAACAGTATGTTCAGAGCCTCTCGCAGGAGGAAAAGCAATAGTCTGTTGTTAGTCTGTTGTTACTCAAGGGTAGCCGTAGGAGTAGCAGTCCTCGGTCACTCTGTGTCCCGGTTGGTATGTATGAAAGGATCGCTGTGTATGTTCACGCATCTTTCTGGAAGGCTGTGGATGGGGGGCAACCTGTCTGCAATTGAATTTTTGCAATTCACAAATTCAGGACACAACTGCCTCCTGCATTTACATATTTCACAGAATCACAAGGTTGGAAAAGACCTTTAAGATCATCAAGTCCAACCATTCCTGTCCTGTGCTAAACCATATCCCTGAGCACCTCATCTACCCGTCTGTTAAACACACCCAGGGAAGGTGACTCGGCACCCTCCCTGGGCAGCCTGTTCCAGGCTCCAACAACTTTCAGCAAACCTGTGGCTGGCCATCCCTCTACCAGTCAATTCTTAACGTTGTCTTACATTTGCCAGCAGAGAGATAATTATCTTCAGATTTGAAGACAACCGCTATGGAGGGCATACTGTGATAGCAATGTCTCACCAGTAGGTTTGCAGGACAATTGTTCTATCTTCCCTCCACCCACCTTCATTTCCCTCCCAAGTTCTTGGATTCATTCCCAAGTTTGCTGGGTCACCTGCTCACATGAAGAGTACAGGGAGGCAACCAGTAAAACCTTCTACTCCTGAGCAGATCTCAGCCATAGTGTGAGGAGATGATACCATGGGAAGAGTACTAAAATGACAAAGGCATTAAGGAAGAAAAAACATAAATGGCAATTTGGGGCGGGGAGCTACAAGCTTGTAGCTGAAGCCCCATCAGGTTTCCTCACATTTATTTCTGGAGGCACGAAATAAATTCCTGGATGACTCAGGACAACCTTGCATAGTGAGTTTCATTAATTCCAACCTAAACCAGCTTTTAATCTGCTGCTTTTTTTGTTTGGTTTTAATGTTTTAGCAGCTTGCCCTCAGTACACGAGCACGATAAACATTTCACCTCCAATGACTGTGCACTGTAACAGCCCCCAAAGTCCTGATCCCTGAAATCCCTCTCTGGGTAAAGGATGAGGAGGATGCAAGCTCCAAGTGACCACTTGGGGTCCAGGAAATTCTGCACAACAGACTCCTAAAAACATTTTTAGCACCTCTATCCCTGTTTGTCGTGTAAGGAAAAGGGTCTTTGACAGGGTATCTCTGCTCACAGGACGGAGATTTTTTTTACATAGATGGAAGTAAAATTAAATCATCCAAAGTGCCAACAGACACTACGCAAAACACCAGTTTGAAATGGATAGAAATACAAATTTTATATTAAATCAAACTGAATTTGGTATTAAATCAAACCATCCACACCCCCACAGTAACTACATTAATTGCTTTTTCAATCTTTAGCAACTTTTAAGCTTATCATAAGCTCAAATTCTTTACCATTTGGGGCAAAGCATTACTTCAAAAGCCATTTTTTAAATTTCCATGCAACAGGTTAAAATTTGATGTATTATTTCATCCTCTGGGCATACATGCCACACACATTATTAGCTATCCACCCTCCTAAGATCTAAGGGTGCATGATTAGGAATTCAAACCAAGGCCATCAAGTTTTAGGTGGAAAGGCACCAAATAGCAAAATCAAAAGGAGGAAAAACCAGAAGCAAAAATGAGAGATCTATAGACTTTTTCTAAATTTGGCATTTAAAAATAAGCACCAATAAAAGGAAATTTTCCTACTTGTTGCCACCTGCCTGCCTTGCTACTTTGCATAGCTAGAAAAAGGCAAAATAAGAGGCCAGCCTATTTAACTAAACATTTTTTTATTAAAGTAAAAGAAAAGCAAGGATCTATGAAGTAGCGAGTGATCCTATTAGTTCCACTAGACTAAAATCATACAGTCTACGTATGTGGTCCTTCCAGCCACATCTGTTATGAGCCATTTTGATACCAGAAAGCAGAGAATATTTGACTATTTATTTATCAGGCACCGAGTGCGAATTAGGCTTATTTTCCTCAATTATGTCTTATAATGGCTAGATTTCTAAAAAATGCAATAAATATTATAAAACACTTCTATTTTTGCAACAGCTAAGGCCAAAATACTCACTACATTCAATGATTTTCTTTTTAAGGGGTATGTAAAAAGTAATAAAGATGCAGTGCACAATTAAAGGGAGCAATCTGATAGTATAACTCAAAGATAATGAGCTAAATATCCAATATCCAGAACTGCTGCCAACAAGATCTGATAAGGGTTAAATGCTTCTGATTTGTATTCATCATTTTTTACCACATATTGCTAATGTCACGTTAGAGCCTCAGTTCTGGAGTTGCCTTTAAATAAACTTGTCAGGAATTCTCTGCACAAACCCCCTCAATTCTTGCACGCTTTTTCGGTGATAGATTGAAATGCAGATTCCAAAACCAGGTCAGTCACTTATTTCAACTCCAGACCTTTGAAAATCCAGATCAATTGGCTTTTGTCATCATCTTTATACAGAGAGGACGACATCTCTGCTTACCACCCCAGACAAATTTTCAGGCTACTTTGGTAAGGGCAGCCAGAGTGCTAGCTGGAAACATCCAGGCACTCTTTCTTATCGATGTATTTACTGTTTGGAATCCTCATCCTTATTTTTTTATGCAAAAACACTGGTGCCATGCAATCATTTACAGCACAAATTAGCCAGCTTTAAAGTTTTGAGGTTTTCCATCAAGCTGGCAGGTTTTAGTGAGGCAGGACTCAACACAGGGCAAACTTTTCCCTTAAAATTCAGGGTATGAGCAAAGGTTTAACACAAAACCCCAGCTCAAATCTTCTGCGCTTCTCCATCTCTGGGTAATGAAGTCTGGGAAAGAAATCACAGACACCCAAGTGGTTTGGCAACTGTAAGTGACAGAAGCTCAGCTAAATCCTCTGTTTACACTGGGGATTAGCCGGGTAGATTGTGCACCGCAAACTGAGCTGTCGATGGTCAAGGGAACCTGCTCCCTGTCAGCCCGTGGGGCAGCGGCACAAAGCCCGGTCCTGGTAGGAAGTGACCCATAAACGCATCCCTACCAAGGATTTATACAAAGCCAGTCTGCCTCATAGAAACTCCATATGACCATTAACTGGCCCGCAAGCCCTGCCAGGAGGCCTAATTACAGGTCTACAGAGCCCAATAACAAAAGCTGAAGAGCTTTAGCCTAGGGATGATCTGCTTTATACTGACTTGAGAGAGTCCATATAGAGTGACAAAAAGAAAGAGGTTTAGCTTTAAAATTCTCCCAAGAGACAAAGCATTGTGGCTAGGGCTGGAAGGCCCACATGCAACATACTTCAGATAGGCTTAAACATGCCACCCTCTCAAAATTAACATTCAACTATTGCCTGCTTAACATCTGCTCAAACACGGCAAGTTGCTGTGATATTGTTTGACGAGGCTAAAAAGGCTTCCTGGTATCTCAATATTAAGAAGGGGAAGTAAATAAAGGCATGCAAATATAAATTTATAGCTAAATGCTTATCATTTCAACTGAACAACAGTTTTGTTAAAGCCAAAATCAGCTGACTTAACAATTAAAGGGGAGTGCCTTAATATCTTCAATTATTGCCCTGCTTAACGAGAGCTAGGATGCTCACATTGATCTACACCAACAAAGAAGAAAATTATTTAGCAAAGTGCAGAGCAAAGCCAGCACGAACCAGGACTTGGAGACAAAATTTCTTGACAGCATTACAAAACCAGACGTCTTCCCCTCCTCCCCCTCCCAAATACAGGTAAATATTCATTCTTTTACCAGTTCCTACAGCAAGAGATCAGAAGTCACAATTCCTACCCCCAAAATGCACCAGGAATTTAAAAAAAAGGAAAAAAAAAAAATCAAATTGCAGAGAGTCTGCTTTAGTGTTTGTTACTTTTCATCTATCAGAGAAATCAGCTGTTATTTCCAACACTAATATTTAAGCTAGAATCTAAAAGCAGATTTTCCCAAGGTAATAAATACCTGTAATTCCTGCTGAGGCTGAACAGTTGGCCACTAGACCTTCCTTCCCCAAAATCAAGCATCTCCAGTGACAAAGAGCAAAGGGCAGGCAATAACGTGTAAGTCACTGCCATGGCCTTTGTACTAGAAGCTTGGGATGGACCTTGTATCAAGCAGTACGTACAGAAACAGCTTTATACTTTAGTAAAGTACAGGTTAAAATGACATATTGAATTAAATCCTACAGCACCATGCTACAACAGCACCAACTAACCTGTTGATGGTGAACATGAGAACAACAGTTTCTTTAAAGAGTTTTAAACTTGGCATAAAACCATACGGTAACTCCAATTTTTAATTAAATTAATGGTTCAAAAATTAAAAATGGTTACCAAGATAGGCATCTTGCCTCCCTTACTAGTGCTACATGAAACAGGAAGGTGTCTCTCCACAGAGAATGAGTATGCACATGGGCCTATTGATCAGAGAATCACAGAATGGTCTGGGTTGGAAGGGATCCCAAGGATCAGTGAGTTCCAACCCCCCTGACACAGGCAGGGCCACCGACCTCCAGGCCTGGATCTACACAAGGTTGCCCAGGGCCTCATCCAACCTGGCCTTGAACACCTCCAGGGACAGGGCATCCACCACCTAAGCTTGCTACGTACTTCCGCTACCACTTAAATAAATCAATGTAAATACAGACATGGACTAGTTCAGTTTGGTGCTAGAAAACAGAGAAACAAACCCAAACTTTTTGAGGGCACAGAATAAAGTCTCAGTAGCAGAAGCAGCAAGAGGACAAAACACATGAAGTGTGAGCGCTGGTTTTCACGAGCAAACAAAAACTTGTCTCCTTGAAGTGATGTACTAAGCGCCAACGGTGACGCGCACCAGACACTGCAGCGAGCGATGGAGAAAGGGGCTTGGTGTTTGCCAAACGGAAAGGGTAGAACTGTTGTCTTGATGTTCTCATACGACAGATGTTAAGTATGTTTAAAAGAATCTTAATCTTACTTCTAAAAGCAACACTTACCAGCTGCCTCGAGAACCAGCTGCAATCTGGCTTTGGCCTGTTCGGCAGGAGTCTGCAAAGAGAGGATTGACACACCTTGAGAACCCTTCACACGTTCACCACGCAAGGTCACACTTACCGACCCTGGCACCAGCTCTCACCTTGGTGAGTGACCCAGCCCTACATGCCATCCAAGGAAACCTGCAGACCTAGAAGAGTACTGTCCCATTTGAGTTTGAAACTACCAGAAATTAGGAAGTACAATCCCAACAAGATAGTGCTGTGGCACCCTGACCAAGCCGAGCACCCACACCCACCTGATGCATCAGCTCCTTCCTCAATCCTCCAACAACAAATCTTCCCCAGCTCCTTGGCGACCCCATTACACAAAAATACATAGTTACACAAGTATGCTCAAAATCTGGGCTTAATATGATAAATGCAGCTGGTTTGTCACACTTCTGTTATCTGTTTTGACTTTTTCCTCTCCTCAAGGTATTTCTTCGCATCTGTTGGGTTGAGGAACACACTGTTGGCTGTGTACCCACTATGCTAATTATTCCAAGTGATGTTTTACTGTGTCCAATGTGCTTGCCATCCCTCTAATTTTGAAGCCACTCAAAACATTTTCACAGTTAAATTTATACACAAACCACATTTGTCACGGAGTGCAGAAGTTGATTATTTCTGTAAGCATCTGAGAAGTTTGGGAGGATTCTGCTCTGACATGACAGAAAGTTTTGGTGTCATTGTTCAGCTTTGAAAACTCTTCCAGGAAGATGCTGTTACAGGAACAGTTTTTTCTGATGACCAGTCTGAATCTGCATCCTTCCAGTTTTACCCCATTAGCCATACAAATATTTATCAAGTTAATTAGGGAAAGCTCTTCCCTATGAACGTCCCAACCGATCATAGAATTATAGAATGGTTATGGTTGGAAAAGACCTTCAAGATCATCGAGTCCAACCATCTGTCCAGCCCCACTAGGTCCAACTCTAGACCACGTCACACAGCACAACTCTTTTTTTTAACACCTCCAGGGATGGTGACTCCAATCACCTCCCTGGGCAGCCTGGTCCAATATCTGACAGGCCTTTCAGTACAGAAATTGTTCCTAATATCCAACCTAAACTTCCCCTCATACAACTTCAGGACATTTCCCCTTGTCCTGTCACTGGCTACCAAGGAGAAGAGACCAAACCCCACCTCACTACAACCACCAGGAACTTGTAGAGAGAGATGAGGTCTCCCCCCTCAGTCTCCTGTTCTCCAGGCTGAACAATCTCAGCTCCCTCTACCACCCCTCATAAGACTTGTCTTCTAAACCCCTCATCAACTTTGTAGCCCTTCTCTGGAGACGGATGCCCTGATGCTGCTCTACAGGGCAAGAGAGTTGGCTTTTCTCAAAAGGTCTTTCAACTGAAGCCACCAGAGATGGCGCTGAGTGTGATGGCACAAATTACAACATGAATGATGTCATATTTCTATAAAATATGACCTGCACAGAATGGTCTGAGAAACTGTGAGAAAGGCACTGTCATAATCTGAGAGAACAAGGGTTTAGCAAGCTTCCAGCTTGAATCTCTCTTCTACTAATTCAGGAGAAAAGCCGTTTCTGCTTTTTATTTCTTTATTAATCCCCCATTTTACATTATGTCTGCGCCGATTAAGAGACACTAACTGATGGCAAAGAACAATTCCATTTCTACTACAATTGGCCCTTTCATTACCACGCAGTATGAAAGACGCTACATTAATCCACAGCTTAATTCCTTAAGACGGAAATTTAAATGAAGATCCAGATTTTTGCTGTATAGGAGTCTAATATTTTAGGTTAGAATTGTGCTAGCTGTTTGCACAAACCCAAAATTACCAGACAAAATATAACTGCTATGCTGATGGTACCATTAAGCATTGACCACTAATTCCAGCGGCAGCAAGAAGAATCTTGTTTGTTAAAGTGTCTTCAATGAACTAATTAATACACTATGTTTTGGCATATTAAATATGGTACTAGAGGAAAGAAAGGAGAAGAACAGGATCCACTCTTCTACCGGAACAAACTCATCCATCTTTCTATGCTGCGGAAAAGCTGTCCTTGGCTTTGCCATTTGTTCCGTTCCCATTACAAGTTTAGATATAAAAGAACGAGAAAATAAAATATCTCAAGGGTGACTTTAGCATGGTGAAATCCTTTTCTGATTCAGCAGAGAAGGAAAGGTGCTTGGTGTACAAAACCATATCTTGACACAGCATCTTGCCTACAGGCTGCCCAACACAGGCAGCAACGTGAGTCGACGCATCTCGAAACCCGCTGTTTTCTGTGAGAATCAAGTGGGTCTCAAATGCTCTGGGCCCTGTTGTGTTACAGAGCTACAATTCTCTATTCTTCCAGCAGATACCCAGTTAGATGCTTAACAGAAATACCCAGATCTCTCAAATAAAAGGATCTCTTCCTTTTGGCCATGGAACAGTCTAGCATGACAGACCACAGAGATGGCTCACTGAATATTAGCATATTCAAAGCCCAAGTGACAACACCTAGCACCACCATCACAACAGTAATTCCCTGCAAGAGCAGGCATCAAACCAGGCCCCAGAGGGAGAAGGAACAGCAACGAGCAGCCATATGAGTGAGGCCTCCCAGCACTAAGCACTAAAATAATTCTTTTTCTCACTTTTATCCCACTGGAAACTGCACGGGCAGTTGCTTTACAAGTGTCCTGCCCCAGTGGCAGCCCCACCACTAATGATACCCAATTGCTTCAGGGACACTGGCATACCCTCTGGAGAACTTGGTATGGATGCCTCGCTATCATCCAACCTGATAGATGATATCACCCTGAACAACAAAAGGAAGAAGGGTTCTTCAGGAAAAGTTACTGGCTTGGCACCAGCAAGCGTTTGTCCAACTGGTGGATGAGGCCAATGCTCTGAGAAAATGGACAAATATGAATTCATCTGAAAATCACCATCAGACCCCCAAGAAGGCTGTTAGCAATGCGTGAAAAAGACTGACTGCTGGTGGTTGGTATTGATTTAGAAGACTATTTAATGACAACATTCAGAAAGGCCCTCAGGAAACTTCAGAACAGGGAAAGGATTTGTGTCAGAAACATTATCAGAGTGATGTCTAGCATAAATGGCAAAACCCTCCCGCTTTCCTTAAGGTCTTAAGCATAACACAGAAGGAAAAGAACTGAAAATGATGTGAAAACCAATGAAAACAACCAAGTGTTTGTAGTACTGAGTGATGAAGGCGACAGCTAATGGCGAGAGCAGGAAAGGGATTCCCTGACAGGCATACCATGGAGTAACGGGAAGCAGAGCAAGCATCCCTAACGATGAGCTTTCCATGTCAAAAAGCACCTGGTAACACACTGGAATTACACTAGAGAAATACTTTATTATCCAGGACACCATAAACCAGAAATATCCCTGGGATTGATAACTGTTCTGAATATCGCAAGGAAAAATTTGACTATGAGTATTCAATTCTTAAGGCAAGTTTTCTCAGGGAGCTGTGGTGCATCCTTCTTACTTTGTGCTCCTTGTGATGTCTCCCACAGCATGTTTCACCAACAGTGTATTTGGATAATAAAACTGCACCAAACCCAGTGTCTCACAACTTTAAATTCAGTGTTTAGTGTGTAAAAAAACCCACACATGAGTTTCTCACCACTAGCAGCTACAGGGAGCAGTGATGTGCTTGATGGGCAGCTTCAGACATGCCCCCAGTGCTGTGTTTCTTCCCAAATATTCAATTACAAGGGGGATTTGGCTTTTTAATTTTACCACACCCATTAATAGGTCTGAAATAATCACTACAATTCAGCTATTAGATTTTATTTTTTCAAATCTCCTCGCTACTTGTGGTACACGATAAAGAGTTTTT
Source organism: Porphyrio hochstetteri (assembly GCA_020800305.1). NCBI lineage: Eukaryota > Metazoa > Chordata > Aves > Gruiformes > Rallidae > Porphyrio > Porphyrio hochstetteri. Next base: position 16,380,575 of record CM036914.1, read on the forward strand.
GACTGAGAAAACACTATTCAAGTGGAAATCTGCTTAGGAACTGAGGGCAAAATTCATGACACATTATGTGACTCACATAACGAGTGTGAATATTGTTAAGTAACACTCGTGGAGCTTGTGTTTATTGTCTGTTCAATTCCTTTTATTCACCACTGATGACAGTGGTTGGGTAGAATTGAACTACAGGACTTTTTTAACATCTCTGGAAAAGCCCAGCAGTGTAATAATCATCTATTTTTGTGTTTTTACATAAATGCTTTATCTTTGTGTTTGACACAGGCAAACCCCACAGTCCTTCAGCCTTCTGCATCCCTACAGCCAGAGATGAGCATCAGTCCCTAAGGACCACGCTTCCCCAGCAAGCACAACCAGCCCACTCCTGAGCCACCTGGGACCCACGCACTGCCTGAAATTCCATGTTTTACTTGCAGGGAGGAGGTAGGAGATCAAATACGTTTAACAAAAGTAGTCAAGTTGGTAATCTAAAAAGATTTTTCCACTTCCTGATGAAGCCAGCCTATCCTCCCGGCATTATATGATATGGAGATGGAGTGGGATATGGAAAGAAAGAAGAATGAGGAACTGATGGAGGAAAATATGGCTCTGGAAGTGGCTCAGAAACAAAGTATGACTGAAGCTTGGTTGGGAATTCAAACAGATAAATAGAACTACTGAAATTTCTGAAGGCAAACAGAGTAATACTTGCAAAAAACCCCTTGATACTTCAAATAATTTGCTTGGTCATGCACTGGAATCTCATACGGAGGGTTTGGGAAAGTTTAGAGATAAATCCTCAGTTACAGGAAACAAATCTCTGACGTGGACTGGACAGTTGAGTTGGACTGATCCTATGCAATGCTCATTCACCACAAACTGCATCTCAGGTAAGTTCTTCAATAGGAGGGTGGTGGATCACTGGCACAGGTTTCCCAGAGACATAGTAGAGGCCCCATCCCTGAAGACACTCAAGGTCAGGCTTGATGGGGCTCTGAGTGACCTGATCTAGTGAAGATGTCCTTGCTTAGTGCAGGGGGGTTGGACTGACTGACCTCTAAAGGTCCCTTCCAACCTTATCCATTTTATGATTCTATATTACATTAAAAACCTGTGAAGCTACAGATCTCCAAACTTCACAAGCCAGTTTGTTTGCACCAGTTGAAATGTCACCAGAAGAAAACGTTTGTGTCCAGGGTTCCTCCTGGAGACAACTCGTGGCCTCACAGCCCAACGCCACTGGAACGGTGACAGGACCGGATGTCCCTGTGTGTGTCTGGGGATGGTATCAGCACATCCCAACTGAGAGCAGAACAAGAACTGTGGTTGTGCCAAACACAGACCTCCTCAGCAAGCTGTCATTTCCCCAGGTCCAAAGTTCCCTTTGTGCAAATGCAGAGAGTAAAATTCCAGTTTAAAAAACAAAATCAAAACAGCACCCACAGGACTCAATAAACAAACACTAATTAAGTAGCCCTAGATATGATTTTGAAAGCCAAGCACAAATCCATCCTTCTGTTTTAACTGCAGCCTCCCATCCTTTTCCTGAGGACATTTACCTAACCTTTCCCAATGCCTGATGAGCTCAAAAAAAAGGTTAAAAGAAAGCAAAACAAGAAAAAGAAAGAAGAAAATGTAAGTTTCCAAGTCATCTGAAGAGCTGGCTATCCAAAACCACTGGGAATATTTCCAAAATGGGTCAGAAACCTCAAGCAAATGGTGTTTGCAATGAATTCCAGAACAACAGAGCTGGTGAGGCTGCAAGTGTAAGAGAAATTTACCAGCCTTACTGCCACCAGGACTCATCCAGAGGCTTTCTCAAGTGATTCTGTTTGTGCATCCTTCTCAGGCTTCCTTTTTCCTCAAAACCAGAGGAATCGTACAGGAAAAAAATTAAATTAAAAAATAAAAAAATTAAGCTAATCAACTCTTCATGCAATTAAGGAAACACCTGATGGGCATGGATGGGGGGAAAAACCAGGAGACCCCAGCCCGGCTGGGCTGGCAGAGCAATGGAGAACTGCACCAGAGGGGACTTGGGGCTGGGATGTCGGGGCTGGAGAGGGAGCCTGGGGTCCGGGGGAGCAAAGCGTGAGGAGATGTTGGGGTTAGAGGGATAAGAGGAGAATCGCCTCTACCCAATCTCCCCAAACACACTGATGTGGTACCTTGGACAGACAAGCTGCTGCTTCCATCAAAGCACCAAAAGCTTGAAGTCCTGCACAAGGGAAATGGGGATCAAGGCACAAATCACTGCAGACCACTTCTCAGGAGTATTAGGGATCATGATCTGCCCGTATGGAAATGAAACTGCTGTTACAGGCACTGCAGGGACCCAGGAAACGCCTCAAGTGACGGCGCTGCACCGACCTGACAGGTACACACAGCATTCAGGGGTACAGGAGAGTGACGGGCTAAACCGGATTGAGGGGTAATAGCAGCAGGAACCAGGATGAAACATAATGCTGACAAATAGAGGGTATGGGGCAGTGGGGAGAGCTTCACACCCCACTGCACTCTCAAAGAGCAGCACCAATTCAGGAGAAAACAGTTCCACATCATCATGGACAGCTAAAAGGAGACCTCAGTGTATCTCAGTAACTGGAAAAGGCAAGGGAGATAGAACAGAAAACTAACTGAAGGGGACAGATATCTAATTTCATGTTAATATATTGAGAAAGTCAGTGGCCTGCCTTCACCTGAAATGTTATACATCCCCACCCCAGCAAATCCAGCTCAACAGGGAAAGAGCAACAAAGAACTTTAACCCTGGGTACCTTTGTAATGGAGTGTGCTCACATTAGGGGACAGCTTGGGTGACATGGGTGCTTAGCACAGGAATGGTTGCACTATTTTTCAGTCCTTCAGTCCTCATTAGGAGAGGTTCAAGAAAAAAAGATGCACTAATCACTGCCAAAACTGAAAATAAAGAACTTACTTGTATTAGAGAACAGCTCACAGGAACATGCAATATTAAAAAAGCCCAAGCACAAACCCAAAGGAGACTGAGGGTTTGTAATCACTGTCTTGCTCTTACAAAAGCCAGAGCAAACAGCATGAATTTGAGGGTGGCAATTTGAAAACTGTGAGTGGAACATTTTTTCCCATTAAAAAATAATCCCAGAGAAGAATTCCTAATATGAATTAGGAACACAGAAGCGTAATAAGCATATTCAGCATTATTTGAATTAAACCCCTACATTTACAGACCTAGATCAGCTTAAATGATCAGATGTAAAAATGACATTTATGTCTAAATCAGTGTTTCTTCTCTGACACAATCCATCAGTGACACACTCAGATGCAGGCGATGGTAGGACCAGTGTCCTAACCTAAAGCAGACCCACCTGCTCCAAAAAACTGAACATTTGAGAAGCCATGGAAATTAATAAATTGGGAAAATGTACCCAGTAAGAGACAGCACCAGTTCTGATCGCTTTACAAACAAGTAAGATTCTCCCCAGCTTGCCTTCTGCCCAGACCTAACTTTCCATTGCGTGCAGGGAAGAAAGGAGGCTCTGAGTTTACTACAACCCTGCTGATTTGGTAGCTGTATGAAGATGTTCAGCAGCTGAAGATGAAACAGATAAAAATTATATTATATTTACACAGCAGCAAGACACTACTGTTACTATAAAATTGGGGGAAGAAAACTAAAAAAAACACAAAGTATCTGAGGAATCGTCAGGGTGTTTAACAGTGTCCGAGAAGCACAGTGGAGAACTGAGGATGCTAATAAAAGGAAATATTATTTCATTGCAAAATCCCTGATACCTTCTTACTTTATAAAAATGCTCTGAACAGGGACAGAAAGCATTTTCAGCTCAAGAAACAGTTCATACTCCCTCTGCGCTAAGGATTCTTTACAGACCTCCCCTCCCCACAGACAAGCTCCCTTTTAATGCAAATGACTAAAAATGTTCCATTACGGTGCTGGAATAGGACAGAGCACAGGAAAAACGTTGATCTTAGATGTTGCCAGGCCTATACAATTATCAAAGTGGGATACAGATGAATTAGGAGCAGATGAAAATCACATAAAGCATGGTATAATAGCAATACCTGTCCATCAAGCTCACAGATGCTTTTGGCACTTCCATACACACACACACACACAAAATAGCATCAGCAACATGTTAACTAGGAAAGGGCAATCATTAGCCATGGAAAAAATCAAAAATAAAAAGCTGGTTTTCCCTTTAATGTACGTAGAGGCTGCAGAAAGAATATGCCTAATGATGAAGTGCAAAGTACTGCTTACCCAGCGACACACCAGCACATGGAGAGAGGAGTACCCAAGGGGTGTCTGTGGAAGAAGGCTCTCCCGCCACAGCCAGGAGAAACCAGCTGTACCTCAAGGGAAAGGTCTGGAAAACTCTAGTGAGCCGTGCAGACAGCTCTATTCAGCCCTCCAGGACTGCAGAGTTACCAAAAGGGGATGATGGCAGGGTCTGGTCATTAAAATTCTGGGTAAAGACCGAAGTGTTGGCATAACTATAAAGCCACTGCCAGAAAGCTGCTCAACACCTTCACAGAGCGTTAGAATTCTCTGTTAAAATACAAATAAAAGAGCATTTTGACTACGTGTTTTTTGTCCAACTGAATTTTCATAGAAATTGAGATCAAAGGGGGAAAACACATTATATTGTCCCCAAACAGAACGGAGCCCTCGACGTGCGCCGTACTGCAGAAGCAGAGAAGTCAGAAAAATCCCTTTCCTCCTATCAGCCAGATTACAAATGCTCATTAAAGAATTTGGATTTGTTAACTTTAATTGTATATTCTGACATAGGGTCTGCTTAACCAGGCTTTTCAGGCTCCACTTAACTAGGCTTTTCTTCCAAGAGAGAGATACGGGGATGCCCAGCATCTTCGGAGAACCGTGACACGCACAGTGCTCAGGAAAATCTGCATTTTACTTTAGAACATAACCAAATGAAAATTTGGGAAATGAGTAACAATGGATACTGGAACAAAATCAAAGGCAGGAGGCAACAGCTATGGCAAAGAGCCATACAGCTCCTACGGGCGCTGGTGATTTTCAGTCGGCGTTCGAGTCATTTTGCATATTCACTGTAGCTGGTGCTCCTTTAAAGGACTGTGAGCCAGAATGTGTTCAT